>CM068492.1:22299130-22493771 GCA_034769265.1 Remorina albescens
TGTGTAACGACTGTTTCAGGGATTCTGTTTTCATCTTGGATCTTCCTGGTTTCTGTTTCCGTTTCTTTGGGTGCTTGTTGCTTCCTTTCCTTGTCTTCGTTGACGTCCCCTTTCTCGGAGCGCTCCGGTTTTGGTCGTTCCAGTTTCCGAACTTGTTTTCTAGTTACAACAAAGTTTTTGTACTTTCCTTCTGGTGATTCCCAAACGAGCTTAAATCCATCTGAGGTCCGGTTTGTCACTCCCACAGAGTCCAGAGGTTCCCTCAGAGCTCCAGTAGAAGAAATGTCTGATTCCATCAGCGGCCTGGAATCGGTTCTACCTGTGCTGTTAAAACCCCTTTTTGCAGAAAAAGGTATTTTTGGGTCCTTTCCCTTTTGACCCACTTTGATTTTTTGTCTCTGCGGGGTGCGATGTTGTTCTGTTGTTGGTCTTGGTGTCTGTGGTTTCCTTGGAAGCGTGGCTGGCCTTGAGGCTTTTGAAGCGGAGTGTGTTTGTTTCACTGGTCTACCTCGATCTGTGTGCTCAGTGGTTTTGTCAGCATTGTCTCGCTGTTCAGGGATTTCAGAGTCAAAATCAGAATCTGGAGTGGTCGTGCCTTCTTCCTCAGATTTGGTAGTTTTCAGTGGAACTTTTTCTTCACTTCCTAATTCGTTATTCTCTGGTCCAGTAGCAGCAGTAGCATCATGACCCCCCACATGGGTACTTGGATCTATCCGTACAGTTCCTCGTTCTCCTGTTTGTGTGATGTGGACGTCCTGCTCTGCTGAAGGGGTTTCAGGAATTTTCAGGGTTTTGTTGTTTTGTAGTCGGCTATTTTGTCTTTCGATGCTGACAGCAGCGCCTCCGTTCAGCTTCCTGACGGGGAAAGGTTTGCGATGGGGACCTCTGTGCGGATACTGAGGTTGTCTCAGGTTTGGACGTGTTCTGTTTTGGAAAGGTCCGCCGTAGAGTTTGGTACGACGGAAGAAACCAACCGGGCGCTGGGGGGAAGGCGATTCACTTCCTCCAGGAGGTTGATACAACTCATTGGACGTTCTCATCCCAGTTCTACCTTCGTTCCCCTCTTTAGCAGAACCTACCAGGTCTGAACCTTCAGCTGGGTCAGAGGTGGTGGAGTCAGAAGGAGACAACCTGGCTGTATATTCACTGGGAGATTTCTGCTCTGTCTCTGTTTTAGGATTTAAAAGTTGAGCTGGACGAGTCAAGAGCTTTGAATTTGGACGAGTTCTGTTCTGAAGAGATCCCTTGTTTAGAAAGGGCCGCCGGATAAATCCACCTTTCGGAAGAGGACGGCGGACTGGGACTCGTCCTCTCTCTGTCTGGGTCCTTTTCTGGTTTTGTTCTTCGGAGGATACAGATGTAGTTTTTTCTTCATCTTTGTTCTCGCTCACTCCGCCAACTGGAGCATCAACCTCAATTGAAAACGATTCCTCTGAATCAGAAGAAGAAGATGATTCATCTGTGGAAGACTGTCTGGTGTCCGGTTCTCCTTCGGGGTTAATGTTCAGAGGAAGAAGTGAGGAACGCTGAGGAACTCTCAAATTTAGACGGGTTCTGTTGTGAAACGGACCGAAATTTGGGCGCCGACGGATGAAGCCCAGTTTTGGAGGTGTGTGGCGGGAAATAGGGGCTCCACCTTCTCTTGGGGGAAGTTCCTGTCGTTCTTCCGGTGATCCATCATCACCTTCTACTTCATTACTTCCATCTGAATCTGATCTACCTGAGGTGGAAGATGACGACGACGATGATGATGATGATGATGGTGACGATGGAAGTGAATCTGTCAGTGATGAAGATGGTGCTGCTGCTTGTGAAGGAGAATCCAACAAAGAGGATGAAGATGGTGGCAGTGATGATGATGATGATGATGAGGGTGAAGATGATGATGAGGGTGGTGGTGAAGATGATGATGATGATGATGAGGGTGGTGGTGAAGATGATGATGATGATGATGATGATGATGAGGGTGGTGGTGAAGTTGATGATGATGATGATGAGGGTGGTGGTGAAGATGATGATGATGATGATGATGAAGGTGAAGATGATGACGAGGGTGGTGGTGAAGATGATGATGACGGGGATGTTAGTGGTGTTAGTGAAAAAGCTGGCAATGCTGATGATGAAGCTGAAAGTGATGGTGAGAATGGATGTGAATCTGTTAGTGATGAAGATGATGCTGGTGAATGAGACAAATAGGATGAAGAAGATGATGATGATGGTGTAGCTGATGAGTGGGCGTCAGGGTCAGCAGGAAGCTGAGGTATTCTGGACAGGTGAACGGAGAACATTGAGACGTTCATCCTTCCGTACGCGTCCGTCAGGAGTTTGTGCAGAGGATCCTCTGAAGAGCCCGGATCTGACGGAGCGGCAGGCGTTTCACGTTGATCCGAACCTGATGTGTCTCCGACCAGCACCATCCCTTCCCCTCTACACCCGCTGCTTCTGTCCTTCGGCGGGAATCTGATGTGCGTCACTTTAATTTTATTCAGGCATCTCTTCTCCTGGCTTGTAAAAGGCCCAGTTGGCTCTGAAGATGCTGGAGCAGTGTCCTTTCCTGGACCAACATCTGGTTGCTCTTTCGGTTCCTCTGAGCTACTTTGTCTTTCTGCGTCGGGATCAGTTCCAGACGTCGTAGCTGGATTGTTTTCTTCCATCCTCTCAGAGCTCGGTTCAATGCGAGCTTGTTTTACAGTCAGTGCCGTCGTCCTGTTTCCCATTTTGGGGACACCTGGTTTAGGTTTTTTCAGCATTATTGGTTTTTTCTTCTTTTGCACCACGAGGGGCTTTTTCAATGGGCCATGGCCAACCTTTCTTACTCCTGGCACAACTCGGGTTGTGTTGAAACGGAAAGATGATGGAAGTTTTGGCTTACCGGACAAAAAGGGCCTTTCAGCAAGTTTGGGCTTGGTGCCATTTATTTTCATCATCCTGTTGACCAGAGGTTTAGTTCTTGCAATCACGGGGGCCGAAGAGTCTTCTTCAGGTCCGTCGATACGGCCAACTCTGACAGCGTCAGCCTCCCTCTGTCTGTTTTGGTCAAAGACATCAGCTGATTGGCTGAATTCCTTGTCCAGGTCTCCGACATCTTGTCCTGGGGGTTGAGGGACCCGCCTGGTGGAAGACGCGGTGGTGACCTTTGGTGATGTCTTCCCTACAGATGTGAGCATTGACATTCACTGTTATTGTGTCTTGCTGCTGTAATTAATGCAGGAAGGAAAAGAATGTTTAATATTCATTCACACCCGTCACTTCAAATGTTGGGTCGGGTTGACGCCTTCTCCAGGACCAAAACCAGTCGGTCATTGATCTGGAGATGTTTGGTAACTGGAGGAAGAATTTCATCTTGTCAACGCATTTACATCTTTAAAAAAACAAAAAACAAAAAACAAAACACTTTTTCCCTCAAGACAGATGTGAATGTCTCATCTGCTTCGATGCTTCTTGGACGTGTCGACACCTACTTTAGATATGACAAATATCTGAGACACAGGAAGTGACTCAGAGTAAACGGCACCATCACGATACTTTTCAAGAATCCTGATTTAAAGCAGATTGTGTTGACTGTGCAAGAAAGAAACATACAAATCAGTGCTGCGGTCTCCACGATGAGCCTGAAAGAGAAAACTGAAGTCTGGTTAAAAGCTTCCAGTTTGTCTGAGTGACTGTTGAGAAACAGATTCATAACCAAGTTTAGTTTATGAACTATTTCTGGCTGCATTAACTTCCACAGGAGAGTTCGGCTTCACCTGAAAACATTTAACCTGCTCACAGTCTTAGACTTTACTTATGTTGGTCTTCGAAGGCAAACCTAAAACATGAAGCGCAGATTGAGCATCATCTGATTCTACTTTTCTTTTTTTCCACAAACCACCAACCACTGGGGTCCAAACCCCGTCAGGATGAACATTCACTTCATTAGCACGTCAGTACAGCTGCTCGCTGTGGGGCTGCGGTGTCAGGGACTATTTTCAGCGGTGGATGAATCCAGATTTAGAGCTGCAGACCTGATGTTCGGTCCTACTCACCGGGAACAGCCTGGGTGTTTGCTGGTTGACTCTGACTGTTGCCCTTCTCCGCCACGAGGACGATGTCATACAAACGCCCCGCCTCCAGCCGCTTAATGTGGGCGGAGTCTTGGTTGGCTGGGACGCTCATCTCTTCACTGGTCCCTGCTCCGTCACTGGGCGTGATGGTCAGACGGTACCTGTCGATCTCTCCCTGCGACTTCTCCCACTGGACCACCGCGGACGTCGAGGTGGTCTTGACGACTTTGAGGTTGGTGGGACCAGAGATGACTGACGGTGGAACATCAGACAGGAAAACAGGAAGACACACAACTTAAGGTTTCACAGTTTTACAGGTGACACGTAGCTATGCGAGCAGGAAGCTGCTCCCACAGCTCTGTTGTTGTTGTTGTTTTACATCATACAATTGGTTTTTTTTTGTGTCTCTTTGTTATAATTTTGCCCCTTTTTTGTCACTTTTTGTCTCTTCTTGTCGTTTTGTCTTTATAGTTAATTTTTTCTGGTCTTCTGGAGGAGTACTGTGTCATTTTTTTGTGCCTGACTAAATATTAGGAGTTTGGCCCACTGATCCCTGGACCCTGGACCCCGGACCCCTCCTGGGACCCGGACTGACAGACCTGTTTAGTGGACTGATTGAAGGGAAACAGAGACACAAACTGTCGGCTGCAGTCTTGGCTTCTTCCTGCTGCTCACTGTCAGCTCAGATTAACATGCTGACAGGAAGGAGAATGTTTAAACTGTCTCTGCCAGTTTGGCCAATTCAGCTGCTCACATCTGCCAACATGGTGGTCAGAGTCTCCTTCTGGGACCTGAACTTACATCTGTGTCATGACTGCCTGCCTGTTCCACGTTGATGTGACCTTGATATTTTGTGCTGAACCTGCCTCACCTGCTCTGGACTGATAATCACGGCAGCAAAGAGTAAAAATCTCACGGGTCATGAACTCGGCGGAGCTCTCGGCGCCCCTCCTGCCGTTGATTTCTCCGGTGATGGTGACGCTGTACTCCTGACCGGCAGCCAGGCCCGTCTGGGTGAAGGTGGTCAGGCTGCCCTGAACCTGGGAGGTGATCTGCTGGTCGCTCTCCTTCTGTGGGGTCACGACACAAAACAAAGAGGCATCAGTGTGAACTGTTCCTGCAGAGCTTCAGTTCATCGGTCGGACCTGCAGAGAACTGAAAGCTCACAGACAACTGCTCGTCTCAGCAGGAGGACAAAGATCAGCTCAGTCTGTTGTTGCTAAGTCTGCAGAATCACATTCAGGATCATTTCACACTGCACGTTGTTTCAATTGAGTTTTTAATGAATGGACTCGGTGTTTTATAGTAAATGGACCACAGCTGGTTGCCATGTTGGTTACGATGTCGGTTGCCTGGTGACAAAGTTTTCAGAGGTCGCCTTGGCTCAGCAGCGGTGCGTCATCCGTTTCAATATGAATGAGGATGACATTTTTCACGCTTTTTAAAACAAGGCGAGGCTCTGTGGGGTCTCTGCGGGGCGTTCAGGCACCAGGAGGAGGTTTGGGTTCTTCACAAACACACAGGTTTTCTTTATCGGAGCTCTGAACACATCAATATGTGATTCAGTCAAACTGAATTTTTCTCTATTTCTGTTCTGATGATTCACTTCCAGAATAAAACTGTAATTTAGTTCTGACTTAACGGCCTTTATTCAGAGAACGCCTGCTGGTATTACTGATGGTTGACTCATCTGACCCACTGATGTCCCCGCTCAACTGGTCATCCTGGACATTTTAGTCCATTACAGAGACAGGTGGACATCAGTAAACAGGCGAGTTCAGTTGGTGTTTATTTGGGGCTGTTAAAGATCCACATGTCAAAGGCCTCAGGCCACAGTCTGCATTCATAAACCTGTGATCAGGACTTCTGGAACATTGTGATGTCACAAAGGAGCAGCCCTCAGCCACACACCAGGCCCCGCCCACCTGGATCCACCATCCAACCTTTAAAGGATTTGGTTTCTCTGACGCCTGAAATATGCTCCATTTTTTCACCACAGAGCGTCTATAAAGCCGGACCTGGACTCTGGCTCTGAAAAGTTAGGTCAGTAACCAGAGAGCGAGGGATGAATCGGGGGCGTGGCTACCATGTGACTGACAGACTGTACCACCCACTCAGGAAAGGTTAAGACCGGCAGGTCGGAGACTGACGGAGGGAAATCAGGGTCCAGTGTGTCAGAAACGTTTAGCAGCCATGTTAACGCACAGAAGTTCTCCCAGCTCGGTGGAGCCGTGACCTGGACGGAAGCTTTGGTGTCTGAATGGGAGCGGATTCCTGGAAAGACCAGAAGAGCGGAGGCGGATTAACGAGACATGTTCAAAGGTCACACATGTTCCACACTCCAGTTAACTGGAGGAGAGCAGAGACTCTGTGACGCTGGTCCATCCAGGTGGTTGTTGTGTTCAGTGTCACTGTCCTGTTGTGTGTTCAGGTGTGACGGGTTTAACTGCTTCTACATGCTCAACAGTGACAACAATAAATCATGTCGACATAAAATTATTTTTAATATCCTGCTGAGACATTGAAGCCCTTTTTTGTAAAACCATTATTGTTACCAGGAGATTCTGATGAGCTCAGAGGTCGGACCTGCTTCTAATCCTCTGGTCTTCACGCTGTCGTCCACGTTGGAGTCCAATTTGAACCTCTGAACATCTGACGGACCAATCAGTGACCTCATCGTTACAGGACGGTCCCATTCAGAGGAAGATGGAGCATAAAACAGGAAATTAAAGCTCCTTTAAATGTAAAAAAAAAAAAAAAGCAGCAGAAAACCTCAGAGGAACTTTAAATCATAAAAACCAGAACGAACAAACACGATGATGTTGACAGGAAACAGTAAAAGTTGTTATGACGTTCGATGTAAACAGCTTCATCAAACTCCTTCAACAGGCTGTAAATCCAGAAATCAGACTCTGATTACTTTCCTTCCTCGGTTGTTGTTGTTGTTGTTGTTAGATTGATGTTGTTGTGTTTGTTGTTTATCTGCAGAGGGAGGGAAACGTCTCCCCCTCCCTCGCCCACTCTCCCTCTCTCCCTCTCTCTCTGTCACAGCTGTGAGCCGGCGGTGACCTCAGCTCTGGCAGCTGCCATGTTTTTGACAGTGTTTACACGTCTCCGTGGCAACAAGCATCCCACATCTGCATCCCTTCCCCTCAATCTCTGAGCGCTCACTTCCCTCACTGCTCCTCACACACACACACACACACAGATCTAAACATCAGCTGATTCATCTTCAAACATAAACAACTTTTTGTTTGTTTATTGATCTTTTTTTTTTTTCACTTTTTCTCCTTCGTTTGTTTTTGTTCTGTTTCTAATCCGATTCATTCACTTGTCTCCTCTCCTCCACCCTCGTCTCCTCCGCCCTCGTCTCCTCTCTGGGTTCAGAGATGATGATGACTCTCCTTGTTTCCATCACATCTTCTCATCACTTCATCTTATTCCCTCTGCAGGACTCTCTCTCTCCATCTCCAACCATCATCATCATCATCATCATCATCTCTCTCTGCTGTGGATATTTCCTGTTGTTGCTCATTTTTGAGTTTTTACAGCCGGATGATGTCACCGGTGAGGTGTTCGCTGTCACAGAAAGTGTGGGAAAACATGTTGAGTGCGTGCAATAATCTAAAGCAGTGAGCTGGTTTCTCTTGATCTCACTGATGGTTTTGATTTTTACTGAAGTCCTGGGCCTGAAACTGGATCTGGTCCAGTACAGTCCAGTATGGTGTGGTCCAAATTCAATGAGAGAATGAGACTGAGGTCAAATCAGGTCAAATCCAAACCAAGTCTGGATCAGAGCAAACTCACTGAAACTGGGTCAAGACCACAACAGGGTTTTATCGTGATGAGCCCAGACCGCACCGACTGACTCTGAACACCAGGTCTGAATCCTGAATCAGTTGTAAACGTCCTGGTGGCCTCCTGGAGGTTTTTAACGAGCAGATGTTCTGCTGGGCTCAGAACCGGGTCCTGCAGGTCCAGACGTCATCAGCTCGGCCTTCACAGCGAATGTGCTCAGTAAATTTCGGGGCTGTGAGGTCATGAAGGAATAAACTGAGTGGTGACCCTGGACCGTCCTATCCAACCCCCAACAACAATTAATTTATTTTGTTAAGACTGTCCATGAAACGAGCCAATAGGTCATTATGACATCAGCTGTTCGTTATTGACTTAAACATTACCTTTAACAATTTATGTTGTTTGTCCAACACAGTTAGCTCGTTGCTAACGTCGTCAGCACAGACAAAACAACGCACAAAAAAATCTGGTTTGGGATTTTACAATTCAAAGAGAGCAGAAGAAGAAAGAAGCGGTTCCTTTCATCGGCACTTTGGATAAACATGTTGTGACGTGTCTCTTTGTGGTGTTTGTTACTGATTTGTTGTTGATTCGCTCCAACTGTTCCACCGTCAGCTGACACTTTTCCATCTTAATGTTCGTCCCGTTTGTGACTCTTACTGGAGCCGATTTGATGAAAACAAACTTTAACATGCTGATTATCTGATCTGATATGAAACATTATGAAGCTCTGTCTTCTGATTGGTCACATTTAATATCTGGATTCTTCAGTTTTGACCAAAAAATGTTTTTTGTTTTTGACCTTTGAATGCCAAATTTTTTTCATTCAGTTTTTATTTTAAATGTTCATATTTTCTTTTGGATTTCATTGAGGTCTATTTTCAGCCTGTAGGGACCTTTTATTATTATTATTATTATTATTATTATTATTATTATCACTTTTTTTAAACCAGGAAATCTCTTCATCGGAGCAGAGGAGAGCTGCTGGAGCTGCTGAGTTATAACGTCTTTAGGTTAAGATAATGTAGTGAAGACAGAAACACACTCAGGATGATGTCAGGGTGGGAACATTTAACCAGATGAGATTAAATTTGGCATTTTTGTCCGAGTTTGCCAGAAGAAGAAGAGGATATTCTTTTCCGTGGCCGAGCAGCATCCGTAGTTGCCACGCTGCGACCCCGGAGGGATTACTGTGAACTACGTTTCAGACTTTTAGCCCATTAGTCAGGGACATGAAACCTGGTGAGATCTTCGCCCTCCCAACGTTCAGGATCCTGTTTGAGTTATTATCCGTCATGAGCAAAATTTTCAATAATCTTTGTGGGCTTCTTTTACAAGATATTTTATTTGGATTTGTCACAGAAATGATTTAATCTTTGGAAGACTCATCTTAACTCCGTCATTTTTAGTGTTTAAAATGTTGATTTTCTCTGAGAACAGTCAACCTAAAGCCTGAGATGTTATTATGGGACACAGACTGTATTTAACAATGACCCAACACAAAAAAAAAAAACTTGCACTGATCTGTCATTTATCTGTTGACTTTTCTTTTAACGTCTCACAAACGATATTTCTGAGCTGCAGCTTCAGTCATGGAAACACGCAGGCAGCGTTTAAAGCAGTCGGTGAACTGTAACACCATAAACTGCTGCTGTAATTTAGTCTTCACGGCGTCCTGAGATCTCCTCTGGGCCTTTAAAGTCGTTTCACGGGTCTTTTTTTTTTTCTACGGTCGGTTTCTCTTAAACCTGCCGTGCTGAGGTTTCCCACAGAACAAAAAAGAAGCGAACGTCGTCCTCTGAGCTCGGACGCCGACGTCAGGCCGTGATGTTTGTGTTAAGGCCGGTCTGGGTTCTGGATCAGGACTGCGAAAACATATCAGGCCTTAACGAGACTTTCACAGTCAGCAGGGAAACAAATAAAGAGCTGAAAACACCCCATAAAACCGAAACAGGTCAGAATGGACAGATTAGAGGAGTGAAAGTTCGACTTTGTTCCTCCGAGAGTCACAATAACACGTTAACCCTTTCAGAGCCTTTTCTGAATTATCTTTTTTTTGGCCTGAAACGATCCCTGAGTTGATTTACCGGAGACCATCTGCTGCTCTAAATCATTCTCTTTTTTTAAAGGAAATGTTTTCTATCAGATGTTTCTGCAACTTTTTGGATCTGTAAATTTGCTGTTTGTCATCTTCTCAGGGTTTGTTGGAAACAGCTGAATCTCTTGTTGCCATGGAAAAGACACTCAGTGATGTCTTCTCAACATGACAGCCGCTGTCTGTGTGGAGGTCAAAGGTCAGAGCGTCATGTATCTGATCATCTTGGAAAGCGGTGGCTGTTTGACGTCTTGCTGGAAGCCACATCGGCCCTTTTTTAAACCTCCCAGAGGAGCCTGAGTCAATTTCAGCCTCAGTCTCTGGCGTCCGTCCTCTCAGCGTGATCAGGCGGATGTTTTGACCTCCTGAGCGGCTCTCAGAGTCCTGAACTCGGGGACGGCCGGACCTGGACACTGACTCTTGGCAAAAACATCTGCAGCCTGAATTATTTTCAGACGTATTTGTCTTTGTTTGTCTATTTTCTGCCCGTCTGTCCGCTTTTTAAAAGTGAGTCTGACTGTGTGACGTGAACACATTCATACACTTCCTGTCCTTTATAGACCTGATGGGATGAGGAGACCAGATCCTCCAGGCCGTCTCTGCTCCAGTTCTCAGTGGAACCATCAGCTGCTGCCGGCCCAGACTCAGGTGGGTTTGGGTCCACAAACTCTCCCGATTCACAAACAACACAGAGACCTGATCAGGATCGGGGTGGACTCCAGATCTACATGTCTTACCTGGCTGCTGAAGGTGATGAGGTAACTCTCGTACTGCACAGGAGGCGGAGTCCAGACCAGAGTGACGGACGTCTCTGTGATGTCCTGAGTCCTCAGCTGGGAGACCCCCGACATGGCTGGACAGAGACAGAGACAGAGACAGAGATCTGGTTCAGATATCACTTTCAGACCCAGAGTCCAGGTCCACTTCTGTAGACCTCCTCCAGCTCTGTTTTTGGTCTCCACCAGCTGCTGATGGAAGTAAACTGTTCTCACTTTTCTCTTTCTTTGGGGGGGTCTGGTCCAGGTCCAGGCCCCTGAGGCTCCCAAATCAAGAACCTGGATCTGGAGTCCTAACGACTAAACCGTGTGAACAGCAGGTGACACGGAGCAGCTTGTGACGGTTCTTTACTGAAGAAAGACCTTCAGGTTCCTGGAGGAGCTTCATCTTACGTCTCAATATCTTTTTTTAAACACCTGAAGGCCGTGACACTGCAGGTGAGCGAGGACAGAGAGAGGTAGACTCTGAATCAGCCCGGAGGATCGGTCAGATGTGTCCCTGCTGCAGTAACTTAATTTAACAGATTGAATGATTTGTTTAGTATTTATTTACATTTAAAGCCTCCAAACATCTTCAACGTGCAGATAAACTTCAGGATCCTGAAGGAGTTCTTCACACATTTATGTTCTGATTCAGACCGCTCATGTTCCATATATGACATTATACTTTATTATATATCCCATAAACTGAGGTTCTCTGAGTCTGCCAAGACGAGGCCGTCAGCCTGGAAGAGCTGAAGGTGCACTCAATAATAACTGACAGATTTATTTTACTGTGACAGTTTCTCATAAAATTAGAGCCGAGAAATTCACAGCCGAGCGCGACGCTGACGGACAGCCTGACGTCACCTTCCCTCTCGGAAAGGAAACAGGGGACAGAGAAGGAAACAGGAAATTGGTCAGAATGGGGGAAGATCCAGAAATACTAACAAGCATTAGGAACTTTAAATTTTGGGGGCGGCAGGAGACAGAATGACATCATCACAGGAGCTTTTACAGATCTGTGAGTTTAGAACGCTCGCCATCTTCGTTTAGCTTGTTGATTTTTGGACCCGTTACACTTTCTGCTGGAACTTTTCGCTCCTCTGAAGGAAAGAACTTCAGATTTCGGGACATCCGTCCGTCGACTCCGGTCACAGGTCACTTCAGGTGTGCGTCCTCAGCCCGGAGCTGATTTATGGGCATCAGGTCAAGATCCTTCTGTTAATGAAACAGTTCCTCACAAGTGTAGCCTGGCAACAACAACAACAACAACGGCAGGGAGTAAACAGAAGTCAGCTGAATGACCGAGTCCTCAGGAATGGACAGAGGGAGTGGAAAGTTTCATTTCTAAGAAAATATAATAATAATTCGTCAAATAGGTCAGAAAAGAACTGACATTCAACAAACAAGTTTACAGCAGCTCATCAAACCGGCTCCTCCCAAGAAACTGTCTCCTCCAAACCAAAGAGACGCATCTGGGAAACACAAACTCCGCTCACACACCAAACATGCGCAGCATTCGGCACGAGGCCATAAATCACCAACACACACGGGGAAAACACACGAAACCACAACATGATGTTGGATGAGGAGGCAGCTGCAAACAAGGGCGCTGCAGAGGAAGTGTGTGATTAGTTTCCCTTCAGTCTGCAGTGACGGAGCAAATACAGTTCATTCGCTTTAAGGAAAAAAGGAAAACCAACAGATGAAACAGGAGAAAGGAAAAACTGAACAGGTGGGAAGTCCAACAGGAGTGAGATTCAAAATGTAAAAACTAAAACCTGGATCAGAAAACCTTTCGGTTCGAGGCCAGGAGGAGAGATCCGGTTAACAGAGCTGACAATATGGATCCTCCAGCTTTGATAGTGACGTCTAGAGTCACGTCTCTCCACCGGACGCTCCTATTGGCTCCGGTGGGTGATGTCACAGCCTTCAGAGGTCTAACTGTCAAAGTCTCTGGATCAGTGCAGTATGTTTCTGATCTCAGTGAAGTTGGTCTGAGTTTAACAGAGAGACATGGACAAAAAAGGCCCCAGACCACGAGGGGCCCCAGATCCTCAGAATGAGCAGAACTCCTGATCAGATACAGATCGTGTTCGGGTGTTCTGTTGGACTCACCTGTATCACAGTTGGGTCCGGTCATCCCGTCCTCACACTGGCTGCAGTCCGGCCCGGTGAACCCTCGGCGGCACAGGCACTTCCCCTTGACGCACCGCCCTTTGTTGCTGCAGTCGTTGAGGCAGGATTTGGCGGCGCAGTCCGGCGCGGCGAAGCCAACGTTGCAGACACACTTCCCGTTCACGCACTTCCCGCGGTTGCTGCAGTCGTTGGGGCAGGATTTTTCGGAGCAGTCTGCTCCTGTGAAGCCGTCGTCGCAGACGCACTGACCGTTGACGCAGCGCCCCCTGTTGTTGCAGTTTCCCGGGCAGGCTTCTTCGGAGCAGTCGTCACCGGTGAAGCCGCTGTCACAAACGCAGCGACCGTCGATGCACCTCCCGAGGTCGCTGCAGTCGTTCGGACATGTTTTCTCAGAACAGTCTGGGCCGCCGAATCCGGCATCGCAGACGCACTGACCGTTGACGCAGCGCCCCCTGTTGTTGCAGTTTCCCGGGCAGGCTTCTTCGGAGCAGTCGTCACCGGTGAAGCCGCTGTCACAAACGCAGCGACCGTCGATGCACCTCCCGAGGTCGCTGCAGTCATTCGGACACGTTTTCTCAGAACAGTCTGGGCCGCCGAATCCGGCATCGCAGACGCACTGACCGTTGACGCAGCGCCCCCTGTTGTTGCAGTTTCCAGGACAGGCTGTCTCTGAGCAGTCAGCCCCGGTGTAGCCGCTGTCACAAACACATTTCCCGTTGACGCAGCGCCCCCTACTGTTGCAGTTGTCGGGACAGGCCTTTTTGGAGCAGTCCGGTCCGGTGAATCCAGGCTTACAGACGCACTGTCCGTTAACGCAGCGCCCCCTGTTGTTGCAGTTTCCTGGGCACGACTTCTCAGAGCAGTCTTTGCCAGCGAATCCACGGTCGCAAACACATTTACCATCAACGCACCGTCCACGGCCGCTGCAGTTGTCGGGGCACGACTTCTCTGAGCAGTCCGGGCCGCTGAATCCGGGATCGCACACACACTGTCCGTTCACACACCTGCCCCGGTCCTTGCAGTTTCCGGGACAGTTGGAGTCACTGCAGTCCGGCCCGCTGAATCCTGGGAAACAGACGCACTTACCGTCCACACAACGACCCTGATCACTGCACTCGTTGGGACACTCGTCGACGTTCGGTTTGATGGAACAACCCGCACCTGGAAGGGGCAGAGAGTCAGGGGGGTCAGGATGACTGCAGGGACAAGACACAACAGTTTAATAAAAAGATCTGCCCCCTCAGATTCTGTGGGAGGTCGATATTTTGGTCTTCGGGGACCAAACCTGTTCAGACAGGCGTCAGTTTATCTGTGGACAACTTGGCTTTCTGTCGGTTTGTTATCAAACTCCAACATCTTCTAACTGAGCAGAAACCTAAAGTCTGTTCGGCCCATCGTCTTTCCACTGACGGATCCCACTGGGTAAAGTCCTGCCGTTAGTTTTCGGTTCCAGAGCTGCTTCATAAATCAGGACAGATTGAACCAAATAAAAAAAACAGAAAACAACTCTGCCTCTTTAGATGAATCTTTTACAAACAATCTGCTGCATTTTCAAAGACAGAAAAAACCCCAGAGTGAAGTCAGACTGTAAGTTTCTCTTTGGAAAATAAAAATAGCAAAGACGTTTTATCAGGTTTTTATGTGTGTGGTACATTTTTGTAAAAATCAGTTTAGCTTTCAGCTGTTTCTGATTCTTTCCAGTCGATGAACAGAGCTGCCTGGTCCCACATGGTCCCGGCCTGTTGGGATGATTCAGACGATGGAAGTGATTATGGTTCATTTTTAAACTGGCTATTTTATTTCTCTGTGGTCGTAAATGTTGACTTTAGCATTTGGGGGAAATAAACACGAGTTAAGAAGGACGGACCACAGCGGTGTCCCAGTTTAAGGGCCACATCTGTCCAAGGAGACTTCAGGTCCCGCCGACGAACGTGTCGTCTGTTCTGTACTTTTTATTTCCCTCTAAATGGAGCATCAATTAAAAAATGAACATATTGAAGACTGTAAACGAGAGACTGAGACCATAAACTCATCAGGAAAACATTTACTGAGGAGGAGGAGGGACATTTTCCCATAGACTTCAATATAAAGGAGGAGGAGGGACATTTTCCCATAGACTTCAATATAAAGGAGGAGGAGGGACATTTTCCCATAGACTTCAATACTATCTGACTTCTGACTACAACCAGAGGAGTCGCCCCCTGACGGTCAGCAGATAATGAAAGTTTCGAGCTCTTCATCTCCAGCTGGAGAACATCAACAACAGGATGATGATGATGACGGGTGTGTGTGTGTGTGTTGTTAGCAGCAGGGTGGAGGAGATGGAGTCTGAGATCACACTGGGCAGAGAGCTGAGGACACACACACATTTAAAATTCTGTTTTCGGTAACTGTGGATTTATTTGGAGCTTCCCGACGACAGATTGTTGTGATACAGAAACAGAAACACAGAAAGCTCTCTGAAATATTTTATACATGAAAATCTGATATTTTCATCGTTGTTTATATTTTATTGTCTTTATATTTATATTTATTATTATATATTATTGTCTTTAAGGTCTTTGGTGTGAATGTACTCGTTATTTTTCTCTTTCTGACTTTATTCATTGATAAATATGTTAAATGTAAACAACATCAGCTTCACTGTGTTGTGTTACCACAGATGGGTAGTGATGGGTGTGTTTGTTTTTTTGTTTTGTTGTGTTGTTCAGATTCTTCTCTCCAGAGTAATAAATGTGTCGTCGGTTGGCCGGGCCGGAGGGGGAAGTCCTGATTTATACCAGGATGAATGAACTCGCACCATTTATTCGTTTAGAGGGAAGCAGGGGGCGGGGCTACTGTGTGATTGACAGACAGTCAGGGGTTTGGTGGTCACTGGGAGGAGCTTGTTGAAGCAGGAAGGTGATGACACCGTTCATTGTGAGACGGTCATCTATTGACCGGGCCGTCCCTCCTCCTCATGAGGTCACAGGCTCCTTCATGGCGTTCCGGTCAGGACCGAGGACTTGTTCTGGATTTGAGGACCAGAACTAGAATCAACAGGCACCTCGGCGGCCTGCTAACAGTCGGTATGATTGACACCACAGTGAGGGGATTTTTCTACCGACAATAAAAACCCATCCAGTGTTTTGTGTTTTTCCCTCCACGTGTTGCTCCAAACACATGGTGGGCAGAAAAATACGGAGATGAAAGTCCAGATGTCGGAGCGACCGCAGTCTAGACCGCGATCCGAGAGGAAGCACATCAGCATGAGGAGGTTTGTGTTTGTTTGTTGTCATGGTGATGAAGGTCGATCTGATTCCAATCATCTTCCTCTCACAGGGATAATGTTGGTTACATTAAGGCGTGTTTTAATTTTTCCGGCTCTTTTCGTTTTCTTTTTGTGTGCTAATATTTTTACGTAGTCGACCGAAAACTGACATGACAAGAATCCAGAGAACCCCGAAAGTCGTCCGGACCTCGTTTGAATTCTGATTCAGCCAGTGTATTTGTGCACTTGTTTTCTGGCTCTGCTGGTAAAACACATTGTGTTCTTCAGTGAGCGAAGGTCAGAGGTTCAGATTTATGCTGCGGTCGTACAAATTAGCGACCTCAGCCTCTGTCCAGTGGTTCTGTTCTTTTAGCTCCATGTTTGATCTCCACCAGCTGCTGTCGGACAGCCGATCTGTTCCTAACCCAAACCAACATATTTCACTTTTATCTTTGGTCAGATGATTTTTCATTTGTCGGAAGTCCAAACTGTGCTCTCAGGAACGAGCTCATTGGTCGTCTGTTTTGTGTTTTTGCTGTAACCATGACAACAGAGATGATCCAACCTTAGCCTTACCTTTGCTCTCCTTGGAGCTGCAGCATCCTCCCTCGGCTCCTCCACATTTCTCCCTGAGGGCCGACACCTCCCTCTCCAGCCTCTCCAGACGCTCCCGGAGGGCAGCCAAGTCCGCCTCGCAGCCACAGGACCCGGATCCTGGTCCCGAACCGGACGGGACCAGTTTGATCTTGTGGGTCAGGATCAGAGGAGAACCGGGAGCCAGGTCGATTTCTTTACCTGAGAGAGACAGACGAGGCTTTGTGTTTATTTTATGACTGATGACGCCGAGATGGTTTGGATTCATTTTACAGTTTTAGAAGGATGAAGATCAGAAACACTCCGTTTGGTGGTCTGTCCGAGCGTCCTTACCTCCCTGGCTGCCGTCAGAGGAACCGTCATGGCCGACACAGCCCTCAGAAATCACCACCTGCAGCAAAGACAGCGGGAAACATCAAGCTTCATTTTCTCGAGTTAGTTCTGTGTCCGTCTGCAGAGTCAGAATAAACCGATTTGTTTCGATGTCAACTGAAGGACAGAAACGTGAACTCACCTTGACGGAGTCCTGCTTGGTGTCCCTCTGCGTCCTGTGACCTCTGACCTCCAGCTCCTGGGAGGTCGATGGGGTCAGGAGGGCCGGGCGGGCCAGGAGGAGGATCAGGAGGAGGGGGACCATCGCCGGGGTCACTCCAGGAAAACCGTTCGGGGGAAAGTGGGGCGGGGCAGATGGCAGACTGGAGAGCCAATCCGGTCTCTGGTTTTCAGCAGGACTCGGGTCTCTGCTGCCTCCGCTGGTGGTTCTTCGTCCCCTCTCCTCTCACTGCGGAGATTTTCCTCCTAAAACAGACTGAATTACACATTTCAGCCCAGATTCAATTTTACGTCAGCTCCACTTTGGTCCTAATTATCAGAATTGAGGCCATTAGCTGTTTATGAGCCGTATAAACCAGGATGGAAACAGGAACGCGGGCTGAAGGAGTAATTCGTTGTCCTGCTGCCAGTTTTCTGACGGAGCTGCCTCACAGGTTGGTGGCTTAGGGTTCAGACCAAAGACCCTTTAGACTGCTGGATATACTCTCACTGGCTATTTTGGCCGATTTGGCAGATTTTGGACACATTTCATGACATAAATCTTCATGTTTTAGGTCTCGTTGGCTCGTTGGTTTAAAAAATTCCTTACACACTAAATCTGTCCATGAATCCACAACTAAGCTTCCAATCAGGAACTGTTTAGAGCTTTGGAACGAACGGACCTTTAAAATCCACCTTGACTGGATGACGTCAGGCCGGTGTTGTGGACCCGGTCCAGTTCGGGGATTCTCAGCAGCTGGTTTCTACATTCAATCTAGCCGCTGCTGGATGAGAGCTGGACGAGGACACACAGTCATCCTCTGAAGAATTAACGAGCTCTCTGGGGAGACGGGCGGTTTGCTCATTGAGGGTTTGACTCATATTTGCGGACACGCTCAGCTACTGTGTGTGCTGGAAACGTGGAGGGAAAACTTTCTCACTCGGAGTAGATTTACTTTGACGGGATGATCGAGAGGCCGGAAGACAATTCTGCATGTTCAACATCGCTGACCTTCAGAAAGTCAACACATCAACGTTTATGTGAAAGTGATTTTATTCCTCCAAAGTGATAAAAGGATGTTTCCTATTTTACATAGAAACTATTTTGTTGGTATTCACTGAAGTTACTTCAGCTTCTCTTTTTTTATCTCCTTGAAAATAATAAAAGTCTGTTTAGACGTTTCTGACTGTAAAAATGCACCAACAGACAAAAACATTAAAGGCAGATGTTAAAGGGATCCGAGCTCCGCCCACCTGGACCCAACATTTGAATCTGCTCAGATTCTGTCTTCACGGCCTCCTTTAAAGGCTCCCTGCTGTCTCCGTCCTCTGTGAGGACATCAGCTCTGAGTCTCACCTGAGGCCTCACCTGACGCGTTCGCACCTCCGTCACGCTGCTGCTAGTTTAAGTTGACCCGACACGAAGAGGGGTCGACATCTGCGGTTTCATTTCCGTCAGTCTAGACCTCCACCGGTTCCTGCGCCCGCTCTGTCCGCCGCCGTTAGCTTGTAAATACCTGCCTGCTGCAGCGGCTGTGATTGGACCCTCACAAAAGCCACCGGGGCAACAGAAAACTACCCAGTTCGCCCCGTAAAGCCTCCACTCTGCGTCTGTCCAGCCAAAGTAAACTCCTCCACAGCAGCTCCTTTAAGCAGAGCAGCAGCCGTTCAGGTGAGCTGAATGAAGCTCTTTATTTGTCTTTATTTATCTTAAAATCTTTTCTATGGAAGTGAAAACAGTCGGCGGCGCACGTTCATTAAAGGACCTCGTATATGTGGAAGGTTTCGGCCGTCCGGAGCTGATGAAGCTACACAAACAGCCACATCAGAGTTTCCTTTTCTAAACGAAGCATAAGAAACTTTTCTCGGACACTTCCTGGTTATTTCCCTCATATTTCTGGCGGCTGCGGCATCCCTGTCTCCATGGAGACGGGGGCCTTTAACTTTCCCTCCGCTGCCGTTCATAAAATACACCCAGAAACAGATCTGATGAACTCATCACACATCTGGAGCCCGTAGTGACCTCCACCAACTGAGCCGGACAGAATGTTACCAAAAACATTTTGTTAACGGGTCAGCGCCTACATTACCCACAATTCAGCACACCTGTGGATGAGAAGTCTGGAACTCTGACGTGTTTCATTCATACCTGAGGACGTTTATCAAACAGCTGCAGCAGAACCTGTTCAACACCTGGAGACACCACAGACCAGGAGAGACCAGGACAGACCAGGACAGACCAGCAGAGACCAGGACAGACCAGCAGAGACCAGGAGAGACCAGGACAGACCAGCAGAGACCAGGAGAGACCAGGACAGACCAGGAGAGACCAGGAGAGACCAGGACAGACCAGGAGAGACCAGGACAGACCAGCAGAGACCAGGAGAGACCAGGACAGACCAGGAGAGACCAGGAGAGACCAGGACAGACCAGCAGAGACCAGGACAGACCGGGAGAGACCAGGAGAGACCGGGACAGACCAGGAGAGACCAGGAGAGACCAGGACAGACCAGGAGAGACCAGGACAGACCGGGAGAGACCAGGAGAGACCGGGACAGACCAGGAGAGACCAGGACAGACCAGGAGAGACCAGGACAGACCGGGAGAGACCAGGAGAGACCAGGACAGACCAGGACAGACCGGGAGAGACCAGGACAGATCGGGAGACACCAGGAGAGACCGGGAGAGACCACCACAGACCAGGAGAGACCAAGACAGACCGGGAGAGACCAGGAGAGACCAGGACAGACCAGGAGAGACCAGGACAGACCACCACAGACCAGGACAGACCAGGAGAGACCACCACAGACCAGGAGAGACCAGGACAGACCGGGAGAGACCAGGACAGACCAGGACAGACCGGGAGAGACCGGGACAGACCGGGAGAGACCACCACAGACCACCACAGACCAGGAGAGACCAGGACAGACCGGGAGAGACCACCACAGACCAGGACAGACCAGGAGAGACCAGGAGAGACCAGGACAGACCAGCAGAGACCAGGAGAGACCAGAACAGACCAGGAGAGACCAGGACAGACCAGGACAGACCAGGAGAGACCAGGACAGACCGGGAGAGACCGGGACAGACCGGGAGACACCAGGAGAGACCGGGAGAGACCACCACAGACCAGGAGAGATCAAGACAGACCGGGAGAGACCAGGAGAGACCAGGACAGACCACCACAGACCAGGACAGACCAGGAGAGACCACCACAGACCAGGAGAGACCAGGACAGACCGGGAGACACCACCACAGACCAGGAGAGACCAGGACAGACCAGGACAGACCAGGACAGACCAGGAGAGACCAGGAGAGACCACCACAGACCGGGAGAGACCAGGACAGACCAGGAGAGACCAGGAGAGACCACCACAGACCAGGACAGACCGGGAGAGACCAGGAGAGACCAGGAGAGACCTCCACAGACCAGGAGAGACCACCACAGACCGGGAGAGACCAGGACAGACCAGGAGAGACCAGGAGAGACCAGGACAGACCGGGACAGACCGGGACAGACCAGGAGAGACCAGGAGAGACCAGGAGAGACCACCACAGACCATGAGAGACCACCAAAGACTGGGACAGACCAGGAGAGACCAGGACAGACCACCACAGACCAGGACAGACCAGGAGAGACCACCACAGACCACCAAAGTCCACCATAGACCAGGACAGACAGGACAGAGAATATTCAATTTTTGGGGGAAAATTTGAAATCTGAATGTTGGTTTTTAATTGACATAAAGCACAAAAATCTGATGTTAAATTTTCAGCAATCAACGACAAAAAGTGTCAAAGTGCACAATTTAACTTAAAAAAATTAAAACAAGTTTTTAGATTTTTCATGCACAAACTTTTTGCTTTTGTTTGCAGAGAAAAGAAACTAAATATAATAATAAAAAACTGTCAATCTATAATACATTTTAGAAACATTTGAAGTAAAATATTTTAGAAAGAAAACCAGAAATTCTCTTCAACATTTAGAGACACTTGGTTGCATCTTTTTTGCAGCTCTGAATAATTTACACATTTGCATGTTCACTTAACACAAAAACTTGTGTTGAAGGAGTGAAAGCAGCGAAAGATGCTCCGATGAGGACTTGGAGAAAACGGTCCTACCTGCTCACGGCGAGGACGAGTCTCCGTCTCTGAAGCTGCTGCTGACTGACCAACAGGCAGAGAGAGGACGAATGGACAGACAGAAAAAGGAGAGAAGAGGGAGGAGAGCAGTAAAATTTTCTCATACTTGAAGAATTTTCCTCTCTCTCTCCGTCTGTTTCTCTCTCCTCCTCCTCCACCTCCCATCTTTCTCTCTGATGTAATTCTATGAGCTTTACAGGTCCCTGCTGGGCGGTGCTGGGGGGTGCTGGGGGGTGCTGGGGGGTCCGCGATGGAAAAATCTGATTTTTTCCATGTTTTTAAGGGAACAGAGGGACCTAAAAACTTTAATGTGTTTTGAAGTTGTCCTGTGCTGGAGACAGAGACAAACGTCCCTCAGTCTGACTCCTAATTTGATGCCGTCCTGATAAACCTGCTGGTCCAGGACTTGACATCGAACATGCGTTCTTGGCTCCCGTCAGCAGAGTTTAGTCCAGACGAGGTGTCGCAACAAATCTCACACAGAAGTGTTCGGGGCTGGGGTCACTGAAGCGCCTCTGGTCCTCTAACATCCGTTCATTCTCCATCGGGGGGGGCGGAGACATCCCTCCTGGACATGTCTCCAGTCCATCACAGAGTCTGTTACTCCCAGTTCAGTCCACATCCTTCAGAGGCTGCAGACAAAGACAGAAACGTCACCGGCTGCTTTCAGATTCCTGCTTGTTCTGTTGACGAGAGTCAACAATCAGACTTTAGTGTCAGAATGATCATTTACAGCGTGAGTCCTGAACATCAGGAAGAAGAGCTGCTGATACTTTATTCTAAAGCTCCTGTCAACAAGTGGACAAAGACTTTCTACATTTTACTGGTTTATTATTTACAGGTCCTGGATCAGCGGTTGAAGATGAATGAATGAATTATTTCCAGGTCTTTGTTGTGTATAAATTATAGTGAATGTTTACTTTCCTCGACAGTAAAACTATAATTTCCAGCATTATCTTCTTTATATTAAAATGAGCTGCTGATAGAAGTTAGCCTTCGCTCAGTTAACTAACATGTTGGATCACAGTTTGATGTTTAAACTTCAACTCACCGGATGTGGAGTGAATAAAAATCTGCCTCATGAAACAAAAACTGTCCGAAGACAACATTTTACTGTAAAACACAAAACAGCTGCTGGACTTTGTCTTTGAGCCTCGACGGACGGAGACAGGACAGGCAAATGGACACAGGTGTTGGACAATGGGAATCAGGAAGTGGACAGGAAGTGGAGGAACCTGAAATGAGGTGAGTGTCAAAATAAAACAGGAAACATGACTATTGTTGGTCACATTGTGACCCCCCCCCCACCACACACTTTATTCTGCTATATAAACATACGGCCCACATAACCAACTGTGTGACTGTGTTTTATTTAGAACAGCAGCATCAACGTGGATCGATGCTCACGTGTGTTTTTCTTCACAGCAGAAGACAAAACTGTTTTAAAAGTTTTTAATGATCCTGACAGGTTGATCTGCAGCCGCAGTTACAGCTTTATGAACCGTAAGCTGTATGCCCCCCCCCCCCCCCCCCCCCCCCCCCGACCTCTGACCCCTTCAGGACAGACAGACTGCGGTGCTTTCAGGCTCACTGAGGCCAGTCGGCTTTATTCTGAGCTTTACAGCCCGGCTCTAAATCCTGACAGACCTCCAGAGAGCTGCTGATTGGCTCTGTGACTCAGCTCTTTATACTCACCACATTAAACCATGAGAGGATCCAAAAACTGGAAAACACGAGACCAAACCTGCTAATGTACATATAAAACAAATAACCGTCCCTTCTCTGCTCCAGATGTGGAGCTAAAGCTTCATCTGAAAAAGAGAGGAAGGTCAAACAGCAGATGAACGTGACAGCGAACAGTGAAGAGTGAGATGAAATAAAACAGATCAGGATTCTGCAGCTTTGATTCCTGAACTGAAATGAAAACACTGAACGAAACGACAGAAACACGTTTAAAGTCAGCGAAAGATCCAAATGAAAATCAGTTCAATGACATCGACCTTTAATGCTGCTGATCTCAGACCTTCTGACTCACTGTGTGTATTTCTCTTATTTTAAGCTCTACCTCTTTGTTATTGGAGCTTTAGTAGCTAATGGCTTTAATAGCTCATGTGTTCTCCTTTAGGCCTTAGCAGGGATCTAATCAGCTTCACTACCAACTTTAACTGGAGCTCAAGAACCTTTAGTCCGCCCCTTCGGACCCATCAGGACTTTCATGGTCTCTCAGGGAGCCCCGAAATGACTGAAATGCCTCAGAAACCAGGACCACATGCACGATAAAGTCGAGGCTAATTGTTCCAGATGCGCCGCGAGCCAGGCCAAGCTGAGCCGGAGCTGCAGAGCGTGGATTCTGTAAAGCGGGAAAACACTAATTGAAGTGGAAACGTCGGTCTTGATCGTTCCATCAATCACGTTGACTGATGGTGTTTGCGGCTGACTCGTTTGTCTTTTCAGACAGTTCTGGACCGACACATGACAAAATGTGGGACCACAAACCGACTCTGGATCCACTCAGACCAACGTGAGGTCCTGCAGTTTCAGGATCTGAAGCCAGATTTTCATGATGATTTAATAACTGAGCAGAATCTCTGAATGATGAAGGACGAAGAAGAAAATGTGTCCATTTGTGTCCAACCTGAAGACGAGATGTGTGTTTTATTTCATACAGCTGCAGGTCACAACTGATCCTCTCATCTGACATAAATAAAAAGTAAAGTTGATTTGTTGGGAGGTGTTGTGCTGTGAGTGTGTAGTTCATTAAGGGAACATTCAAAACACCCAGAAGATGAGCGCTGTTTGTGTCTTTGGAGGCTTTTTGTGCGTCCTGAAACTTGTGTTGCACATCTTTTTGTTGTCGTTCCATTTCTTTGTCCGCTCCAGCTCTTCTGTGTCGTGTTTGTTTGTGCTTGTTTGCTCTTCAAACTCTCTTGTGAGTGAAACAGCAGCTTTGCTGACTAAACTGATCAGCAGCCAATCAGTGAAATCCTTTTCTGGCGGCCGATAATTACTTGACGTCAGACTGGATTCTCTCTCTGGCTTCAGACTCACACGTTCAGTCCGACTGTCCCAGAGATCATTGAGTTTACACCTTAAACACACATCGTCCATCAATCCGAGGCGCCGTCACACTGAAGGTGGAAAAAGAACGAAAAAAGAGGAAACGGCTCGTTAGAAGAAGGAGAGTCATTAGATGAATGAGTCGGAGATCTGAGATGAACCAGAGGAGGAAAAAAGTCATTAGAGGAGGAAAGTGGAGGCTTGTAAAGTCTTCTGGTGCCTCCGTCGTCTGCAGGAACGATCTCACTGCCTCTTTTTCCTTCTTCATTAACTTTTCATTAAAGGCAGAGAGATGTTTTCATCCTGCTCCCATCTCGCTCTTCAGATTCATATTCTGCAGTTTCAGGAGATTTGGAAACAGAGAAGTGTCTCAGGTCCCGGCAGGCGGTCCGGTAGAAGTCCCTGTCCATGGAACAAGTTCCTGCGTCTTTATTGGAGAAATTCACGAGACGTGTCGGGCTCCGATGGGTTCTTTACCGTGTGACCAAGTCAAGACCTGGTCTGAGCTGGACTCCGAGGCCACGGGGAGCGTTCGCTTGGATCGTCAGCCTCGGTCGGATTCTGCTCTTTTATTATTCTGCTCAAACCATTTGCTTCTGAAAACGAGCCGCGGTTTTGGAACCTTTCTTCCGTTTATGACTTAAAAGCTGCAGGAAAATATTCGAAGGATGTCACGAACGAAGTTAAATCAATAATTCCACTAAAGTTTAGTATTTAAAAAGAGACGTATCGAAGCCGCGTAAATAAAGTTCGGTCGTTGACGTAAACGTTGGGTGACCCCGACTCTGACCTGAACGACCACACAACCTTCTGATGGCGGTGGGTTACTGGACTTCGTGGTTGTCATGGTGACCACAATAAACACCGCCACAGCTGTGGACATAGCTTTGTTGCCGTGGTTACAATAATAAAGGCTGGTTAGTTTTACAGCCAAAGCTTCTGCAGAAATGTTCACGATAAAAGCACTTCCTGTAAAACGGAAACAGAAATCAGGACTTCCTGTTTGTTTGGCAGACAGTTGAGTTGACAGAAGCAGAATCAGAATCAGTTTCAGTTCTCTTCCTGCTCAGGAGGAGGCGGCGGCGCTTTGAACTGACAGGAAGTGGCTTTGATCTGAGGCCACCTGCGGTTCTCAGCTCAGACTGAGGCTCATGGGAAACCGAAAAGCCGCCGTGTGGCTGGCGTCGCTCCTCCAGCGACTCTGTCATGTTAACCACCGGTGGGTTAACTTTTATCACCTCGACCACGACTCCACATCTGAGCAGCAACAACGACGCTGAAGTTTCCTGTGGCGGGAACGCTAACCCTGATCCGGCGGGCCGTGACCCGTTTCTTCCTGTTTAACTGACTCTACCTTTGAAATCATATATTATTATTTATACCTTATTTATATTTTTGATGATTTCTCTTTGCTTTCTTCATCTGAAACACACAAAGACTTATTTAGGATGAGATGAAATAATGATGTTAATGAGCTTCAATGACAAAAATGTTTCATTTCCTGAATAGCAAACATTCTTTATTTTTTTAATCTGCATACATGTTGTTGAGAACACAGTTTGAAACTAAAAAGGAGAATAAATGTGTCCGCAGCTCCAACCAGCTGCTGTGCAGGCTCAGGATGGAAATAAAACTGTTCTTCTGATACATATCAATAATAATACATTTTGTATTTATGATGATATTGTGTAGTGCTCAAAGCACTTCACAATAAAACACAAGAACAGAATCGTGTGTTTCAGTGAGTGAGCTCTATGACAACACACAGAGAGTGTCCTCACATTACACCTTCCCTTTTTGTGTGTGTGTGTGTGTGCGCGTGGGTCTTTGTCGTGCTGTGAAATTCGAGTGTTCAGCCTGAGAATCTATTAGAGTGGTTTGGATCCAGCTCGATGCATCATGACATCAGGAGGAATCAGGTTTTGGTGAGCTCGTGTTCAACAGGCCCATCAGGACCTGAGTTTCTCTGAACGTAACGCACAAAAGGACACGCAAAGGTCTGAAATCTATCACCCATCTGTCCGGCCTGCCAAACACTCCCCTTCCAACTGTGATGATGGATTCTGATTGAAAACCCCATTAGAGGACGTTTATGAATGAACCTGAACCTGCGTGTTTGTGTTCATCGCTCAGATTTCGATCCTGCACACAGATTGTTGACAGACACAGTTCAGTTCAGTTTGATGTTTCTGGGCTCGTTTCAACACACAGTCATAAATAAAGGACTTACCCAAAATTCCTCCAGTGAAACACGCCTCACTGATGTTTTTCCAAAAAGTTCCAACCCGCCATGACGTCGCCTCCAGGTTGTTCTTTGTCTGTAGGCCATCTTGTTTTTTTGAAAACCATCTTTGGAGGAGAAGGTGGAGCTGACCTGCTCTGTGTTTTATCCTGATTGGATTGTACAGTCTGTCAGTCACACAGTGGCTCCGCCCCCCAACCCCTCCCCTCCTTCCTGCTCTGTTTCCCTCTAAATGGAGCTTCATTTAAAAAATGAACATCATGTTGTGTTGAAGACTGTAAACTAGAGACTGAGACCATAAACTGATCAGGAGGAGGAGGAGGGACATTTTCCCATAGACTTCAATATAAAGGAGGAGGAGGGACATTTTCCCATAGACTTCAATATAAGGGAGGAGGAGGGACATTTTCCCATAGACTTCAATATAAGGGAGTAGGAGGGACATTTTCCCATAGACTTCAATATAAAGGAGGAGGAGGGACATTTTCCCATAGACTTCAATATAAGGGAGGAGGAGGGACATTTTCCCATAGACTTCAATATAAGGGAGGAGGAGGGACATTTTCCCATAGACTTCAATATAAGGGAGGAGGAGGGACATTTTCCCATAGACTCCAACATTTAAACATAGGGGTCTGTGGAGAAACCAGATCACCTTCAGAGACAATTTGTGTGTTCACATGACGCACACAGACCAACAACTTCAGGTCGTTCAGAGTCACCAGTGAAGCATCAGGAAACACAGGAAGGAGCCGAGGCCGGACCTTCCTCCTCCTTCGACAGCTGGAGAACAGATTCAGTAGAACTAAAGAACTGTGATTTTCTCTTTGAGTGGTGCTTCGCTGCTCTCTTTAAGGTTTCAGTTATTCAGCACGGTGTCCAGAAAATAAAGCAAATATTGGTTTCCTTTTCCTTTTGAACAGACGTCAGAGTCACTGAGCGAACAGAGACCTGTTTCACTGGCTGGACAAAAAAGTTTGACGTTCAGTCAGGAACGTGAAAACAAACTGTTCTTTAGTATGAGATTATGGGATGTTAAATATTCTGGTTTATTTTGTTGATAAACTAAAATCACATTTGACCTGAAAACCCTTTCCTCTGTTGTGTCTTCAGGATTTGTAGATTTTACTGGAACGTTAACATGAAGGTCAGAAGAAATGAAGAAGCCAACAGATACTGTAAAGACTCTCAGGGAACCAGAATTCCCAGAATGCCCCTGGAAGCGGCGCAGGATGAAGCAGATTACAGCTGCAGAGGAACAAGAAGCTGCTCTGTGCTGCTGCTGAGACACGACCTCAACGGGAAATTAATATTTGAGCAACAAATCCTCCAGAATTCAGATACAACAGAGAGTCCAGCTGCTCAGGGACCGGAGGAAACGACTCCTGTTTAAGGTTCTGAAAGACAAAATGAAGAACAGGTTGTTTTTATCTGTAAAGCTTCTGAAGTGTCTGTCAGCCATCTTGGGATATGTCGCCACAGACTGCTGTTGTGTTGTCGGACGTTTCCTTGACTCATCATCAGTTACATCCAGAAACAGGAAACAGTGAGTCTCCCTGCAGGTTGATGAGCAGGTGACAGCTGTTGTGTGTCTGTTGTGTGTCTGTTATGTGTCTGTTATGTCTCTGCTGTGTCTCTGTTGTGTAACTGTTGTGAAGTGAAGTTTAACGGAGACCGTTTTGGATCAAACAGTTCATGTCAGTGAACAGTGAACAGGGACTGGAGGGGACTGGAGGTCTGGACTGGAGGGGACTGGAAGTCTGGACTGGTCTGGACTGGTCTGGACTGAAGGGGACTGGAGGTCTGGACTGGAGGGGACTGGAGGTCTGGACTGGTCTGGACTGGTCTGGACTGGAGGGGACTGAAGGGGACTGGAGGTCTGGACTGGTCTGGACTGGTCTGGACTGAAGGGGACTGGAGGTCTGGACTGGAGGGGACTGGAGGTCTGGACTGGTCTGGACTGGTCTGGACTGGAGGGGACTGAAGGGGACTGGAGGTCTGGACTGGTCTGGACTGAAGGGGACTGGAGGTCTGGACTGGTCTGGACTGGTCTGGACTGGAGGGGACTGGAGGTCTGGACTGGTCTGGACTGGTCTGGACTGAAGGGGACTGGAGGTCTGGACTGGAGGGGACTGGAGGTCTGGACTGGTCTGGACTGGTCTGGACTGGAGGGGACTGAAGGGGACTGGAGGTCTGGACTGGTCTGGACTGGAGGTCTGGACTGGAGTTTTGGACTGGAGGTCTGGACTGAAGGGGACTGGAGGTCTGGACTGGAAGGGACTGGAGGTCTGGACTGGTCTGGACTGGAGGTCTGGACTGAAGGGGACTGGAGGTCTGGACTGGAGGGGACTGGAGGTCTGGACTGGTCTGGACTGGAGGTCTGGACTGGAGTTCTGGACTGGTCTGGACTGGAGGTCTGGACTGAAGGGGACTGGAGGTCTGGACTGGTCTGGACTGGAGGTCTGGACTGAAGGGGACTGGAGGTCTGGACTGGAGGGGACTGGAGGTCTGGACTGGTCTGGACTGGAGGTCTGGACTGGAGGGGACTGGAGGTCTGGACTGGAAGGGACTGGAGGTCTGGACTGGAGGTCTGGACTGGAGGGGACTGGAGGTCTGGACTGGAGGTCTGGACTGGAAGGGACTGGAGGTCTGGACTGGAGGTCTGGACTGGAAGGGACTGGAGGTCTGGACTGGAGGGGACTGGAGGTCTGGACTGGTCTGGACTGAAGGGGACTGGAGGTCTGGACTGGTCTGGACTGGTCTGGACTGGAGGGGACTGGAGGTCTGGACTGGTCTGGACTGGTCTGGACTGAAGGGGACTGGAGGTCTGGACTGGAGGGGACTGGAGGTCTGGACTGGTCTGGACTGGTCTGGACTGGAGGGGACTGAAGGGGACTGGAGGTCTGGACTGGTCTGGACTGGAGGTCTGGACTGGAGTTTTGGACTGGAGGTCTGGACTGAAGGGGACTGGAGGTCTGGACTGGAAGGGACTGGAGGTCTGGACTGGTCTGGACTGGAGGTCTGGACTGAAGGGGACTGGAGGTCTGGACTGGAGGGGACTGGAGGTCTGGACTGGTCTGGACTGGAGGTCTGGACTGGAGTTCTGGACTGGTCTGGACTGGAGGTCTGGACTGAAGGGGACTGGAGGTCTGGACTGGTCTGGACTGGAGGTCTGGACTGAAGGGGACTGGAGGTCTGGACTGGAGGGGACTGGAGGTCTGGACTGGTCTGGACTGGAGGTCTGGACTGGAGGGGACTGGAGGTCTGGACTGGAAGGGACTGGAGGTCTGGACTGGAGGTCTGGACTGGAGGGGACTGGAGGTCTGGACTGGAGGTCTGGACTGGAAGGGACTGGAGGTCTGGACTGGAGGTCTGGACTGGAAGGGACTGGAGGGGACTGAAGGGGACTGAAGGGGACTGGAGGTCTGGACTGGTCTGGACTGGAGGTCTGGCTCATTTTCTCTCTTATTGTACTTGATGAGTGATGATGAGATGGGGGGGGGCAGTTCCTCCATCTGTTTGGAAACAAAGCAGAAAAAAAAACATTGAAAGAAAGAAAAACTTGTTCTCATATTTTATCTCCAGAGAGGGAGGAAAAAAAGACATCGCACACCCACGACCTCTGACCTTTGACCTCAGAGTGTACGAGGACAGACTGAAAGCGAGAGGAGACGGATCCAAGTGTGTAGGTGGTTTTATCTCAGTAACAGCGAGGATGAAGATGATGATGATGATGAAGATGGATTCCTTCGGCTGAAGCTTCATGACATCATCACTGTTTCTCCTCCAGCAGCTCCGACCTTCAGATATTTGGTTACCAGATTCCAGCGAAGATAAAACAAACTCACATCACAGATGTTTGTCCAGAATGCTGATGTGGAGCTGCTCCCATTGGCTCCTGGAGACTCTGCTCCCATTGGCTCCTGGAGACTCTGCTCCCATTGGCTCCTGGAGACTTTGCTCCCATTGGCTCCTGGAGACACCGCTCCCATTGGCTCCTGGAGACTCTGCTCCCATTGGCTCCTGGAGACTCTGCTCCCATTGGCTCCTGGATACTCTGCTCCCATTGACTCCTGGAGACACCGCTCCCATTGGCTCCTGGAGACTCTGCTCCCATTGGCTCCTGGAGACACCGCTCCCATTGGCTCCTGGAGACACCGCTCCCATTGGCTCCTGGAGACTCTGCTCCCATTGGCTCCTGGAGACTCTGCTCCCATTGGCTCCTGGAGACTCTGCTCCCATTGGCTCCTCGATACTCTGCTCCCATTGGCTCCTGGAGACTCTGCTCCCATTGGCTCCTGGAGACTCTGCTCCCATTGGCTCCTGGATACTCTGCTCCCATTGACTCCTGGAGACACCGCTCCCATTGGCTCCTGGATACTCTGCTCCCATTGGCTCCTGGAGACTCTGCCCTCATTGGCTCGTCCTCTCACAGGGCCGGCTGGGTTTCACATTTGGATCAGGAGTCGTTAAGGGGATCCAGAATCAGGTGATGTCCTTTAAATGTTTTCCTACTTTCACATTTAGTTCGTTGGGACCTTAAAATGATTCCTCTTTATGGCTAAAGAGGCGATGTAAGTGTTGCTATGCTAACAGCAGCAAACTTCATTTCTTTCCTCACCAACATCTGTCTCTTTACCTTCTAGCTAAAGCTAACCAGCTAGCTGCCGCTCATGTCCTAAAACAGCTTCCAGCTGTACACTTTAGCTAGCAGCTAGCTGGCATCAGCATTAACCTCCGACTAAAGTTAGCGTGCTAACCTTTTAGCTCTGGCCAGAACTTTTCAGATTTATTTGAGTTTGACGGCTCGAGATCGCATCATTTTGAAAACTTTTCTGTTTTGCTTTGGTTTTTTTTGAATAAACTTTTGGTTGTTTCTTTTCCTGTTTGTCACTTTCATCCTGAAACAAACTGATTTCAAGTCTGCGGAGATTCAGCCATGTTGCACCTCTAACGTCCCATAATTCATTGCTGCCTGGATTATGGTTTTAATCACCTTTATGATATTTCTCAATAATCCTCCTCATGGGATTAAAGCTTCATTAACTTTTTCATTGTTTTGTTCACAGAATAAAAACTCACTATAGATTCTATTTAACGGCAGTAAACAAACATTTTATATGTTTAATTTCTGCACATAAACTTTGTGGAAAAACGTTAAACTGTAAAGGACTCACATGGAAACAGTTTTATGAGAAACATTTTACTGGCTGGAAGAAACAAGATGTCCGAAAATATTCTGCTAAAATAATTCACAGTCATCGGGGGACCTTTAAATCCCCGTTAATCCCTCCGTTCTCTGTCTCCCAGTTTGAGATTGTTCGGCTCTTTTTCCTGATATTTCTGTAACATCTCCTCCTCTGGCTTCTCTGCATACTTCACATTTCCCAGCTCCAGCTGTAGTTGAATCCTTCACAGAGGAAACTCCTCTTCCTCCAGGACAATGGTCTTCTTTCAGCCTCCTGGGAACAGCAACGACTTCTTGTCCACTTGAAGACCTGAATTTTGATGAGTCAGTTTTTATATAAGTGTGTTTTCGATAAAGGGTGATTTTGCTTTTTGTAGGAAATGTCATTTAAATGCAAACTTTTTTTCCTCCTCTTTCTGTCCTGCAGACTGAGGTGTGATCAGATTAATCCACCTTAAAATGGGTCAAAAATGCTAAAAAAAAATCAGCCGTGGGCCGAAGACATCTTCACGCCGCTGACGTCCACCAGCCTGGTGACATATGAGTAACTTCACAGGCATCTCGCCGTCGGCCCACAGGAAGTGTTTTCCCAGATCACCGAAACAAAGGCCGGTCCCCGTCCGGCTTCACGGCCAGACATCGTATCTCTGAGAAATATTTAACCTCTGACGAAGCTGATGAAATATTTCCCTGACAGAGGCTGATTAAAAATGTGCTGACACAGACAGAAAATAGTTCAAGGAAAATAAAAATCAGGATCAGAGTAAACAATAACAATAATAAATTCTGTGCAAAGGCCTGAAATTTACTGTAGAATTAAGCGGATCCTTTCAGACCAGGAGAGTCCAGGTCCAGGTTTATATCCAGTCTGTGCTCACTCAGGTTGTGATTTATAAAACTGAAGTTGATTAAAAAGGACACAGAGTTAAAGAGTTTCCAGTCGGACAAACAGCAGTGAGCCCAACTGGAGGTCAACACCGGCGTCACGTTTTCACATCTGAAGGATTTGACCTGATCCTCTCAGATCCCGGTCAAACTTCACAATCTCAGCTTTGTACGTTAAAGAAATCCTTCATGTTTACGAGTGCGGCTCATATTTCTGTCAGACTACTGAGTGTCATCATCAACACTCCCAATGAAACTCACTGAGTGCTGTTTTTGGCAAATTTTAATTCAATTTTGGAACAAAAAGACATAAAATGAACCTGAGAGTCCGCCGGACTCGTGAGATTTAAATCCACTTTGTTACAAACTCAGAATTCCTAAATTCACTCCTCCGCTGTTGTTTTTTCTCTTCTTTCCTCTCCGTCCTTTCTCTTTCAGAGGTCACGTTTTCCACCTCTGGCAGCTCCAGATTTCTGTCCTTCAGCCTTTTATGAGTGGAAGGTTTAGGAGCGCCATATGTTGAAGGAATGATGAAGTGTGAGCCAGAGACAGAGAAATGAAGAAAGGTGGGCAGAAGTTTTTCGTCTGTCTTGTAAAATTGCCCCGCCCCCCCTCTTTTCCTCCTTCTCTCTGCGGAGCCAGAGCTGAGATGTTTCTTGATGTTCTTCCAGATTCCTCAGTGATGGACAAACCAGAGTAACCAGGCCCGTCTGTCACAAACACAGCAGGTTGAAACCAAAACAACAGCAGGACTCAAAGACGGTAAATCCTCGTCTGAGCGGGAATCAAAGCCGGATCTGATCGGTTCTTGGTCAAAGACGACAGACGGTGGCCATGTTGGCGCAGAAGACTGTTGAACATTAAAACCCAGACCTGATCCCCGCGGGACAGCCGGACTACCTCCGACCTCGGTCCAGTCGGAAACGTTTAAAGAACCAAATAAAGGCCGTCTACTTTCTCCTGAACAAATATTATTTTCAACAGAATCAAATCCTTCATATTTCATTTACTCATCTGTGTTTTATCCAGAGCGACGCACAACGAACGACAACACACAGAGTCAGTGTTCACCTTTAGGACATGAGTGTTTGTCTGTGGACTGAGACCTTCGATACTTTAACTGGTCTAGGTAGAACCTAGACCTGATTTAGATTCCTCAGACCACCTGGAGGTCTACCTTTAGACCGGAGGGACCTTTAGACTGGTAACTGCTGACTGAAGATAAAGATCACAACAGTAAAACCATTTATTATTTTTCAACTTGAAGACATAAATCATCAACGTCAACCGATTTGTCCGTCTCATTAATGTGAAGGATCTGTCCGCTGATTGGTGGAGAGAAGTCCTCAGCTGCTCTTCACTGTTCTCTCTGGCTCCATCTGTGTGTACATGTTGTACGTACACATTAAACAAGGTGGTGTCGTCGTTCAGGTCCACCGTCGTCGTGTTTCAGTGGAAAGTGTGAGTCAGAGGAAACAGTGTGTTTGTTCAGAGCAGCTCTCTGTGTGGCCAACATGTGCCCGTCTTATAGCCGTCGGCTGTCGGCCGTCGTGCATCACAGACGACCGCTGCAGAGTTGGCGTATCACGGTACGTTGATCTGCACATGGAGGGCTGAAGTATGAACCTGAAGAATTTGCTCTTTGTGCCGATTCTCCAACTTTCTGCAACTTTTTCCACAATAAATTCTCCGAATCACAAAAATGTAAAGTTTAATTGGTTTTGAAATTAGACCCACAGCGATGATATGACAGCAAGAAAAATGATTTAAAATCAAACTGGTGGAAAATATTGTGCTTTTCCCTCCTGACTGTTATTTTTATTATTTGATACGCAGGTTGAGATTTTACCGCTTTTATATCTGCGCTGAGGTCATCAGTGCTCTGTGAGCTGAGGAGAAGACACTGTTGGAGAGACAGACCGAGACCTGAAACTCATCAGGACAACTTTACTGAGGAGGAGGAGGGACATTTTCCCATAGACTTCAACACAGTCTGACTTCTTCTTACAGCCAGCCGGTGGTCTTGAATACAACAGAGGTTTCAGACTTCACTTTACTGACTTTGTCTTCAATACATGATGTTCATTTTTTAAACGAAGCTCCATTTAGAGGGAAACAGAGCAGGAAGGAGGGGAGGGGTTAGGGGGCGGGGCTACTGTGTGACTGACAGACTGGACCACCCAATCAAGACAGGTAACAGAGCAGCTCAGATCCACCTTCTCCTGATTCTTCAGTTGTGGTTTGAGACACTGAAAAAATGTAATTAATATCAGACACCTGGTTTTTGATGAAGCGTGTGTGTGTGTGTGTTCACTGGACCTGGTGGTTCTGTTTATTTTGCAGAGGTGTGACGGTGCGTGTCCCATAAAGCTGACAGGACTCCCCTCTGTCGCCCTCAGATTGGCGGTTTTACGGCGAGATGCGGTGAGAAAACAAATTCCTTCCAGGAGCTTCTGTCCGTCAGCAGCTGGAGGCCGAAGTCACCTCGGAGGTCACGTCCTGCCCTGAAAACCTGAAAAGTCTCCAAGGCTTTCTTTAACGGGAGAATCCTGACCTTCCTCCCCGGCTGGTCGGAGGTTTGTTCAGATCTCTGCTAAACGTTCAAATTAAAAGAGTCGACTGAGGCCAACGAAACTGACAGCTGAGTTTTAGAGTCTGGACTCAGAGGAAGAAGGTTTAATGTCCACAGAAGGCTGAGGAGAAATCCAGCCTGATGTTTCCTCCAGGTTCTGACAGGACGGCTGACGAGACGCAGGTGAGCTGATGAACAGGCCACGCCCCCAAACCACAGAGAGAGGGAGGGACAACAGAAACACACCCACAACGACAAAACCTGGAAAACAACGGAGGCTTCAAAATGATGCGTGACGTCTGTTTGTGAGGTCACGACCTCCGTCCAATCAAACTTCTCCGATTTTTAATCCAAATAAAATAATGTTTGAATTTTCACAATAGTTAATGATATCAGTCCTCTGATCTCTTGAGAGGGTTGGATTTATAATCCCTGTGTGTGTCTGTGTGTGTCTGTGTGTGTCTGTGTGTGTTTAACTCTGCAGCTGCGTCTTCATCTCAATCTGCTTCCTGCTTTCAAACGGCCAACTGGCTCGGCGTCTCGTCTGGAGAATTTCAGAAACCGGATTAATGGCGTGATAAATTCTTCAGCTTCTTCCAGTCGAACAGAGTGGGGGGGCTGCCCGGCTTTTGAGCAAGGCAGGATTGGTTTATGAGAGTCAGAAACGTCAGAGACATGATGGCGGTCTGTTAATGAGGAACTTTCCCGCCTCCTCGTTTATTAACTTAGTCACATTTTGCTTTTCTCAAATTAACAACTTTTCCTCAAATAAAAAACGTTTCTGCCTGTTTAGATCAAATATTACATTAATTATAAAGCTTTGATTTATTTAAAGGTCTTTGCAGTCTTTAAAGGTTTTTAGTTCTTAAAACTATCAATTTATCTCGTAATGGTTATCAACCCTTCAAAATAAGAGACTGGAGAAGAATCCAACATCGGGCCTTTAAATTCATCGTATTTGCCATAAATGTGTCTTTTCCCCAAATAACCAAACCGGGACGTGTCGGTGTGTTTTTCTCGATAGCCTTCAGGGTGTGGTTGTGCAGCGGCAGGAAAGGTGTCGGTGTGTGACTGACAGTTACCGTAGTGACCCCCATCGCTGTGTTACATTAGTGATGCGTGGTTCAACCGCAGCTGTTAGAGCCATCACTGCAAACTCAAACATCTGGCTTAAAGGTGGGGGGGCCTTTACTGGGGACACATGGCTGCAGTGGGCACCCCCCATCCTGGAAACACAGCCGTCAGGTTAAAGGTTCCCAGGTGAACCCCCCCCCCCCCCGCCCCAACCTGTCTGTCTACCTCAGTGTCCGTCAGTGGAGCACAGAGCAGAAGGTGGAGCTGGCCTGCTCCTTTCTCTGTCCTGATTGGGTGGTTCAGTCTGTCAGTCACTCAGTAGCCCCACCCCCTAACTCCTCCCCTCCTTCCTGGTCTGTTTCCCTCCAAATGGAGATTCATTTAAAAAATGAACATCATGTTGTATTGAAGACTGTAAACTAGAGACTGAGACCATAAACTCATCAGAGAGGAGGAGGAGGGACATTTTCCCATAGACTTCAATATAAAGGAGGAGGAGGGACATTTTCCCATAGACTTCAATATAAAGGAGGAGGAGGAACATTTTCCCATAGACTTCAATATAAGGGAGGAGGAGGGACATTTTCCCATAGACGTCAGTATAAAGGAGGAGGAAGAGGGACATTTTCCCATAGACTTCAATATAAAGGAGGAGGAGGAACATTTTCCCATAGACTTCAATATAAGGGAGGAGGAGGGACATTTTCCCATAGACGTCAGTATAAAGGAGGAGGAAGAGGGACATTTTCCCATAGACTTCAGTATAAAGGAGGAGGAGGAACATTTTCCCATGGACGTCAGTATAAAGGAGGAAGAGGGACATTTTCCCATAGACTTCAGTATAAAGGAGGAGGAGGAACATTTTCCCATAGACGTCAGTATAAGAAGGAGGAGGAGGAACATTTTCCCCTAGACTTCAATATAAGAAGGAGGAGGGACATTTCTGTAATCTGCAGGAAATGGGTCGTCACATTAAGAGCAGAGAAGATGTGTGACACTGAGACGAACTGATCACTTCTCTGGCGTCTGAATCTGCTGAAGTGACTCAAAGCAGACGTTGTTGGTTTTCATAGAACAATGTGGCAGCTGTGTGATGAGATGAACGGGTTTTTCTGGGAGACAGTGAAGTGGTCACGGCGGTGGGGGGGGGGGGGGCAGAGCTGGAGCTGTAATGATGCATGAGACGGGACGGAGCTGCTGATTGGACGGACTCATAAAAGCAGCTGAATGGCTCATTATGGGATGGAGAGGATCGTTCCATCGTTCGGCCGGATTCATTCAGGGAACGATTCGGACCTTCGACCTTTGACCTTTGACTCATTGGTCCCCCCCCCCCCCCTTTCATTTTAATGTGGAGGACCAGAGCATCCTTTGGATATTATCAAAATAAAAGCCCAGTCGAGCCTTATTGAAAACTGTTTTAATTTGTTAATTAGGACCTTTAATTGGTGATTGATTATAAATTAATCTGATCACTTTGATTTTCACTTCAAAGAGAGAAAGAGAGAGAGACACTAAGAGAATGTCTCTCTCTCTCTTCACTGACATCAACTGCACATTTAAAGTCGGCTGAGTTCACACACACACACACACACACAGAGACACACAGAGAGACACACACACACACACACACACACACACAGAGACACACAGAGAGACACACACACACACACACACACACACAGACACACACACACACACAGAGACACACACACACACACACACACAGAGACACACAGAGACACACACACAGACACACACAGAGAGACACACACAGACACACACACAGAGACACACACAGACACACACAGTTAGGATATGATATCATGCTGAGGATTAGTAATCAACCCATTGATGAGTTTCCCTGAGTCGACCTCAGTGTGTGTGTGTGTGTGTGTGTCTGTGTGTGTGTGTGTGTGTCTGTGTGTGTCTGTGTGTGTTTTCCATCTGTAGTTTTCTGAAACTAATTTTGTCTTTAAAGTGACAGCTGATATTTTTATCATGACTGTTTCCAGCAGAGATGATGAAGATGAAGATGATGATGATGATGAAGATGATGATGATGATGGCGCTCTGTCGCCCTCTGCTGACTCAGAAAGCCACCTTTAAGGAAAAGTCCACCTTAAAACTTCACCGGAGATCTTTTGAGGAATTTCCGGTGAAATAAACTCTGAGACTCCTCAGATTGTGTTGAAGTCTATGGGAAAATGTCCCTCCTCCTCCTTTATATTGAAGTCTATGGGAAAATGTCCCTCCTCTTCTTCCTTTATATTGAAGTCTATGGGAAAATGTCCCTCCTCCTCCTTTATATTGAAGTCTATGGGAAAACGTCCCTCCTCCTCCTTTATATTGAAGTCTATGGGAAAATGTCCCTCCTCCTCCTTTATATTGAAGTCTATGGGAAAATGTCCCTCCTCCTTTATATTGAAGTCTATGGGAAAATGTCCCTCCTCCTCCTTTATATTGAAGTCTATGGGAAAATGTCCCCCCTCCTCCTCAGTAAACGTTCTCCTAATGAGTTTATGGTCTCATCAGTTTAGTTCCCAGTCTTTGATACAACATGATGTTCATGATCCAGCAGGAAGTGGCGACCCAGCTTTTATTTTGTGAACCTTCAGCTGTGTGAAGAAGAACATGAACTCCAGGTTTGGGTTTATTGTTTTTATCAAACACTTTGTTTCCTACAAACATCGAAGGCGGCAGTTCAAACTTCTGGAATTACAAAGACATATTTACACTTTTCTCATTTTAAATAAAAAAAATGAATGATATTTACACGTCAGTAATAAACAACAAACACACAGAATCCGGATCCATCCAGTCCATCGATCTGCAACTGAGTCACAAAACGTAATTATTGGAATTTAAATGTTTCTGCTCATTTTTCTGACAAACAATGAAATCTAAATGTTTAAATGTGATAAAGGAAACCACCTGATATTGATCTGAGACGATCCATCAATGAACAGAAAATCAATCAGCTACTCATCATTCGGTGAAATCTGAATTCAGACTTTAGACCAAACTTCTGATCAGCAGATTAATCAATCAGAATATTTGATTATTTTCAGAAACAGAGTTGTTTTAATTTGTTGTGTCAGTAAAGAGACTTCGACCAAATACAGTTTTTTTGTAGCGTCACGTCCACTTATTTTGTGTCTTTACACAAAAGCAACAAAAAAGTTAGCATAACATTTCTCTTTTTCAGACATGAGGAGCAACAGTGCAGCAGGCGACACAAACAGACACACAACAAAACACAAAGACTCTTCAGCAGTTTTCATCCGATTCAGTTAATAAATCCATTCAGCCAATTCAAGCATGGGTAAAATGTGTAATTACATTTTTACTGAAACTTTTATTTCTGTTTTAGTTTTTTGATTGTCAATATTTGTTTTTTCCTTTCAAACTTTTTTTAAAATTTAATTCTTGAAGTATTAAAGAGCAACAATAGATGATAAAAAGTTAAAGCAGCTGAAGTTGAAATATTGTGACTTTAAACTCTAGCTTTTGGCTCCTACAATCCCCATAATGCAACTGTGGATTCTTTTGTTAGATTCTTCCTGCCTGATGCCAAATAAACTGTTTCAGTGAGTGTAAAAATCGTTGGAACGCCCCTTTAAATTACTGCACAACTTCAACAAGGGAGGTACAATAAAGTGAGTTGATTTATAGATTCAGACGTGATGAGATGCTGATGAAACACACGCACACAGTGGCAATAACACAAAGTGAAAAAAAACAAACAAACAAAAAAAAAAAAAAAAGCTTTTGGTCAAAAATGAAAATTAAACATGCTCAGCTTGACTTTCCAAAATAAAAGTTTGGTTATTCGGGTCTTATTTTGGCAGAAGTCATATTTTATGTTTCTGTTTAAATATTTAAACTTTTTCAGCTTCCTAGAAGTTTTTTCTGTACAATAAAAAAATCTGTAATTTCATAAATATGTTGAGTCAGATGATGGATGGATGAAGTGGTTGGTCCATGTTTGTTTTTTCACTCTGAGATCAATCAGCATTTTTTTCCTTTTCATTTTTGTTGTCCAAAAACAAAGAAATAAAAAAATAAAAAAGGCAAAAAACAAAAATATCCCAAAATATCTACAGTGGCAACTCATATTTTACAGTTATTAAATAATCCCTTTTCTAAATAAGAGCACGGTTTTTCTTTTGAAAAAAAAAAAAAGGATGCGTGGATGATCCTGATGGACGTCACGTGCAGGACGGACATCTGCGACTGCAGAGGCTGGACAATCTGTGGGCTCACGTCGGGATCAAACATCCAGAGTGTAGTCCGACACGCCGAGTGCTCAGTATTATATAAAACCACTGTGACCCCCCCGACTCCAACTGTACACTTTAATATTAAAACTCCGCGCAGTGAGCTGCTGTCGGACTTTAACTGTTCTTCTCATATATTTTACATTTTATTTATATTTTCTTCTGAACTTTACTGACAGTAACATCTGACAGGCTTTAAAGAGCAACAGCTGATTTCAGCTCACGGAGGAAAAGCCAAAAAGCCTCTTTTGGCCACTTTTGGCCACTGTCACCATGACGACGCCTCTTCAGACCCCTTCTGATTGGCTAATGAAATACTCTGCTGCTGGACGACGAGCGGGTAAAGGTTGCCTTGGAGATGAGGACGAGCCAGAGGAGGACGAGGACGGGTGATGCTGGTGGCGTCCTCGGAGCGATGTGTGGTTGCCATGGTGATGGTGGTGAGGGTTGTGGTGGGAGGAGGGGGGAGGCGGGGGAGAGTCTCTGAGAGACGGCGGGACAGCAGAGGACTTGATGGGGACGATTCGTGTGTCCATGACCTCACAGTCCACCTGCATCATCATCTCGTAGCCCTGAGAGGAATTATACAGGCTCTCTGTGGGGGGAGCAACATCAGAGTTAAAGAAACAGTTTGAGCTTTGTCCTCAGGGGCCGCCGTACACAAAGGACAACACGTCCCCTCTTTGGAGACAGGGCGGATCTAAACTCACCGTTGACGGACATGGCCGGCATCACCAGAGACATTTTGGGTCTGCTGGTTTTGTTGTGGCTGATGGCCGGTAACAGCAGGTGGTCCTGTGGGGACGAAGACAGGAGACATGTTTGACTGACGCTGAAATGTCACATAGACAGAGGACACACTGCCACTGTTGACATGGTCATACCCGTCTGAAGGAGACAACGTAGAACGTGTCCTCTCTACGGTCGATGGCGTCCAGGAAGTCGCTGTAAGTGACCTCGGGACCAGGAAGTACCTGCAGCTGACTGCGGGGACAGACAGGAGGCGGGAAGAGAGACAGAGACGTCAGTCAAATACGTGTCATCACCGACTGACCTCCTGTTTTCTGAGTGGCTCACACAGGAGATGTAAATCTACACTGCGTTTGTTGGCAGACTCTTAAAAGCACGAATATGTCTTCTGACAGATGTAGACGCTTCAGATAAAACACTGGAAGGTAAAATGTGGATGAACTTGTCATCATCCTGACTGAAAGCTCGTACAGCGTCACTGAAACAGATGAACCTCCACAGCAGGAGATCAGAAAAGACGTGTCCTGGTTTGTCTTTTTCAGGAGTGTTAGGAGCAGTGAGTCTTACCTCTCTATGGAGCGATGAGCCTGAATGGGCAGATATCTGGAGAAGTTTGTCTTCCTCAGCTGAGCTTTCTGCAGCAACACAACCGTAACACAATAGGAAGTCAAGTCACTCCGACACAAAAGGTACACAACATGTGCGTGTTGTTAGGACAGATTCTAACAGCAGTGTTCACATTAGCATGTGAAGAAGAGGAGGTGGACTCTACCTGGGCGATCTTGGCCTTCTTGGCGATCTTTGGTTTCCCTCCAGACTTCTTCCTGTCGATCTGGTGCCGGTGAACCCAACCTCTGAGCTCGTCAGCCAGCCTGAAGAACAAGAGGAGGGTCGCTAAGTCAGCAGGTGGGAAACCGGAAGAAGGAGAAGCAGAGACTGATTTCATATCTAACAAACCAAATATGATACCAGCTGTTGGTCTCAAAGGAAAAACCTTATGAATAATTCCTTTTGGTTTCACGTTTCTCTTTACACAAAAAAGCAAACATTTAAACACTGAAGCTGGTTCTGGGTTCAGGTTCCAGCTTCAGTGTTTGTGAATGTCTTTATCTAGAGGGAGCAGAGGACTGGTGGACCTGACCTCAGGGACTCAGACCGGTTGAACTGTCTGCAGTCGGAGGACGTTAAGTACCGATCGATGTCCTGGAGAACCAGGTCCTTCATGTCGGTGAAGACGTCACTCAGGTTCCTGCAAAACACAATTAGATTAGGTTGGTTCAGTCTGGAAGGGTCCTCTTCACTCCTGCTTCAGCTCAGACATCAGCAGGTCGTCTCTGCTGGTTTAAGGTCTAGACTCTCCCCAGAAGGTGGATTTTCTTAGTGTGAAGTTGAGGCAGCTTCTCCTGAACTCCAGCAGGTGGAGCCCTCCTACAGTAGGAGCTTCTACCCCTCCTTACAGTGAACATATATAAATCTTGGTGCCATTTTTAAAAATGAAAAACATGAGCCAAAGTTTAAACCTGTTCAGAGTGAGTCCAGACTTTTAGTTTTCAGTGAAAGATCAGTTCTTTTCACCTGAAGTGATACGAGTCTGAAGTGTATCTCTCCGACTCTGCTCCGTCTTCGTCCATCTCCGTCTTGTCCTCCACTCTGCTCGCAGGCTGAGCCGCCACCTGCTGTTCGATTTCCAACAACCTCCGTCCTGTGAACGACGTCACGCCGTCCTGTAGACCCACGGACAGCTTCCTGTCTGTGATGCTGCAGAGGGGAAGAACAGCAACATCAAATTAAACTCACATCACATTAGTCATTTTCTTTTAAAACTCCATCACCATGTCTGGGATGTTCATGAGGTTCTGGATCCGACTCAAGTTCCTGAACTTTTAAACCCCATTTTTCTTCAAAAATGTCCCCAATCACAATATGGCCAGCTTAGAGTTCAGGATCTCTAATAACAAGTGTGTAATTCTACTTCATCAATGAGAAGATTTTCAAAATTACAGTCAAAAAAAGCAAAGCAATAAGTTTAAAGTATTTAAAGTGTGACGGATACCTGACGGGTCCGAAGCTGAAGGTCATGAACAGCAGAACGGCCATGACACAGACGGCTCTCTTGTTACTCGCAGAGTCGCTGCCCTGAAAAAGAGAAACACAAGAAAAATGATCTCAGTAACACAGACAGACAAAAAAACGACAGCAGAATCATCAACAATAAAAATCAGAGCTCAGAGCGTGTCAGTGTTTGACACACTCCCAGTTGTTCTTTAACAGGTTTTGCGGGTTCAAACTGACTCTTCGGATCAGCTGCAGTTGTTTCCAGTAAGTTTATTTTCTTCCTCCTGTTTAATCTTTGGTATGTTCGTCTGACAGGCCGAAGCTTTTTCTTCACTCCTCCGAGTTTAAGACCAGCTAACAGAGAGACTGCAGGGAAATCAGCTGCTCTGACTGTGATCACACATCGCTCATGACTTTAAATGACTGCACAGCTCTGAGGTTGTTTGTTCATTCATTCATTCACCCCTGGAATCACAACGGGACAGAAACGCTCCTAAAAGAGGAATGATGTGGTCACTCAGTGTTTGTTCAGCATCAGACAACCTTACTGTTGATTTATCTGCAGATTTTTGATGAACGTTTGTTTTATGTTGTCCTCATTTCTTTTCCTACATTTCAAAGTTACTATTTCCATCTAATGACAATAATTCAGCCATTTTAATAGGATTTTTTGTGTTTTATATTTTTCTCTGATGGTTTGTCAGCCTTTGTTGATAGAAGAGAATCACATCTCTGATGAGTAAATAAAATAACAGAGCTTTGGAGAAAAGATGGACTGTACAGACTGGTGATGACACCTCACCACACATTTGGTTCTGCTCATCCTTTCATAGGCACTTACATGTTTTTTTTGGAGAGCTGTTACAGATCTGGACAGACTCCAGATGGAGGCTGACAAATAAGAGGGGAGTTGTTTCGCTTCTCACCTCTTTCCCAGCCAGTCTGTCCCTCAGCGCCTGGTTCTCCCTGCGGAGCCGTTCATTCTCCTGCTGAGCCTCCCTGAGCTGAGCCTCCAGGTTCTGAAGGTACTCCTTCTTCTTCTTCCTCGACTGACAGGCCGACTCTCGGTTCTTTATCATCCTCTGCTGCCGCTTCAGTACCTTCATCTGCATGAGGTGAGGGGGTGGAAATCATTCAGGAGGAGGTTTAGGAGAGAACAGCAGGATTATTCAACAGCTGTGATATAATCCACCACCAGAGGGGAAATGATCACATGTCAGAGTTACATAAGAGGCGTCAATGAAACACTGAGCTCAGGTCTATGTTAGAGAGCCTGAACACTCCTGTCCAGGTGAAATTGGTGGGGCTTAAACTCCGTTCTGATCATGATGAACTGCTGTTTTCAGTGTTTTTGAGCCAGTTCCATCAGAAAGTGTGAAGTTTTTCACCCCTAAACAAACATCATCAGACCTGATTCATGACCGATCTCTGGTGTGAGACATCACTTCCAGCCTACTCACGTCAATATCACTGGAGTTGTTGCCGGGTAAAGTCGTGGTCGCCGGGACGATGGGTTTGCTGCTGGGGGGGGCTGTGGGACTGGAGCAGTGCTGAGGGATGCTGGGAGAGACCGGCTCCATTTTGACGATGGCCGGAGCTGAACCAAGACAGACGGACTGAGACAGGACGACTGTGGGAGGAAGAAGACAAGAGAAGACACGTCCTCACTGTTCTGATGACTCTGACTCAACACTATAAAACTCTTAACTCTGCTGAGGAACAGACAGCAGAGATTCAGGAAAAACCCAAATCTGACATTCTGTTGGCTGTTTTTAACCTGAGATGTCTGTTTTAAAGTCAAAGCTTTTACCAGGTCTGGTCTGGTCCATGGAGGGGAGGCCCTGCAGGATGAGGGTCTTGGCCGGTGCTGGGGTCTGGGAGACTGGCAGGGTGGTGACACAGACCGGTCTGGGCTGGATGGGGGGTTTTGTGCTCAGGATTGTGCTGGCCTTTAGTGTGGCTGAACTCGGCAGGACTGAATGAGGGAAGGGAGTAGAGGAGGTGTCATTTAAACAGCAGCAACCAACACACACAACATTTGGGTTTTCTAACACTGGAATCATTTGCATGCAGAAAGGGAAACGGGTTTACATTTCTCAGCTCCTCCTGGAGTGAAGACACCAAATCATTACATCATGCAAAAACAACCGTGTCCAACCAGACTACTGGTTCCTGTTACTGGAGCAGCTGCAGCATCGGCGTACCTGCAGCCTGTGTCTGTAATCCACCAATGACTGCAGGGATCTGGGTTGATAACGGCGTCTGGAGCTGCGTCTTCGTGAGGGTGGGTAACTGAGTCTGAGGAGGGGGCACCGCTGTTGTTGCCACAGTTACCTCCATGGATCCCAGCGGAGGAGCCAGCACGTCTCCGTACATGTACGGAGGAGTCGGAGGGTTTTCACCTTTAACTGTGATCTACTCAGGAGAAAGACCACCGAATCAGTAACTCAGGATGTTTTTAATTTCAAAAGCTTCACTGTCGCCCTGCAACAGGAAGATGCAGATACAGCAGCAGAACACGTCGAATAGCTGAAACATTTTTGATAAACAGAATGACAAGATCTGTTTGAACATCCTGTTTAACAAGTTCTGCTGGAAGTTGTGAAAGTGAATGAATTTGTTTTGGCACAATAGTTTGTTGAAAAGTTTTTCCTGATGGAACTATAACTGTAACAATAAACTGTGCTATCCACTGAAGCCACATCATCAGTTCACCACTAGCTTTAGCATTCAGAGAGTTCTGTGTTTCCCTGCCTGAGCGTTGTTGCATGTTCTTTTGGCAGAGCCTGCAATTCTTATAACTGTTGTTGTTGTTATGATTATTATTATAGTGTTTATTATTACTCAGAGTGATTTGATCTCTGTGGAACATGCTTTGGCTATTTTCAACCACGACTATAGAAGGTCTCAGTCCACAGAAAAATGCTCCCAGCCTGGATTCAGAAACTCAACACAATTCAATCAATAGAGACAAGTGTAAAATGAAATGAAATGAAAAAGGGTTTTTAGGTCATGAGACAAAGCCAGCAGCATGTAGAGCAGGTGGCTGAAACGTCATTAATGACTCAACAGCGTGTTTCAGACACAAACCTGTGGATCTGGTGAGGACACAGAGCAGTCAGAGCCGAGAGAGGAGGCAGGAGAAAGAGGCTCCGCTTTCACCTGGAACACTGGACACAAACAAGTAAACCAGTAAACAAAAACAAACACTGACAGCAGTAAAACAGGTTTTACTCTACCAATGGAAAAAACATACACATTTCCACTGGTAACGGCTGAGTGATCGTCATTTCATTCTTCATCACCGAAGTGTCGCCTTCAGAGAAAGACAGGTGGACAGCACAAAGATCAGGTTTAACACCACAGTCAGAATACTGATTCAAGTTTTTATAACAAAACCTAAATCAACCAGTTTAAAACTAGTAAGACGAGTTAAATCAGAATTATTCTGCCCCTGAATTTAGTACCCATTAAATACACTCTCTACTGTATTTTCATACTTTATTATGCTAGAACTAAAAATCCAGTTTGAATTTTATAAAAACACATGGCTGAGGTTTTCCATAGACTCCAGAGGCCGAGGAGACGAAGGGGACGTGGAAGCGAAATGCCAACAGTTGTTGTTTAAGCTTCGGTTGGCTGGCTGCTCTGTACCTGTGAGCAGGTTGTCGTCACTGTGTTGCCACGGTGATGTGGGGTTGTCAGGATCGAGGGTGAGCACAAGGTCATTGTCGAACTGCAAGAGGTTGGAAAAAAAAGAGGAAGAGAGACAGGGAGTATAAGAAAGAATCAGGGGTAAAAAAAATAGGCCAAACAACGGCTGGATAAAGTGTGTGAGTCTGTCTGTTGCACTCATCCAGCCAGACACACAATTAGCCTGATTATCCCCTGACCCATCAACTGTATCTACTGATGAACAAAGGAACATGAATACGCTCCAGTTAAAGCTGGTGAAGGTTAATGGGTTTCAGGTCAGTCCGTATTCATTCATCTGCGGATTATTTACTCGTCATAAACTGTAGAAAAAGATTCAAAACTTTTCCCCAGAATCCGTGTGGACATCTGTAAATGTTTTGATTTGCCAGAGTTACAGCCCAAAAACCAAACCAGCAGAAATTAAACTAAGAAAACCAACAAATCCTCACGGTGGAGACAGAAGTACCTGCAGCTACCTGAGGCGTGGTGTTTTTTCAGAGCAGACATTGGTCATCTGCTTAGAGGACATTGAAACTGTCAGCCGACTGAAGCACAGTCATTGGAGCAGCATGTATTCTGAAGATGTTGTGATGTTGTTGGAGCTAGAGTCATTGAGGGGAGACACGTCTCCTCTCTGTGACTGCGGCAAGAACTACAACCCGTCATGGCTGCCAGAAAAACCCATAATCAGATGGGCAGCAAAGACAAAGGATGCTGCTTAGTCTGTGACTTCTCCTGCTGACTTGAAAAGACCTGAACCAGTTGAACCCTGAGGTGTATGAAGGTGAAGGGTTGGAGCATCAGTTACACCCTCAGCCCCAGTCAGAGCACCAACACTGTCATCTGTGTCCTTACCGATGTGTCGTATTTCAGCCCCCGGCTGAAGTCTCCCTCCTCTCCCTCCTCCATGCTGTCACACTGGTACAGACAGGCATCTGAGGAGAGACAGGGGACAGCGATTAAACACCTGCACTGGGACAGGGGAGGAGGACAGAGCGGCTCCAGGATCAGAGTAAAGACACTTCAGTGGCAGTTCACTCTCTGAAAATGCAAATCAGTAACATTTTGACCGAGTTCCACGAGTTCACACACACTTTAAACAACACATCAGGACAAACTGCCACCTCATGAACAATCTGATTAATGCTTCTAAAACATAAACTTTACTGTCACATTGGACCGAAACCTCCTTGGAAACGTTGATGTTGTCAAATGATCCGTTTGTCTGAGAACACTCTACAGACCCAAAATGTTCTATTGAAGAAACATCATCATCATCATCATCATCATCGTATGCTGATAATTTTTAATTTCCAGTTAACATGTTAAACGCTGACAATGAGACTGTGACAGCTTCTCTCTCACCACTGCAGACTCTTATCTACCAACCCCCATTCCTTCCTTCCTTCCTTCCTCCCACACACACACACACACACACACACACACACACACCAAACCTGTTACTTCTGCTGATGGAACTGCTCCTATCATCTCTAGTGTTTTTGTTCAGGAGTTATAATTAGTGCTGGTCTCAGTTTTAATGATGTTGATGTGTGTTACTACTGTTGCTTCAAACAGCTGTTAACCGATGAACGCTGCTGTTGAGTACAATCACAACAGGAGGAGAAAACCTAACCCAAACAAGGAGAAACAACAGATCTAACAGTATATCAGGACATGTACCAGCTCCCCACGTCTGCAGCTGCAGGCCAACATGGTGGTTTCAGTCCGCAGGGACAGAAGACCTGCCCGTAGACCGGACTGCCAGAGGCGGGCTGAGCTAGATGGTTAGCGGCGCTTGAACTCATAAATACATATCAGCACAGTCCACCCACCCCCCCAATTCACCACACCAGAACTTGATATCTATTTACTGTCGACGGCAGTCTAAGTTTTCTACCTTGAACCTTGGACCGATGCATCATGGGAGTTGGTCAACACATTATTCCATGTTAAGCACACTTATGTACAACACTGATGATCAGGTGTGTGGTTTATCCTCCACTTCCTGTTTAACTTTTAGTATCTGAATAGAAAGGAAACCAACCTCCACCATACTATCATTTCCCCCTGGCCTGTTTAGATGAGGCGCGCAGTAGTAAATATGAATGTGGACTTTGAAAGTGGAACAAAGAGGCCTCGCCCCCTCGGGCAGGTGTGAACGATGGATATATCAGAGCTGATAAAGGTTTATGTCACCTAACAAACACATTTTCACATTTCATGAATCTGTAAATGAACACGGTTAAAAGCACAGTGTGTCAAACTGTTTTTTGGTCCCATTTTATCCCTCTGTTTTAATTTTACACATTTTAATCATCACCTGTGTTTTAACTCCTGCTGCTGCTCTGACCCAGTTTTCTCACTGGGGTCATTAAAGTCTCGTCTACTCTAATGAAGTTTACTGCCCGCCTGCAGATGACCGATAACAGCGCAGTTGAATCTATCTTGTCAGCCATTCACAATAGGTAGTAAATTAGAACCATCTCGCAGTCTTGCTGTGAGAACTAATGGCTGTTTACTCTCACCGTAACAGCCAACGTTTGGTTGGGAGTTGGTTCTCACATGACAGCCATTAAAATGTTCTTTAATTATCAGGGCCCCTGGATGAGAGTCCCTCTCTGGATCCAACACCGGCTCAGGGCCCTGGATGATAATCCAACATACTGCTCTCACCTACCGGGGCCACACACACATTTATACTGTATGACCATTTTTTATTCATTCATTACTCACTGTTGAAAAAGATGTGTTGGAGGACACACACTTTGCAATGTGACTTTAAGGATGAGAAAATCTGGGGGATGTGACCCACCTAATGGGGCCCTTTTCTCAGGTTTAGTTGTGATCAGATGTAACTGGGGGCCTGTGATGATGCAATCAAAAAGGTCAGCCCTTAATTGAACTGACCGGAAATTACTTCCATAATTGATTTAATTTCCTAATGGTGAATACTTTTCTATTTTCCCTGATCCATCCGTGTCGTGTTCACTGAACGTAAATGATTAAACGATAATAAATACTAATTTAATTTAATAACGATTAATTGAGTGAAGTGTTGGACGAACAGCAGTTTACCGAGAGGCCATTTTAACCAGAAACATGTCAACAGGGGAAACAACGTGCGGATCCGTTCACCTTCACACCCACAAGACAAGACAAACTGACACATCCGGAGGAAACACACACACACACACACACAATGACCAACATAAAAACACACAATTCAGTGACTAACAACGGCTAACGGGCTAAAACGTGGAGGAGAAGTTAACCGTTAGCGCCGCTTCTCTCCCGGCTAACCGGCTCTAAATCGGCCCAAAATGTGCGTTTCCCCGTCCCTCCGGAGCTGTCGGGCCGTCACTCACCCCAGTCCTCGCTGGTCAGCAGGTTATCGGCGAAGAACCGGCTGTCCAGCTCCGACAGTAAGTCCGTGCTCATCGCCACAAAGGCGGACTCAGACGGCGACGTGATAGCGGCTAACACCGACCGGCTCCCACCGCTAGCTTTAGCATTCAGAGAGCGAGCTGCTATCGGGCGGGGATTTCATTTATTATTCCTGATAAGATGATTTTCCGCTGCGGGAAAAGCGATGTTTGGGTCCGGTTGGAGTCTCCGGAGCGGATTTATCCGTGACTTCCCTTCTGCTTCGCATATGACAGACAAGGAAACGCTTTTTCCGCAAACTCACCGCCTACATGCAGGAGATCATCCAATGAGAGTGAAGATCTGCGTGATCGACAGGCGAGCGGACCAATTAGATTTCTCCGACAGCCTTCAGCTGGGGGGGAGAGGGTTTTAGAGATGATTTGGCCCAATCAGCAGGCCGCAATTTGATTGACGTGTTAAATTGACTAATCATGAAGCCAGATTGTCGAGATCGCGCTTGATTGACAAGCGTGCTGGCCAATCACAAGCCGTCAGGAAATTGAACCCCCGTTCTAGTGAAAATCACGTTGATTCGAGCGTTAGAATAATAAAACATGTCCTGCATCAGAAATCAGGAAAAATAAAAGCTTTATGGATCTAAACTATCCTCCCCGACTGTGCTTCCCACTCAGGACTTATTCCTGGTTTTGTGCAACAAAGAGGGGGAGTTATTACATAACCCCAGAGAAGGGTGCCTGAGGACACTGAAACACCAGCAGCTGCTTTCAGCCTCCATGTTTTAATGAGCAGTTTGTTTTTAAATCCATAAAGATTCACCTACGGATGGACAGCTGCTCAGTATTTCACTGGTCGATCACAGACGTGCAGCCTTCCGCACCTCAGCAGTGTGCAGAAGTAAAAGAGAAAACACAGCGCCACCTGGAGCTGAAAGGAAAAGCTACAGAGTGATTCACACGTTCAGGACACAACCCAAAATGAGGAAAAATCATTGATAATAATAACACCGAGTTATTAATATATAATCATAATAATTTTATCGTCAAATTTTGTGCTTGTATGATATTTGGGACAATGCAAAAAGGAAAATGCAACGATTCTATTCGCAATTTCATTTTCACATACTTATACATGAACATGCACACAAAGCATGTATGTAGTGCTACTGCCTCTTCTCATCTACAAGAGGAAGCCAAACTAGAAGTAAAAAAAAGAAGCATGAAGATGACAGCGGAAGTCTTCAGCTGCCTGTTGCTGGCCTGTCACCTCACTGCAGGTAATTATTCTTATTAATACATCTTATTTATTATTTACTTGCTCAAAGTTTAATTGTATTTATTGGATGGACTCTTCATGAGTCAAAGTCATCTCATGATAACAGACAGTTACATGTAACTTCTATTTTTTTATCTCAAAATTCTGTGTTTTGCAGAAATAATCTATAAAGAACAGGAAGTAAACCGCCCGTTGAATCTGCCTTGTCCTCGGCCTGTGGAGGGTAAAGCCACCTGGACCCGAGTGTTTCCTAACGGAAGTAAAGTCAACTTAATTACAGCTGATGGTGGCGGAGAGAAAAGACACAATGACCCACAAAGACGATACAGTGGACTGGCTGATCAGTTTAGGTCGCTGCACATTCAGAGACTTGTTCTCTCAGACAGTGGAAAATATCTGTGTAATGATGAAGCAGTTGTGGATCTGACGGTGATCCCATCAGGTAACAGCACACTCATCATTTGTAGAGAAAAACATGTGAGTGTTAATGAAACAGTCTATTCTGCAATAAGTTAACAAAACGTTTGACTTCAAGCTTCTTCAGACTTTTGATTTCACTGTAGATCAGTCACGACAACTGTCTGAAAAAAAATCAGAACATATGATTCATATATGTATCAGGATGAGTTCGATCCTCACTCAGTGTTTTGTTGTTTACAGGAACAAATATAGTCAACATTTCAGTGAACGCAGACATCACTCTGAATTGTTCTGCTGCTGTCGGACAATCAGATCGTCCAGAATGGAGCAAAGAAAGAGCTGGAGAACAACAAAAGATCTCCACTGTGGGCAGGAATTTAACTCTAAAAGGAGTACAACGTGAAGACTCTGGACTGTACAGATGTGATGGAAGACCAGCTGGGTACCTGAACGTGACCAAACGTGACGAAGGTGAAGAAGATCACAAAGGTCAGAAACCAGAAGTCAAAACATAAAACTTAAATGCTATAATTAGCAGCTGGTTAGCTTAACTTAGCTTAGCATAAAGACTGGAAACTGGCTGACTCTCTGTCGATCACCTTTCACTGTGTAAGTATCTAACCCTAACCCATTGGTTCGTTTGACTGTCGGCCATCTTGTTTCTGGAACCAGAAGTGACCAAACCCAAATATGAATATGTCTCTAACCTGCACTACAACCTACAGAGCATGTTTAATGGTGCATCAAACAGGGAGTACACAGTGTGGTGTGTGTTTCTGTGGACTGCTGCTGATCAGCACAAACACTCGACCTGCCCTGGTTCCTTTTTCAGACACTGAAGTGCTCTGGAGTATGAACTGTCTCAAGCGGACAGTTACTTGAACGAAATGTGACATGCTGAACGATTTATTTTTCAATCTGTATTAAAAATTCTGTGAACTGTATTTCATATCTTTAATCTCCATTCTCAGTACTACCACCAACGGCAACGACAGCAGCGAGAGCAACCACAACATCTGCCGCACCAACTCTAGAAAATCCAGGTAGAACAACCATAAAACACAGTTTAAGTTGTACCACCAACACAGACACAACAAAAGCAGCTGAAAGAATCCCGACTATATGATATATCTTCTAAAGGATATTTTAACGGGACCAGACGAACGCCTTGTCAGTTGAATTGCTTCTCTGCTGCATGTTTACAGGTTTATATCTGGTAACGAGATAAATCAATCATGACCTGAACACTGATTGTTGAAGGTCTGACCCTGAATGTCTCGTTGTCTTCCAGCTAGTCCTCCCCTGTGGAGACTGCATGTTCACACAGCCTTCAGAATCCTCTTTTTATTCACCATGGCCAGCATCCTTATCTTCACCTGGGGAAAAGGTGAAGCCGGTTTGACCCGTGTCTGAAGCCAGAACAAATCAGATTTATTAAATCCTTGATCTAAATCAGCCACCAAACTGGCAGAGTCCAGATAATTAATAACTTATAATTAATATGAATCTGTATATAGATATCCAACATCTCACTGTTTGTTTTCTGACTTTTGCAGCAAAATATATTTGGTGGAAGGTCCAGGAACGGAACCAAGACCAGAACCAAAGGCAGCTCGAAGCAGAATCAGAGAGTGCTCTGTGATCCTCCATCAGCCGTCAGTAAACAGGAAGTGATGCTGCAGCGACAGTTTTCACTGACAGTGTTTCTGTTTGAATTCATCAGAGTTTTTACATCTTCTGTTCTCAGCCAATTGAAGGAACTTTCCCCATACACTTCAATGTAATCTGATTTACTTTCCTCCCCCTGTTGGTCATTAGGTAGAATGCAGGTTTATATATAGTTGCAGGCTGAGGATCCAGACCTGGAGTTTAGTTTTGCTGCTGTTGAGAATTAAAATTACCAAAGAAAAGTTCTGAGTTGTGACATCCCCTCCTGCCGGTTTCTCAGACATTGTGACATTTAAATGCCTAAAATGGTGAGAAGACATCAAACAGGTTGTTGTCATGGTTTACTAAGAACTAATAACCAAGTTCCTTGAAATGTGGTTTTGTTCTTTAGTTCCTGAATTCAGCTTTGTTTATTTTGAAATTTGCTGATTTTCGTCATCTTGTTCACCCAGTTTTCTTTCACAAAAACTTTAATATTTTGTTTGTTGTTTTTTTATCTTTAAACCAAAGGGGTTTGTGCGCTCGGGCTTCAGATGATAATGTTTATAAAAATGAAGAACTAAAACAGAAAATAATCATTACTTTGTTTTATCTGACACCAAATTACATTGCACATCGTCATTTTCCTCCCACTGTTTTTGGCTGTGACATAATTCCTCATCATCAGTTTCAACTAACCGCAAAAAGACAAAAATATCTGGAAACTGGGCTTCTCATTTTGAGGACAAATGAAGACATCATCCTCTGAGTTCAGATAAAAACTGTTTCCTGTGAGAAACATTCAGTGTGATCCAGGATGAGAGCCAACATCTCCAGCTGCCTGTTAGTTCTGGTTCTGGGCTGTTACGTCACATCAGGTAAAGATTTTTCTCATTTATCAAGTTACATGTTTTTCATTCAGACATGGACAATCAGATATGTAGAGCATTAGAGGCTTTGGTGCGGAAGAGGAACTTTTCTTTGGTTATTCTGCTTCAGGAAAAGAAGGAAACATTCGATCTGTGTTTTCATTTTGAATTAGAATTGACCAACTGGGTTCCTCTGATAACTATCTGTCTTTTGCAGAACTACAGATCAAAGTAGTTAAAGAGAAAAAATCCATCACGCTTCACTGTCCTCAGTCTGTGAAGGAAACTGTGACATGGAGCAGAAACAGAAAAAACATAACTGAAAAGATTCTCACAGTTAATGACACCGCAGAGAAAATGCTCATGGAGAGCCCAAACAAACATTTCAGCACGTCATCAGATAAATCGCTGCACATTGACAAAGTCACCACGGCAGACGATGGGACGTACCTGTGTAACGATAAAGAGGTCATGAGGATTTCAGTGATCCCATCAGGTAACTTCACCACCACTTTGGAGCTTCTGTCTCATTTCTCATACTAAGTCCGGACAAACATTTAAAAAACATTTTTAAATATTTAAATACTTGAAAACGTTTGAAAATGTCCTTTAAATCAGTGGTTTCATGTTGTTAATTGAAATGATACTCACAGGAGAACAGTTCAAGTCTGTTATTTGTATTTTTCATTTTTCTCATTGAAGGTCATTACACAACACCAACAACAACAACAACAACACATTCAACCCCAAAGAAAGGTACGACAGCAAATGACAGCTTCACTTTTTATCTTTACGTAATTATTCTCTCAACTTTTGCTGTATTAAAAACTTCAGAAGTGAAATACGCTTTCATTTACTGTGGAATCCAGGAATAAAGTTTCCCAATTCCCCCCAAAAATTCCCTGTTACCATGGTGATCGCTGCTGTTGCCTTCGCTGTCCACGTCTTTTCCGGCTCTTCCCTCGGGCCTTCGGTTTCTTCCATCTTCTCCCGCTCCGTCTTCCTGATGTGGCTGAATAGGAAGAGTTTCAAATGAATTAGACATATAAATGTATGTTTGACTTTGTGGGCGAGATTCTGATGCGTTGCAGAAACAGAAATCATACTAATAACCTCTGAAACAGAATGATATTTAAAATGGACTGAAATAGAACATACTGAGCTGAACAGTCTGAGGTTGCCTGCATGTCAGTCTTCATGCTGTTTGACTGTTTCTTCCTTTTTGTCTTGTATTTCTTCCTGAAGTCCGACGGCTACTTCTCCAAATGGTGATAGGAATAACCTCGACCTCCGTCCTCATCTTCCTCGCCCTCATCATTGCTTTCCTTTCAAATAGAAAGTTTTGGCTCAAGCAAAGAGGTGAAATTAAATAAAATAATTTAAAACCAAAAATAGATGTAAACACAAATATGGGACCTTTAAAGAGAAGATTAGAGATGACCTCAGAGTTAATTACCAATATTCTGTGATATGTTGGCAGAAAATCTGGGAGCATCGTCGGTCTATGACGAAGTGAATGATGAATCGGTCCATTGGGCGCCACGAGGTGAGAAAGAGGCTCAACAGTTAGTCTGAAGGTTTAAAGGTCCATCTGGTCTACAGGTAGACCTCCATGTGGTCTCTGATCCTAAACCAGGTCCAGGTTCTGTATTAATCCAGTTAAGGTCTCAGTCCTCAGAGAAACCCTCACAGTCTGCATTCAGAAACTGAACCTTAAAACCAGCAGTCAGGACTTCTGGGACTTTGTGATGTCAAAACAAAGCAGATTACTTCTTTTTTTTTTTTTTTTTGGATTCCTTAAAAAACAGCCTGAGAGAGGAGATGTGAAAATACACACCAATATATATACCTGTTGATTTTACATATGACACAGCTGAGAAAATAAAAGACCTTTAAAAGGTGTTGTGTGTATCTTTGATAAAGTGTTGTCGTATGTGACTCAACCTGCAGCTTTCATTTTACAGACATGGGGAGCTCAGTTCCATTGGCTGTCGCCTACTCTGTGGTCACTCTCCACTGACGGACGATGAGGTGGCACCAACCTGTCCACCGATCCGCCCACTGATGACGACGATAGCAGCTTCAGTGAATTCAGCTCCATAAATCGCAGTGCAGTTCATTAAATGTGAGTTATTTGAGGATTTTCCCCATCCCTCAGTATTTGTCTGTAAAAAGAATCCGGACTAAAATGTCTCATCATCTGATCTTCTGCTGTCTGAACAACTTTTAAGATTAAACAGAAGTTAATATGTGTCAGAGTTTTCTTTTGATATTAATTTCAACCACAGACCTGGACCTGGACTTGGACCTGGACCTGGACCTGGACTCTGGGTCTGTAAAGTGCTGAAGAGCCTTGAACCTGAATTCTATAAAATGACCATCATTGTTTGGAAAAGGGAGTAAAAATGTCCAAACTGCTCATGAATTAAAAACATGGATGTTTATAAATAGAGGTGTGATGTCACAGACAGTGTTGTCTTGTGTAATATCTCATTCTTAGGTAATGACATCACCTTCTCCTTTCTGTCTTTGGAAACGTCTCTGGCGGTTTTTGAAGACATTAGCTCATATTGTCTCTTCCGTCAATGATGAATCATAGAAAGATAAAACTGAGGAGTGAAGGAGTCGTGACATAAGTCATAGAGTCTGTTATTCAGAGTACGGGCTTCCATTTGTGCCAAAAATATGTCAACTGAAAATCAAACGGGCCATTTGTGTGACTTTTGATTGTGTTGCTGTGCATTTCATCCCAAAGTACAAGCAGAGCTGCACAGTTCATCAGAATTTCAGTGTGGCCAAGTGAATATCTAAACTGTAAACAGGACCTTTCTCCGTATCTGACCGCAGAGTTCAGACAGTTTTCACTCAGTTCATCAGCGAACTGTTAAAGCTGAGGGCCTTTAGCACACCGACTCTTATATGACAGAAGAGACGTGTTGACCCGGTTGCAACAGTTCCAAAGACCAGACAGCTCATTCCAGTTCGGCTCCGAAGGGCCACGCCTTCAGTGTGCGAAGGATTTAGACAGAGGTCAATCATTTCTAATCAATAGGACCCGAAGGACTCGTGCACACGTCCTGACTGCTGTTACGCTTTTTAATTTCAGGGAATTTACCCAAAGAACCCTGAAATTACTCTTAGAACTTGTCAATGACTCAACAGCGGCCAGCGCAACACAGTGTTTGTCATTAGTGGCGATTTTCACACTTAAATTCACAGGAAAGGCAAAGGTGGACCACAGGCAGATATTTCTGAGGTTGTGGCTTCTTTCTGAAGAGCTTTATAAAGACTCTGTTCCTGTTCAGAGCTCAGTACAACTTGACAAGATGGAGGTGAAGATCCACAGCTGCCTGTTGGCCCTGATTCTGGCCTGGAACGCCACTGCAGGTAACCAGCTGCTCTTTCTAATATCATTTCTAACACTTTGTAAATGTCTTTACACACTGTCACATTTTTAATCCAATTTCAAATAGAAAATTCTTACAAACATCAAATTTAAAGATGTAATCTTTGTGATCTTTAAAACCTGCAGTCTTTTATTTTGAGGGGTGGAAATCCATAAGAAGATGTATTTGTTATTTTAAGAATCTCAGTGTAGTTTTACAGCTCCTCTCTCAGGTCTGTCAGCCAATCAGCAGAGAGGAGAGGATCTCTTCAGATTGGTTGACTGTTTTGTATGTAATCCAATAAAAACACAGCAGATTTTGGCTAAAACGCGGCGGGATGGGATTTGGGGGCGGGGCGTGCTCTGTTGTGACATCACAAAGTCCTGACGGCTGGTTTTAAGGTTCAGTTTCTGAATCCAGACTGTGAGGGTTTCTCTGGATTAATACAGATCCGGTTGATGAGCCAATCAGAAGAGAGCATCACAGTCTCTATTAATGTAACTGTGTTTTGTTACAGAAATAATCCATCAGATAATCCGGCAGAACAAATCCACCTCCATGCCGTGTCCTCACCCTGAGATGTCTCCGGTGCTTTGGAGCAGAGACGGAGAGGGACACAGAGTGGACATACTGCTGGTGGACGGCGACAGGGACGTCAGACTCGTTAAAGACTGCCGCAAACAATACAGCTCGTTAGCAGATAAATCTCTGCACATTTTCAGAGCTGCTGTCTCAAACACCGGCAGATACTACTGCAACCGTGAGCCGGCCGCAGATCTGACCGTGATCCCATCAGGTAACATCAGGTCCATCAGAGTGGACCTGGACTCTGGGTCTGATACTGAACCAACTGAAAAACAGTCCCCTTCTTTTAATAGTGGCCATCTTGGATTTTACTTTTATCCATAAAGTAAAATCCAAGGTGGATTTATTAGTTCTCTTAAACATCCTTATGTATAACTTGATTTTACAGAATTTTTCCCTGTTTGAACCAAATTTGGAAACTCACCCCAGTTTGTTGGCTGTGTTCAGGAACCAGCAGAGTCAGCGTGAAGGTGAAGACCAGCGTCCGTCTGTCCTGCCCTGCTGCTGCTTTTGGACGGGATGAGGTTCCAACATGGAGAAGAGAGACCGGTGGACAAAGCTGCATCATCAGGCCCAGCGAGGACGGACAGGGAGGTCACTTTCATGTCTCAGCCGTGGACAAGGCGCTGACTGTGACAGCACTTCAGCTGGACGACTCTGGTCTGTACTTCTGTGACGAAGAACCGGCCGTTTTTCTGGATGTGATCAAAGATGACGAGGAGAGAAAAGACACCTGCATAATCTTATAACAGGAGACTGTATTTACTGAAGGGACAGAGACGTCCTGTCCTCCAGATCGTCCAGTGAGACAGTTCCTGGTTTATTATTATTATTATTATTATTATTAATATTATTGTTGTTGTTGTTGCTGTTGTTCTGTCAGAATAAAACATAAAGGAACATGTTAATGCTGCTGAACTTCCTGTTACACATCACTGATTCAACACAGACCAACAAAACAACAAACTCAACAACAAAAGTGTATTTAACACAGAAAACCTCAAACTCCAGGCTGGGACACCATGAGGTCATCATTCTGTTTGGGGGGCGGGGCTACAGGTAAAGTCAAGGCGCCACAGCATTAATGGAGAGGAAAATGTGACTTCATCACAGTGTGTTATAAGAGCTGCCACATGGGGGCGCCATCACTTTAGTCATACTGATTCTGATTCTAAAAACATCCCCTCGTGCTGAACAGTCCTCATTCTGCCTGAAGCCCACCACGGATCACACCTGGATCCAAACCCAGAACCGTGACAACCATTTCTCCTGCTCTTTGAGCTCCGTGTTTGGTTTCCACCTTCTCCAGAGGGAAGACATCTGGCTGTGGAGCTGCTGAAGGCTCCACCTGGTCTGTGTCGACGGGGTCCATCAGTGACCTCCAGGGGGACCCAAAGTCCACATGAGTCTTCATCAGGACTTCACCTCCCTCACAGAACTGAAATCTGTTTTCTGTTAATAAGATAAAACCTTAAAATTGTGCTTGTTGTTGTGTTTCCTTCTCAACATGAAACACGTTACATTATTAACCTGGATCAGCCGTAACATTATGACCACATCTCTGTTCCTGGATCCTGGACTTCCTCACACACAGTGTAAAACGACAGAGCTGATTCTGGATTTCAGGAAGACCAGCGCAGACCACCTGCATCTCTTCATAAAGGGCGACTGCGTGGGTGGCTCTGTTCTCTCTCACTGAATTCAGCACATTGTGTCATTATTTTGATTCCAGTTACAATTTTCACGTCATCGCTGCCTTTGACGTGTGATTCTGGATTGAAAGTCAATGTTTTCCGGTTTCGAATCTTTTGTCTCTTTCTGGTTATCACAGAGTTTTTGTCAGAAACACAAAGAAACTTGTGAAAGTGAGAAAGCGCTGTGAAGTGGCTGCAGCTCAGGAAGCGTCACCTCCCTCTGATGTCACCAACCAGATTGTGAGCTGCGGTTTTGAAGCCTCCAGGTTGTCATTTTTCCGTTGGCCATGTTGGTCACATGGTCAGACTCGGGCCGAGGATCAGAGCAAAAGATGGTCCAGAAGTTTGTACATTTAGCTTTATATAGTTTTGCATTTCAAATATAAACTACTAGAACATGAATTTAGTCAGAGTTGGACTTTAACCGGAAGACAAGTCATCAGGGCCTGCTGGTCAAATCTCTCAGATGGAGGCTAACCTGAGCTAACCTGATCTAACCTGATCTAACCTGGGCTAACCTGAGCTAACCTAATCTAACCTGAGCTAACCTGAGCTAACCTGAGCTGACCTGATCTAACCTGATCTAACCTGATCTAACCTGGGCTAACCTGAGCTAACCTGATCTAACCTGAGCTAACCTGAGCTAACCTGGGCTAACCTGATCTAACCTGAGCTAACCTGAGCTAACCTGATCTAACCTGAGCTAACCTGAGCTAACCTGGGCTAACCTGTTCTAACCTGAGCTAACCTGAGCTAACCTGAGCTAACCTGGTTGGTGTTCTACTTCAGCGGTGCGTTCAGGAACATTTGTTGCCCTCTTTGTCTGGCTGGTGGTCAAGCGTTGGTTTCCATACGTGACAGTGATACTCATCTCATTACTGACGGCTGTGTGAGTTCTCTGTCCAAACAAAAACAAGACCACAACTCAGAGAGCGTTGTGTTGTTTGCCCTTAAAGTTATAAAAATATTTCTTCCCTAAAAACAGTCAGTAACGTCACATATCAGCACAAAAGGAGAAGTAGATGACTTCACATTAACACCTTTAAAAACAGCTGAATCAGAGCAGACAAACAAAGAATAACAACAGTAATACTGCCGCTCCTAACACTAATACTAATAATAACAGTCATGATGAAATCAGGCCCTGTTCTCTCCTCATTTCAGAGTGTGATAAACAGAATTTAGAGCGTCACACAGATGTGAATGGGAGTTGTCAGTGTGGTTTTTGAGGAGGAACAAAGTTGGTGAAAGCTCTTGAACAGCTGAGTTCCTGCTCTGGGCTCTTTGTGTGATTGAATCTGTTGCTTCAGTCAGTCTCACCATGAGGCTGAGCGGCTACAGCTGCCTGTTAGCGTTTGTTCTGGGCTGGAGTGTCGCCGCAGGTAACATCCTGATCTCTAATTCATCAATAATCCGGTTTAATCAAACTGTTTTCAGTCGTTTTCATTTTTTTTTTTTTTTTTAAATCATTCACTGAGTGATGTCTGCAGCACCAAACGGTGGCAGACAAAGTGATGGTGATCTGTGAGTCATCAGTATTCATCACTTAACTTTAAGTTTGTGTCTTCAACGTTAAAGGTCCATATTTTAACATCTTTAACTTTGAAGTGATGACATGCAGGTTTGTGGTTTAAAGACCAAAAACCATCAGGGCAGTTTTATATCGTCTGTCTGGAGCTGCAGGAAAAATAGTTTTCTGTGCGATACAATAAAATTATAGGTGGTGATGGGAGCATCATTTAAAAAAGGTCAGAAAAGGTCAAAAAAGGTATTGTCAGCTCTTTACAGGCTGTTATTAGAATATGTGGACCTCTAATGTTATGTGAGGTGAACAAAAAGCTTTGAAAAGTCTTTTTAAAAAGCATAAAAATGGAGCATAACATGATGAAGAAATTAATGATTCATTTTTTAAAGTTAAGGTTTCCTCTTTTTTTTGCAGAAATAATCTATAAAGAACAGGAAGTAAACCGCCCGTTGAATCTGCCTTGTCCTTGGCCTGTGGAGGGTAAAGCCACCTGGACCCGAGTGTTTCCTAACGGAAGTAAAGTCAACTTAATTACAGCTGATGGTGGCGGAGAGGAAAGACACAATGACCCACAAAGACGATACAGTGGACTGGCTGATCAGTTTAGGTCGCTGCACATTCAGAGACTTGTTCTCTCAGACAGTGGAAGATATCTGTGTAATGATGAAGCAGTTGTGGATCTGACGGTGATCCCATCAGGTAACAGCACACTCATCATTTGTAGAGAAAAACATGTGAGTGTTAATGAAACAGTCTATTCTGCAATAAGTTAACAAAACGTTTGACTTCAAGCTTCTTCAGACTTTTGATTTCACTGTAGATCAGTCACGACAACTGTCTGAAAAAAAATCAGAAAATATGATTCATATATGTATCAGGATGAGTTCGATCCTCACTCAGTGTTTTGTTGTTTACAGGAACAAATATAGTCAACATTTCAGTGAACGCAGACATCACTCTGAATTGTTCTGCTGCTGTCGGACAATCAGATCGTCCAGAATGGAGCAAAGAAAGAGCTGGAGAACAACAAAAGATCTCCACTGTGGGCAGGAATTTAACTCTAAAAGGAGTACAACGTGAAGACTCTGGACTGTACAGATGTGATGGAAGACCAGCTGGGTACCTGAACGTGACCAAACGTGACGAAGGTGAAGAAGATCACAAAGGTCAGAAACCAGAAGTCAAAACGTTCCTCTTCACTTCATATTTAAAATAAATAAGAGCCGAGTCAGTCTGAACACTCTCAGCTAGCCTAGCTAGTTAAATTTAGCTGGCAGGCTAACTCTTAATATAACTTAATAATCTTATTTGTTGTCCAAGAGTATCTTTGTTTTGCCTCAGCACTGTGTTTTCTTCTAACCCCACACAACAGCAACAACAGCACAAACAACATTAAAACCACCAACAACAACAACAACAACAACATCATCATCAAAACCACCACCACCGAAAACTAATCCAACATCAACAACAGCAACATTGACAAGTACGACTAGTTTATTTATTTAGTTAACTAATGCAGCTAGTTAATGAAATCCATTCATTCTCATATATATGAATGCATAATTGTGTTTTCAGCTGCTCCTGAAGGTTTGGTGTTTGGAATAATCATCTCCTTCATCCTCCTCCCCTTCATCATCATCATCATCATCTTCTGTTACCTCAGGTGGAGACGAAGGTCTAAAAGTTGAGTAAAACCTGAAAGCTGGACATTTATATGGAAATGTCCTGTCCTGTGGATTGGTTTACTAATGTGCATCATCAATTATTCAGAGTTTTCTCACAACGTGACTTCCTCAATCATTATTCGTAGGAAGTGAAGAAGGAAACGCTCTCTATGAAGAAATACAGGAAGCATCGTATCAACCTTCAAATGGTAAAAAATAAAAGCTCATTTTCCTGCGATGATGGAAGCTGAGCTCAGATGAAATTCTTTGCTCTTATCCATTCTCATTAGCAGACATCATTAAAGGTCCATATTTTAAGGTTTACCTGAAATCTCCATGTCAATAAAAAGGTCAGCTCTCAAATCTGGTTTCAAGAATCCAAGATGGCCGAAACCTTCACCCAGACAAAATGAATCCACCGTGATGAGGCCGTTTGAAGCTATCACTCCTCATTATTATTAACTAAATGCATTTGATGTTCTAACAACTTCAAACATCAAAACTTTTATATTTTTCTGTTTCTCGCAGAACAAACGAAGAGAATTAAATGTGAGTTTTTTCTTTTTCCCGTCTTGTTTTTCATGTGCAGTCGGATCAGTTGAACCGGCAGGTGTGTACAACCTGGTGACGTTTCCAGGTAAATCCAAAAAATGTCACCACCAAAATCAGACAACACAGAAGAACCGAACTCTGCAGAGAGGCGATCTAAATAAATAGAGTTAACATCACATTATCGTGTCATAACATGATCAGATGTTGCAATTTATAAATGCTTTGTTGGAAAATCTTTCAGCTGGTGACTCAAACCAGAACGGTCCCACATATTCCACCATCAACGTCCTGCCACTGACGTCCAACAGAGGCGGTAAAAACCTGACTTTATTCACTTTCACTTCCTGTAACTTTGAGCTCTTTGACCACGCACGCAAAACACAATCAACAACAAACAAGAGTGAACATATTCACCGACCTGATAGGTGATAACAAACTACGAAGAAATTAACAGTATTTTCATTTAAACAGGAACATCTCAACCTTCTGACTCTCTATATTCTTTGGCCGGCCGCGTTTCACCTCCTGGAAATAATGAAGGTAATTTAAAACAGTTGGCTTCTCTGGAGTCTCCATTTCAGAGATCCATCTCATAACATACATTATTTATCCAGTCAGCTCTATTACTATCAAATGTACATCTGCTGTGTCTGTAAAGATACATTTATCTTGAAAATATAGAACTGTGCGTATATTAACATTCTATGTTGAATATTTACGTTATAACACACGCATGTTTATGTTTTATGCTAATTCATTGAAACAACATTTGTTTTGGGGGTTTTTACAAATTTCTCATAGATGTTAAACATGGATCTGTTTATGTGATGAACACATTTGTCGATATATGACCTGAGCTTAAAGGTCCAGGTCGGGTTGGGAAACCAAAATACACGTATATAAATAAGAATTTGAACATGTGTTCCTGTTCAACTGATGCCAAAGAAGATCAGCTTAATATTATTTTAACCAAGATGTTATAAAATTCATCTTTTTTCTGATCCACAGACTCATCACAGTCAACCAACACCACCACGTATTATTTACTGGAAAAACCCAAAGCGGCTGGAAACAACAGCGGAGGACCTGTATAGTGTTTTTAAAACTCACCTGTGCTTTCATAATTTCATCTAATTATAACATAAAATAGAAGTAGTCACATATGAATTTTAAACTGAATGTTTTTTGACTGATTGTTGTGTCTGAATGCTGTAAATAACTTTATAAAGACAAATCTGTGGCAGCTTCACTCACTCTGATGGGACTAAATAAAAATTTCACACACTTTTTCTTTTACATCCTACTCATTCTTGGTATATCATGTTCATTTTACTTTTTCTTTCACATCAGCGGGTGTGAACTGTCTTCACATCAACATCCTCCATTCACTACTTCTAAGTTGTGAACAACACCCCACAATAAAGATAATTTCCTGTTGTGTGTTTCTGCGAAATGTCTTCTGGTGCCCGGAGACAGAAGCCGCAGACCCCCTCTGTTGTTCAGAAGTCACATCAGGTCGGTTTGAGTTTATAAACTGTTCAATAGAGCAGAAGCCACATTCTTTTTTTTTTAAATAATCCTTAACAGCTGAGAGCTGTTTGCCATGTCAGCCGATTCACAACATTCACATCTGTGAGCTTCTTTGACCTCTGACCTCAGGGATCGACTCTCGGACACGTGCAGGTTCACAGGAAGCTGTCCGCGTCCCACCAGTTTTCAGTGACGTCCACCTGCAGCTGCAGGCTCAGTCGGCCGCAGCACCATCTAGTGGTGGAGGTAACAGCGAGGCGGACAGACAGAGCTGGGAGAATCTGTGGTGACCCTCCACACTTCCTGGAGGTCCACCAAGAAGACCACCGATCCAGGATCCAGTTAGCCTGCTAGCCGTTAGCCTTTCTTATTACTGTGACTCCCGAATTCTTTTAATTTAGCAACAGATGCACAAGTGAGTAGAATTGTGTTTATTATTATTATTCCAGACCTCCTTCCATTCTGGTCCAGATCTGATCCTCACAGGTCCACTGTAGGAGGTCTTGGTGGTGGACTAGGTCCAGAACGGACACCCTGACTGTCTGCAGCTCCACAACAAACTGATCCGTGTGTTCTGACAACTTTCTATCAGAACCAGCATGGACTTCTTCAGCAGTTTGAGCTGCAGCAGCTCTTCGGTTGGATCAGACCATCGGTGACCTCTGACCTCTGACCTCTGCTTCAGGTAGGTCCCGCCCTGGTCAGCATCACGCTCTTGCCATAACAAGCTGCCAGTTTCATTACAATGGAAACATGATTTGTCATTGTTTGTGGCTGAAGGTTTTTGTTTCTGTTGAATTTTCTTCACAGCAGAAAAGCAGATCTCACACAACAGACGCCTCCTCTTCACAGTCCCACGCAGTGGGTGGAAGCATTCTATCTACAAATCGAAAATGAAGGTATCTGATGCATTTAAGGAAATATTAGTCAGCTATGATGAGAAAGAGCCTTTTTTAAACCACAGTTTCCTGCTTTTTGGGGATATCAGACAGATATCTGTGTTACAATGAAGCAGCTGATAAACTCTGATAACAAAATTTTAGTCATGAAACGTCGGCCATAAAAACACAGCTTTCTGCTCCACACTTCAGCTGTGTTGTCTTTCACAGATTTTTCTGGTCAACATTCCTCCTAAACACACAAACTGAGGTGACGTCAAGTTGTGTGGATTGTTGTCGTGTCGTCTGTTGTTATGACTCCTCGTATTATTTTGTGCTTTTGTATATTTAATGTGCAGTAAAATGTAAATGTCATCTCAGCCGCTGCAGCTTCACATCTGCTGTTAGTTTCTGGATTCGATCTCTTTATTTATAAAATGACTGAATAGTAACGAGGGGATCATTGAGCTGACAGATGTTGAAGAGTTCATTAACAGTTTAAATGCCTCTGACTATTTTCATCTCTAATGACTTTAATTTAAAAACTAGAACTAAGTCCTGTTTTTTTTTTGTTTTTTTTTTTTTAGGAAGACAACCGTTCTGTAAAAACGAACCCCCGAAAAACAATGAAAAAAATATTGTTTTTAATACTCAGGAATAAATCTTGAAGACAAAAGTCAAAACAAGAAATTGATGTTGAGATGATGAATTAAAAAAAGGAAAAAGTAATTTAAAATGTTAATTTAAACTCTGACAAATAAAAACTATTCTTATCTGTAAAACATTTAAATGGTCCGTTTTTAAAATGTAAAAATCATCGTCTCTGTCCGAACTGTTCCGTCCTTCAGATAGAACACAGAAGGAAGAGGAAGATGAGGAGGACACACACACACACTCCATGTCACAGTCAGATCTGCGGCTGCTCTCGTTTGCTGTTTTTCCAAAAGATGCTGCGTCTCATGATTTTTTGTTTTGTTTGGTTTCTCCAAACTTTTCTGATCTGCTGCCACAAAAACTCTACAGGTAAATAATCCATTACTGATGTGATATGGATACATACTGTAAGGGTGTGTTGGCTCTCTTTAACAGCTCCATAAAGAGTTTGGACTAGATTTGATCATAATCGTTATTATTATTATTATTATTATTATTGCTCTAACTTATTCAGTCTCATATTAAGTCTTAAACAGGAACATCATTGGAGCAAAACTGTAATATTTGCTGGCTCAAAATTGAATTATACCTAAACTTTGTCATCGTCGAGTCATTGAAGTCGTCAAAAATCAGGAGAGAATAAATTCTATGAAATAATATCTTGTAGAGCTTTTTGTATGTTTTTATAAGTCCAACAGTTCTGCTGTTTTCTGTAAACATGGACAGAAGTCAACAGTCTCACATTTGAGGACTGATGACGTGTAAATATTTTGTAAAGTAATGCCGATGTTGTGTTTATTAGTATTTAAGTATCATTTCTGGGTTGTTGTGACGGAACACGATATTTCCTGTGTTCATGTGAGTGTTTCCACGAGATAAAAGAGGAAATGAGGCTAAAAGCGGAAAATCAGCAGGAACTGAGTGAACGTCTGAGTGTCTAAAACAGCAGCCGGTAAATTTAGGCCTCAGACCTCATGAACTTCCTGTCAAACTCCAAACTTTATGTGTAGAGCGGACGGCAGGAACTGGTCTCTCCCCCGAGGTGATCCGGCTCTCGGTCCCAGAGGACCACCACGTCTGTCTGCGCTGTGGCAGCTCTGATCCGGATCACGTCTTCTGGACTCGTCAGAACCGGCGGGTCCTGACGACCAGACGGGGAAGCTACGAGACCAACGAGGACCGGCAGCACTACCTCCTGCTGTCGGACGGAGGCCTGTGCGTCCTGCAGCTGGAGGCGTCGGATCAGGGCGGGTACTGCTGCAACGACCTGCTGGTGGCCGAGCTGCAGGTGCTGACAGGTAGGCCTGGATCCAGAGGTTTAGAGCACCAAGACCTCCAGCCAGATGTCAGTCCTCCACAGGTCTTCACCTCCATCTCAGCATCTGCACTTTTAGCCACAATGTTGAGATCTTACTGAGCCGATAGATCAGGGAGAAGGAGGAGCATTTTCCCATAGACTTCAAGACAGTCTGACTTCTGTTAGGACCAGTGGAGTCGCCTCCTGATGGTCAGTAGATAGAATGAAGGTTAAAGACCCTGAGTCCAGATCTACATCAGCTCCTGGACGGTGAATCTGGGACCGGTTCAGGGAGGAACTCCTGGTCTTGTGCCGTCCCGTCAGGTTCGTCTCACAGAGTGAACCGACCTGGTCGGTCAGTTCTGGGACCTGGGTCCCGAATTCCTGTCCCACGTGTTGTCAGCAGAACCAGTTCCTTAAATCCCACGACGAGAGATTTCAGCCCCTAAAAGGCTAACGCGTCGACGTCATTCTGTTGGTGCAGAAGAAACTAAAGTCGTAATAACTTTGATTTTATCCGTTAAATATAAAACAAACGTATTTATCCTTAACGTTAAAAATACGTTTTCAAGGTTGACGTCCTCTTTTGGAAACGTCACCGCTGAGGTGAATCAGCCTTCGTCAGGATGAAGCTTGTTGATGTGTCACATCACAACATTTCTGTTTAGTCCTTTAACTCCAGTTAAAGGCGCTGCTTCCTCTTTTTACACTGAAACAAACCGACGACAGACTGGAAGAAGAAATTTCACAGCAAGTTTCAGGCTGATTCAACTCAGCGGTTTCTGTTTGTGTCTGAGAATGAAACGTCTGAAGGAAACGTGAATACGAGGCAATGGTTGTTGTATTGTAAGAATGTGACACTGCCACCTACTGGCTCACACGTATACCACAGGTTCATTCTCCATTCACCCATTTCAAAGATTTTCAGAGCTTAAATCTGTAAAATTATGAATAGTTCTTAAAAACCCGTCAATTTAGTGATAAACAAAATGAAGTAAAATTTAAATCCTGATTTTTGTTTTTTATATTAATTTAATTAAAAAACTTTAAATTTGATTTTTTGTTTTGGCGGAAAAATATTGACACAACTATTAGTTTTATAAATTAATGAAATGATTTAAATTCAATCTTCTACTTTATAAATGTGTCTCTTCTTATTGTATTTTATATGTTTATGATTTGGCTGTTTGGGCTGAGACGAGAAACTAAACATGCAGAATTAAAGAAGCGAGAGTGAAAATCAAAATCTTCCAACGTGTCTCCAAATTGTCGACGGACATCCAGATGTGACCGGAGGACCCGGACTTCAGCCGGACTGTCCCCATCTCTGTGTCTTCGTCCTCAGGTCATGACTTCACGGTCGCTGCAGGCCGGACGCTGCTGCTTCCCTGCAGCCAGTCGCCCAAACCCAAGCAGAGGTGGTTTCACCGGAGGAACGGCGAGAGGCGGGAACTCATCCTGACCCGGTTCAGAAACGGCACAGTGAGGCCGGAGAGGGAGGGGGGTCGGCTCAGCTTCCAGAACGAGGCCCTGCAGATCGAGGACCTGCAGCCAGAGGACGCCGGGGAGTATCACTGTAACGGAGAGCTGCAGGCCACCGTGTCCGTCCTCTCAGGTGAGTCACACACAGACTGGATCTCATTGGCCGTCTGCTCGTGATGTCACTGAGATGATAAAGAGGGACGTCACATCGTTGGTCATTTACATTTTCACCTTCTGGCTCCAGTCGAGCCCTCAGAAGACATATCTGTATTTCCACAGCTGGCAGTTCCTTCTCCGCCCACCAGGGGCCGCTCCAGAACACAGACTGATCAGTAATGACGAGCAGCTTCCGTTCTGAACGTTGCTGACCTTTAAAAACGTTTTCAAATCTTTCATTGTCAGTGCATCCAGAGCCGACCAGCGTCCAGACGTCCAGCAGTTCATGTCCGACCTCCACAGGTCAGAATCTCTCAGTTTCTCCTTTCGGATAAAAAGTTTTTCTGTTTGCAGGGAAACGTGAGATTAAAAAAAGAATATGTTTTATTTTATGGTTGTTCTGATTGAATGTTGTGTTTTCTGAGTGTTTGATGAATCGTCTGCATTTTGTTTCTGTTCTGCTCATCAGACGTGGTCGAGGTGAAGAAGAAGGAGAAGAGAAGTGAGAACGGTCGGTCATCAAACACTTTCAGCTTCACACTCAGTCATGAAGGTGTTTGTGTTTGTTGACCAGACGCTGTGTGTGTGTGTGTGTGTGTCTCAGCTCTGCTGTTGGTTGCTGTTGTCGGTCTGGGGTTGATGATCCTCTTCATGTTGTCGGTCTGTGTTTTACTGAGCAGCCTGAAGTTCTGCAGGAGGAACAAACACAGATATGAAGGTTTGTTGTTCGATTGTCTGTAGATCAGCAGAAATGTTTCCCAGCCTGTTTCTCCAAAGTACCTCCAAAGTCCAGTCCAGCTCAGTCCAGTTCAGTCCAGATCAGTCCAGATGAGTCCAGTCCAGCTCAGTCCAGTTCAGTCCAGGTCAGTCCAGTCCAGTTCAGTCCAGTTCAGTCCAGATCAGTCCAGATCAGTCCAGTTCAGTCCAGTTCAGTCCAGTTCAGTCCAGATCAGTCCAGTCCAGTCCAGTCCAGATCAGTCCAGATGAGTCCAGTCCAGCTCAGTCCAGTTCAGTCCAGATCAGTCCAGATCAGTCCAGATCAGTCCAGATGAGTCCAGTCCAGCTCAGTCCAGTTCAGTCCAGGTCAGTCCAGTCCAGTTCAGTCCAGTTCAGTCCAGCTCAGTCCAGTCCAGTCCAGTTCAGTCCAGTTCAGTCCAGATCAGTCCAGTCCAGTCCAGTCCAGTTCAGTCCAGTTCAGTCCAGCTCAGTCCAGTCCAGTTCAGTCCAGTTCAGTCCAGCTCAGTCCAGTCCAGTCCAGTCCAGTCCAGTTCAGTCCAGTTCAGTCCAGATCAGTCCAGTCCAGATCAGTCCAGTCCAGCCTGAATAAAGCTCTTGGTATCGTGTACGTAGCATATGAATTCAGTATCAGGAAACTTTTCTGAAGCATTTTGAGAAACCAAATGTTCACCTCCATCTTGACGTCTGGTTTCTCTGCAGCAGCTCGGAGGCACGAGGACACGGAGCTGCAACCGTGGACGTCGTCCAACAGACCGGACGGTAACGACATCAGTGAGAACCGTCCGAACCTCAGCTGTTTCCGTCTGTACGTAATGAAAAGTCTCCCGTCTGTCCACAGAGCCCGGAGAGACGCCGTCCCCGCCGGAGGACAACATCCACTACGCCTCTCTGGGACATCAGAACTGGAGGGACAGACCCAGCAGGACTCCAGCAGACCAGGACCAGCACCACGTGATCTACTCCTCTGTCATCACCAGACCTGCAGCTCAGTAGACTCCAAACGGAAACACACTTCACTGTCTGTCTGTGTGTCATGAATAAAAGAAAACACAACAATAAACTTTGAGCCGGACTCCAGTGATGGGCGATACCACACTTCTGACATTCGATACGATACAGATTACTGGTAATTTCTTATTGGTGAACTTTTTCTCAATCATAATAGTAATACCTTTAAAACAAATCAGGTCAAATACTGACAATGCAACAACTTTAATGTGCACAGTTCAAAATATAAAAGTTTTACAAATAATTAACATAAATATGAATTAAATAAAACACATTTGAGCTTTCTTTGAACTTTTGCTGAGCAGCATTATTTTCTAAACAATGAAATGATCCTGACAGAAATGTAAATCAATACAATGAATAATAAATAACAAAAACATGAATGAAATAAAAGTGTAAAAAACAAAAGAGTGCACATTTGAACTTCTACTTTTTCAAACAGCACACTTTGTAAGTGTTTTTGTACAGAGAACATTTCTCAGAAAGACTTAGCTTCTCTTCCTGTCGGACATTTCTCCATTTTCTCCGCTCCGTCAGAAACGCACGTGCTCCCCGCCGTGTTGTTGCTAAGCAGGATGTAAACACACAACTCGCGGCTCTTCCGGTCACGTGACTCGGATGGACCAGCTCAACATGCTGCGGGCTGGTGGGGGTGTTTCGGCAAAAAACACTGGAGTAAGTTACCTAAAAAAAAAACATTTAAAATAGACACACGCGCTTTTATTTGGCATTTATTAATTAGTAATCGATACTTTAATGGAGTAGTCGATACCAAAACGGGCGACGTGCTGGTATCGATATATCGATACCAATGGGTCGATCCGCCCATCACTAACCGGACTCTCTCTAGATCTGGACCTGGACTGAAGATCATTAAATCTAATGACCGTCATTTTTTAAAATGATGGTCTCATTTAGAGGACAACAGGATTGATCAGAGGGAAGAAATATTCTGTTATTAAAATTATAATTATTGATGATGTGAAAGAAAAAGAATCCAGCAGGTGACAACGATAACAATCACTTTGACTGAAAGTTCAAACGTTCAAGTATCAATACGAGAGAAGCTGAAAACAAAGTGGTCGCTACATAAACACCAAAAACAAACTTTCCATCAGCAGGTTTATTTAGCAAACAGTGACTTTTTAAAAATGGACCGTTCAAAAATATCAAATAGAAGCAACAGATGTTCAGAAGACAGCAGCTTTTTTTTTATTTTTTACAGTTGTCACAGTGAGATAAAAAAAAAATCATCCAGATAAATGAGTCATTATTTGTTCCGGCATATAAAAAACAGGATGGATCGATACATACAGGTCTGAAAAAGTCTTAAAAAATAGATGTTTATAAAGGTTTGAATATTTCTTTCTCTCCTTCTACAGACGGTCATGTTAATGATATGGTTTTTTATATTTCATATACCGCATTTATATCATATTACTTTATATTTAAATATGTTCATTCATCCGTTCATCACAGCAGAAAATGTGATCAACAAATTCATACATTCATGAGACGGCTGTCGTTTGGGCTCGATGCTAACATGAAATAAAAACTGCTGTTTTCATCTTTTGAACTGACTCGGTGGCCCTTTAAGGAAACAGAAGCACCTCCAGCAGGAGGAGCTCAAACTGAACAGGAAGTCTGCTCATCTGTGCTACTGTGACGCCATCAAGTTCCTGCGGCCAATCACGGAGGAGTATGTGACGTCCGCTGTGACCAATCCCGCGGATGGCTGACCAGAGGGGCGGGGCTTGTGCTTCAGACTGGAATAATGCAGAGGCACTTCCTGTAAAGACAACAGACACAAATCAGAACAAATAAAGAGAAACAAGAGGAAAGAGATTCTTTAAAAATCTGCCTGTTTGTTCAAGTTCCTGCAAAACGTGTGTAAGAAATGTTTAAAATCACAGAAAAACAGGAGTTTGTCATATTGTTGTATTTCTGATCACGTGAAGAATAAAGCCGGTAAAAATATCTGTAGATAAATGAGTGAATAAATGAAAAAGGAAATTTGTCGTCGCTGTGACAAAATAAAAGCAGGAGGATCCACCGACCTCTGTGAGCCTGGAGCTGGAGGACGGTCCCGCTGTGGGACAGCAGCACACTGCTGGTTTTCCTGAGGACGAAGGGACAGAGTCAGGACCTGAACCCGGTGAAGGTCTACACTAAACCCGGACCTGGACTCTGGCTCTGGAAAGTGAAGACGGTCAAAACAATTGTTCTGTTCCACCTTCTCTTACAAGTCTGGTCTCTTCTGGTCTAAACACAACAACAAAAAAAGATGGCCGACAGACACATGACGTCACAGAGGGGACGACGAGCCGCCATGTTAGATCTGTCATCGATGCGTCACGGCGTCTCATCGTTTGGAGCTTTTTGAATCTTGTGTTTCAAATAAACACGTGAAAATAAGTCAATAAAAGGACTTCTGCTGGTTTTCTGGGTGTTTGGGAGTTGTTGTTGTTGTTGTTGTTGTTGTTGTTGTTGTTGTTTTGTGTTTTAGTGTCTAACGAGCTGTTTGAGGGTTTAACCTTTTCCTGTGTTGCTGTCCGCTCTCAGAGTCTCTGTCATGAATAAACATGTAAATCATTTGATGTCTGACATTTCCTTCATTCTGTGTGTTTAACTGTGTTTAACTGTGTTTAACTGCCCCCCCCCGGCTGGAAAGTGAAAGTGAAAGAAAGTGTGAAGGAAGAGCTGGGGCAGACAGACAGACAGACAGACTCCGGTCCTCCTTGTCTCCGTCTGGTCTGGTCTCTGAGGGACAGCATGCCGAACCCCGGTCTGTGCCTGGAGGCCCTGGAGGCTCTGTCCGGGTTCAGGGTGGAGTCCTCCGGCGGCCCCTCGGAGCTCAGCCCGCAGGACTTCGTCAACATCGTGGCCCTGAAGGAGTTTTATAAGCAGGAGGGCCTGAAGCAGCTGGACTACCCGAGTCTGGGCTCTGTGTCCCTGCGGGACCTGCAGGAGGACGCGGACCTGTACAGCGCCCCCCCGGCTCTGACCGAGGGCCCCGGGCCGGAGGAGAACCGGATCATCACGGTGAGGATCAACCCGGAAGACTTCTTCGATCCTTCCTACGACTACGACTTCACCTCAGTCAAGGTGAGCCCGCCCCCCCACACACACACAGACACACACAGACACACACAGACACACACACACACGATCAGCTGTTTAGAGTGACGTCACTGGCTCTTGTTTGGGAAAACTCAAATATGACGGCGAGGTAATGACCGGAAGTGAGTGAGTGAGTGAGCAGCTGATCAGGTGACTTATGGTGAATACATGAATATCAGATGTCTCCTTGTTTCCTGTGTGCAGCTTTTGTCGGACTGAACATTGGTACTAATGTTTGACAGAAACCATTTGCTCTCTGTAGTCGTGTCCCGCTCTGACTGTCCCCCCTCTTGACCTCCAGGACGGAAATAAGGCCTTCCTGCGGGGGAACGAGAGCTACGTGCGTCCCTGTGGCTGGAATCGCGCCGCCATCCGAGTCGTGCAGAAGTACGTCGACGGGGACGGCTGGCTCGGTACGGGTAAGAACGCCTGGCCCGTCTCCTACCATGGACACGCCATGGACGGCTCCCACGGCATCATCCTGACCCACGACGGTGGCCACGGCGATGAGCCCGAGTTTCTGGATGCCGCCGCCGCTTCTGTGGTCAACGGCGAGACGAGAGGCAGAGGGGTGTACTCCACGCCGGACATCAACGAGGCGGAGAAGTACTGCAAGAAGTTCAAGTCCAAAGTGGACGGCAAGACCTACAAAGTGGTTCTTCAGAACCGCATCAACCCGCAGAACAGGAAGAAGTGCCAGAGAGAAGGCGTCTGGTTGGTTTACATCCCCGAGGGCACCAGCCACATCGAGACCAGGATCATGGTGCAGAACTCCATCCGTCCCTACGGACTCCTGCTGAAACAGGTCTGACCCGGATCAGGTCCGAGAGCTCCAACTCCAACAGGATCAACGCAGGGTTCTAACGCAGGATTTCCCATCAGGCCTTTCTGCCTCTGTTTGATCTGCCTCCGGTCGGTCTCATCCAGTCTGAGTCCATCTGCTCCATCTGTTCAGACTTTAAATCCCAGAAATGAAATCAGCTCAGATTTTTCTACTAATATTAAAGAAATGAATCTGGATTGATGATCTTTGTCATGTGAACATAAAGAAAAGCTGATTTCATGTTAATCATTAACTGATGAGACTTTATTTCCGTGTTGTTGATGTTCTTTCTGACTCATTAAAAACTGCTGCATTAACAGATTAAGTCACTTTTATATCATTAGCTCCACGTCACATTCACGTTCTTCTCAGTCTCCACTGACTGAACGAGCTCCTTTTGAGGAGAACCAGAACCGGACTCATCTGGGTCACTGGTCAGCTGGTCCAGATCCTGGAGAACCTTTTCTCCTGCAGCTCATCAACATGAGCGTCGCTGCTGCACATTAAAAACTCAACGCCTCTGTTCATATTAAAAAAACATGAGTTTGGAGCACAAAGGTGAAAATAATCTGCAGGTCAAATCGTGGACACCCTTTTATGTCCACTTCAGGCCACCGTAGAGCAGATTACAGTTCGCTCCATGCTGAGTGTCGTAGTTCAGGCAGCTGACCAGAAGGAGGCAGCAAACAAACCTCAGACCGATCATCAGCTGACCTGAACACTGAGACGGTTCACTGTGTTTAAGGTGAACACATGAATGTTTCCTCTAAAATGTAGTGAAGTGTAAAATAAAAGAACAAAATGGAAAATCTCTGCTCAAACTCCAACTAGACTGAATTTCATTTAAATGTGTTTCCTTTTAAGTCACCAGAAAAAAAACAAAAAACAAAAACTGAAGCCCGAATCTCCAACTAATATAAACTTCTCAGTAAAGATATCCTCACTTTACAACCCGAGGACACACCTGAGCACAGGTACGCTCCGAAGATGAAGACGATGGCGAAGACGAGGACGAACGAAGCCGGAAGGACGCAGATTCCCAGATTCCAACACGACTGCTTCATCCTGTCTGATTGTCCGTAGACTCCTGAGAACGAGAAGATTCAGGAACACCATCAGAACCTGGGGGAGGGGTCAGGATGCAAACAAACCAATCACAATCCAGATGACATCAGAATCTCTCACAGATAGAAGTTCATGTGATCATAAATGAAGATGAATTCGGACATTTTGTCTCCGCCTGCTGGCAGACAGACAGATGACAGCGTAAATCCAGCTCAGAGGTTCGTCTTCCTGAATCACTGAAAAGGAGAAACACCGAATCGGCTCTTTTCATGAAGCTAGCAGCTGTTTCATTTAGAAACTGACCTCGGTGAGCGAACCGGAAAAGATGATGTCATAAAGAGAAGCTCCGCCCTTTAATACACTTTAGGGAGGAGCCACCTTACCGTTGACACTCAGAAGAATCCCTCCGTTAACGTAAACATTTCCAGACTTCCTCCCAGAGCAGAAATAAAGGCCGGCGTCCTGCTCCTCCACCTGCAGGATCTCCAGGAGGACCACACCTCCCTCCACCTCCCCCCTGGACCCGAACCGACTCCTGTCCGCAGAGTGGAAGACCACGAGATGTTCTCCAAGTCTGCTTTGGGATGCCGTCAGCAGAGGCAGCATCCAGTCCGAACGCAGCAGGTACCAGGTGATCTCCACGCTGGACGTCAGGTTACAGGTCAGCGTGACGTTCTGCCCCACCTGGGACACCTGGGACACCTGGGACACCTGGAGAACAAGTGAGGATGAACACTGGTGACATCCTGCGACACCTGAGGAGAGACGGGCAGATAGCAGGAAGCTGACTGAGCTGATTGGTGGACGATGTAGACGACGTTGTGTTTCCCCAAACATGTGAAGGAAAAAAGTTTTGGATTTTAGATGATCGTTGGAATGTTTGAAGCTCCATCTGATCTGAAGGTGGACATTAAAGGTCCCTACGTCTGTAATTGTTCGTCAGCCATCTTTGTTTTTTTTTTTTTTTTTAAACCATATCAAGGGGAAAAGGCGGAACTGAGGAGGAGTGACAGGCGGAGCTGGCCTGCTCTGTACTCCCTCCTGATTGGGTGATACAGCCCGTCCGCTAACACTAACCACGCCCAATAACTCCTGTAAATGGGACCATCATGCTCGCAGAAGGGGCGTGTCCTTTGTGACCCTGAGGTCCTGGTGAGGTCACCTGTTTATCCTCCTTCAGTTTAGTTGTGGTGGAGTTCAGTTTAAGTATCTCTGCAGCTGCAGCCTCAAAAACAACAACAACAACAAAAATAAAACACACAAACTGAATGCCTGAATTCAGTTCACTGAACCTGGAATTCTTCCATTCGACCTGGAAAATCATTGAAAAGGTCCTAAATTAAAAAAAAAGAAAAATTAATTAAATCGATAAACTTACAGACAACAAACAGGATCCAAATGAACTCTGCCATGACTGAGGGATCTGGACTGAAGTGATCTGGACTGATCTGATCTGGACTGCAGAGCACGTAGTCCGGGGGGACTTAACTAGTTCAGACCACCAACACATCACTCAGTGCTTTCTATAACTTTCAGGTCGCGCGGCGCGTGCACGAGGGGCTCATCAGCTGGTAAGTTTCGTTTCTGGAAGCCTGGAAACCGGAAGCTGCTACACAATAAAATAAAAGCAGCGCCATCAGCAGCAAAAAAAAAAAAAAAAAAAAAAAAAATCCCCCTCTGTGGTTTCTTGAGAAATCCAGTTGAACTCTTTGGAATAATCAGAAATTAAAACACAAAGTCAGTCAAACGTTTCTCTTTTAAACTAACATTAAAGTCTAAAATGGGACTTTTTAAAAATATTTTATTGAATCTACTGCAGAGTTTATATTTTCATATTTCCACTGAAGCTCACTTCAGTTTTATTCTCCATTGATATCATAACTTGGTGGTTCTCAACCTTTTTTCGGTGAAGTAATCCCTGTAAATAAGTTTTTCCTAACAGTTTGGAGTACTCTGAACCATTTTTAATTGCTTTAACATATATTTTTTTAAAAACCTCACCTACCCCCTGGAGTGCCCTCACATACCCCCAGGGGTACATGTTCCTGTCTTAACTCTCAGGTATGAACACATTTTCCTCACACCTTAATATTTGTCGAAACTGTCTCGTTGTTTCTGAACATTTCTTTATTTGAGCTTCTCATTTTGTCTGAGGTAAATGTGTTTTCCCTCATCCTGTTTGTGACGTTTCATCAACGTTTTATCTGAAGTTTTAAATATTTCCAGCTGCAGTTTTTCCATCGGTGCTTTTATTTTGGTGGTGCCATCCCGGAAGTCGAAACCTAAAGTTGTAGCGGGGGTAATTATAAATGTTGGGCAGAGCTGAGAACCAGCAGACTGATCCGGATCAGGTGAGGAGAGGAGGACCTGACTGAGTCCCGAACAGCTGACACCATGAAGACCGATCCAGTCCACATCCGGTGAGGCACTTTATTCTGAAATGTCAGAGTGTGTCTGGTTTTTTGTGCATTTTATTTAAAGTGTCAGAAAAATTCGGTTCTTTAAACTGGACCCTGAACGCCTCACAGCTGCAGGCGGCTGCAGCAGAGGACTGACGTCATTGGTCAGTCCTGGTCATTTTCTGCAGCGTGCTTGATGACGTCAGGACGTCGGCGGAGTCAGTTGTGTCACTTAGGAAACGGTCCAGAAAAACTGAAAAACGAAACTTAACGCGCCAAAAAGAGCCGATCAGTATCGATCCAATAAATATTAACTAGATGTTTTATTTCTGCCTGCTTTTATTTGTTTGTTTGTTTGATCTATAAAATGTGATCAACTTATAAATGAGGATGAACAGTTTCTGATCAATCTTTTATCGAAACAAATCAACTTTTATCATTAATAAAAAAAAACTCACCAGTGATTTAATATTTAAATAAAAAAATAATTATTTTTTTTTATAAAAAAAGTGATTAAAATAAAAATCATCAATCATGAAGTGATAATATTTCTTTTAAACTTTTATTAATAGTGAAAAGGTTACAAATTAAAATGTAAGAAAACATCAAATTAAAATGATCATTAGTGAAATTTGAAACAAACAAAAAAAAAAATTATGAGCACTGTTACATTTCCAGCTACAATATTCAATCATGTAATGGAATATAACTAAATTTAATTTAGTATAATAGAACTCTGTCTTTTATTGACTTTAATGTGACTCATTCTTAAAGCTTCTCTCTGATGTGGCGTTTGTTTTTCATTCCGATCAGATTTCCTTTTTCTGAAACGTTTGCATAATAAAACGGGTCCTTCTGTCTTCGTTCTTTCAGGCCTTTCGTCTCTCTTCAGTGTTTCCTGCTGGCCTGTTTAGTTGGTGAGTATCAGCCGTCGAAGTTTTTTTTTATATCTGAACTAAAAGCTTTTTTTCAGGGCGACTGTTTGGAAGGTCATAAAACGAACTTCAGACGGTTCTCTGATCACATTTGGTATTAAAGAGAAATTCAACCTGTGGCTCTGGCCCCTCGAAGGGTCTCCAGATAATTCAGAGGGGTCATGAGATCATTGACGAGCGAGGAGATATAGGAAATAATAATACATTTGGAATTTGTGAGCATTTCACTGGTTTGGATGAAAATAAGAACATCTCAGGAATATATTTTATGATACAAAATATCATTTGATTAGAAATAAAGGCCTGAAGTGAAAAAGTGTTCCCTCCTTAACCTGAATCTCCTTCGGTAACGCCTCCATCCGTCCAGAGTCCTCCTCCCTCGGCCCCGCCCCCCCCCTTCTCATCAGCTCCACGGTGGGAAACCAGGCCGTCCTTCCCTGCGGCTGGAGGAAACGTCTGGAGTCGACGACGCCGTCCGCCTGCTACGTCCAGTGGGCCCGGGTGGCCAACACCGTGTTTGAGCGGCGGGGGTCTGAGAAGTGGGAGGCGGACGAGTTTGAGAACCGACTGGAAGTTCCTGAGGAGGCTCTGAAGTCGGGGAACTGTTCCCTGATCATCAGGGACGTCCAGATCGGAGACACCGGGACATACGAGAGCTTCATGGTGGTGGAATTAGAGAATTCCCAAAAGACCAAAGTCTTCATTCAGGGCATCAAGCTGCTGGTCTTCGGTGAGTTCGGTTTGGGATGCTGCTTTTATTTCTCAGTTGGGGTCCTGACTGACCGGACTGGACTCTCTCTGTTCCCCCTCTCAGACCATAAGACCCGTCAGACTCTGGCTCCAGGTGAGGACCTGCTTCTGGATCTGCACACCAGTCAGTCACTGGCAGTGAGCTTCCAGCAGAGGTGAGCTGCCTGCCTGCCTGTTTTTCCAAAGAAAAGACGAAAAGACTCAAAAAAAAAAAAAAAAAAAGATTCTGGTTTCAAACCAGATTTGTGGGTTTTAATTTGAAAAGCTTCACCCCCACTCACACCCTCTGAGTCTGTCGTCTGCTGCTGACTTAAACAGTGTTTGTGTCAAACGAGATAAAGCTGGTGAAGTTATGACTCGGCCGTGAACAGATCTTTGAGTGACGTCGGACGTCTCAGGATGTTCTCATCCCCAGAGGATGAACCCTCTCCACGGGACTGGCAGATTAAGATGGACTTAATCATTTTGTATATTTTCATGTTCCCACGCAGACGAACCTCAATGATTCTGTTGTCTTTTTAATCTCTGAATGAGCTCATACCTAAAACTCTTTTGCCCCACGCAGGGGCAAATCAGAGTCCTCTGACCTCTGGGTGAAGGGCCGGGGGAACAACAATCTTCGTCTGGTCCACGAGCCGCTGAAAAACCAGCTGAGGCTCAAGAACTTGAGCTACTCAGACGAAGGAACGTACAAAGTTCTTGATAAGCGAGGCCTCGCCATCAGCACCGTGAAGCTCGCCATCGAAGGTCACTTCACTTCCTGATCCATCCATCAATTCAAAGATCGTTAACTTTAAACCTTCAGCTCTGACAAAGTCTAATGTTTTTTTTTTTTATTAACATAATTTTTTTAATGTAAATATTTTGAATCTGACGGTTTGACCAATCACAGATCTCTGACGTTTGTTTTCAAAATGTAAAATATCAAAGTGAATTCAGGATTTTAGTCACAATGACAAATCATTAGATGGAAGAAATCAGTGAAGTTTCTGTGAGAAGCATCATTATCAAAACTACAAAATGTCATTTTGTATGAAATGTTCTAATTGAATCTGAATTGGTCGACAGAAAGAACCAGGGCTCTTAAAATCCAGTGGCCTGTGGAGAAGGAAGCAGCTTCAGGTGAGACAGTGGAAGTGTGTTTTGTGGCATACGAAGCAGAAATGAATGAGATTTTTATGGCGGGATGTTGGAAGTGTTGACCTGGAATGCCGTTTTTCCAGGTGCAGCGGACAGAAGCAGCCGCTCGGCTCTTCTTATCTCATCTCTTCTTCTTGTGAGTTTCCAGTTTCCTCATCCGTTCTGGTGAGGAAAAGAAAAAATAGTCTGAACATTTCAACAGCGGGAGCAAAAGTGTTTGTATTATTTATTTTCTGTGACTTTAACTTTAAACTTCTGCCTTGTTCGTAATGTTTTTGTGTGAAGTTTACATTTTAGTTTTACGGGCGTCAAAACTGTGAATTAAGAGTCTCAGTGAATAAAAATCAACAACAGTGATAAATGACTAATTATCCTAATATCCTAATTCTTTCTTTCTTTTTATATTCATAAAGGCGTCTCCAAAACTATTTATTTATAGACATTAAATTAATGAACAAAATTTAAAACATGACAATAATATTGAAGATGATATTTACACAAACATGGAGCATAATTAATTAAAACGATGCAAATAAATGACACTCATTCTTGTAATTTTGTGTTATATTCTAAAACACAAAAGGAGAATAAATACAACTTGTAACTGCAACACTGACAAGGTCGACAGTCTTTTCTTGTAAAGTGTAATTTTGTTAGTTTTGTTACATTCAGGATTTTAAGGAAAATGTTAAAACAAGTTGAGAACTGAAATGGCCCATTTATCATGTTTTGTTAAAGAAGCTGAAGAAATAAAAGTTAAACTGAAGTTTCAGTGTGTGATCATTAATTTTATGGTTTTCACTTAAATTAGGATTTGATTCAGAAAGTGATTTTTCATTTTGATCATTTTAAGTTCATAAACACTACAAATGTGTGAAAATCTTCTTGTAGCTGTAAAGTTCAGCCTTCAGGGTGTCTCTTTTATTCACGTATTTTTACATTGAAGTGATTATTATTATTTGGGATGATTAATGTGAACAGTATTTTTGTCAATTCAAATTCTTGATCTCAGATTTATGTTGAATAATAATCCAACTGAAATTATGAATAATAAATATATAATAATAATTTATGTTCTATAATATTTGCTAATTTTATGATAATGTACAGTAATCTTAGCTTTCAGATAAATATAATAATAATTGTACAAAATGAAGACAAAATGATTTATCACCACATTGGAAGATAAAATACAAACCAATCAATAATGAGAACAATCATTTTAGATTTATTTATTATATGTAATAAACATGATAAATAAATCTATATGAATTGCTGAATGGAGAAATGGACTGTTGTTCTGATTCTGATTATCATTACTTTGTCACATTTTGTAGTTATGAGCTTCAGATGTTTGTGTGTTCTGTAAATGTGTTTTGAGATGTTTCCTAACATGATAATTTCTGCGTTGTTGAGGTTGTTAAATAATAAAAACAGCACAAACATGTTGTGTTTGAACGTTCATTAATCGGTTTATTCACACCGGAGGGACGCCACACAAGCAGAAGCAACACAACAAACTGCACACTGACTGTCGACAAACAGACAGAAAGGCACGACTTCAGAAACGCAGCCTGATATGCTCCATTGTTTTCCGCACACGTCAGCGTAATGTGGATTCATCCGCTGCTGAAAATAGTCCCTAAGAGGAGCGGCATTCCTTCCTGTTTATTTGACTGAAAACTACCTGCAGCAGCAGTTTCTCCGGCTCTTCACACTAAATCGGCTGCTGAAGCTGCAACATGAGCCAGAAAAACACAAATGTTGGACCGACCTTGTCTCTCCATCTACACTGTTAGAAATAAAATAAATGAGTTCACTGGAATAAAAATTAAACAAGAAAAAAAAAATTCTTATTCAAATAAACATAAAATTCATCTTAACTTCAGTGGCTCACACTTTAACTCCAAAATAAAGTGTCTGCTCAGTGTTTCATAATAATTGCATCCATCCACCTAATCAGTAGTTTAAATATAAATACTAATTTCCATCATTATCTAAAACTGGATTAATTTAATTTAATTTAATTTAATTCAGAGAGGAATGGTTTCATTTTCAGGTTATTTGGTCCTGAGCTCAGTTTCCTGCAGCGCCCGCCGTCATTTCTGGCACTCAGACCAGACTTTCTCGTTCTGCTTTCAGCTGGAGGCAAAACAGTTTAGTTTGTTTTTGTTGATTCTTTCCAAACTCTTGGGAACCCTGTTGGGAATCCACACCCCGGACTGCGGATGTTTGTTAACTCGTCTGGTCTGTTGAATCAGCACCTTTCTTCTCGTCCTGTTAGAAGTTGGGCTTGTGCTTCTTGACCTCGACCATGAGGTGGTGCAGGTTGATGAGCTCGGACCGGACCGCCAGGCTGCGGAAGGTCGGCTGGTTCAGGACTTTGTGGAAGCCGTGGTAGTACTGAATGAGCTGGGTCAGCGCGCCCTGCGACAGGAAGAAGAAGAGCTGTTTCATCGCTCGCTCATTTCCTCCGACACAACGAGGACGGTTTCAGTGTGACTGTGACGCTGATCAATTATCAGCAATACGAGTGTTTTTAAAGGAAAACCCCCCAAACTGATGCAACTCTCAACAGTCACTGACAACATAAATTAATCATCACAGTTCAGGACCGTTCCTGGGACATTTACCCATAGACTTCAATACAATCTGACTTCTGAACAACCAGTAGAGTCGCCTCCTGACGGTTGTTAGATAGAACGAAGGTTTGAGGCTCCTTCCAAACCTGGAGTCCTCGTCCATGTAGTCTGTGGAGTAACCTTGTATGATGTATGGTGGTGATGTCACAGTCATGTGACCACACACACTTTTTCCCGTCTCCTCACCTGAATGATGCTGGTCCCGTTTTTGAAGTTGGTGAAAGACCTCATGACGTCTTGACTCATCGACTCCACCGACTGTTTCCAGGAACTGGAGAAGCCGCGGACCAGCTGAGTAATGCGAGCTGCAGGGAGAGCAGACTGTCAGTCACTCAGGAGCCCCGCCCCCTAATCCCTCCTTCCTGTCTGTTTCCCTCTAAACGGAGCATCATTTAAAAAATGAACATCATGTTGTGTTGAAGACTGTAAACTAGAGACTGAGACCATAAACTGATCAGGAAAACATTTACTGAGGAGGAGGAGGGACATTTTCCCATAGACTTCAATATAAAGGAGGAGGAAGAGGGACATTTTCCCATAGACTTCAATATAAAGGAGGAGGAAGAGGGACCTTTTCCCATAGACTTCAATATAAGGGAGGAGGAAGAGGGACATTTTCCCATAGACTTCAATATAAGGGAGGAGGAAGAGGGACATTTTCCCATAGACTTCAATATAAGGGAGGAGGAAGAGGGACATTTTCCCATTGACTTCAATATAAAGGAGGAGGGACATTTTCCCATAGACTTCAATATAAAGGAGGAGGGACATTTTCCCATAGACTTCAATATAAGGAGGAGGAGGGACATTTTCCCATAGACTTCAATATAAGGAGGAGGAGGTACATTTTCCCATAGACTTCAATATAAAGGAGGAGGAGGGACATTTTCCCATAGACTTCAATATAAAGGAGGAGGAGGGACATTTTCCCATAGACTTCAATATAAAGGAGGAGGAGGGACATTTTCCCATAGACTTCAATATAAAGGAGGAGGAGGGACATTTTCCCATAGACTTCAGCACAGTCTGACTTCCTTACTAACCAGTGGAGCCCCCTGATGGTCAGCAGACAGAATGAAGGTTTAAGGTTCGACTGTCGTTTTTGTAACCGATGTGTTTTTACACGTCAGCTGAAATCAGCTGGATTCTTCTGAAGTAAAGATGATTCTGATCTAAATCTCCTCAGCAGTCAGTCAGTGAATCACCGAACCTCCGTCCAATGACCCGATCACAACCATGTGGAGGGAAATGCTGCTGTGGTGAGAGCGTGATGACACAGCGAAGACAGAAGAGGATGTGAGAAACACAACCCACAGCTGAACGAAAGCTTCTCTGGAAAACAAAACTCAGGCCTGACGGAGGAGGAGCTCGAGGTTAGGGGCGTGGCCGGCTGAGGATGTGATGGGCTCGTCTAATCAGCCTCAGGGTCCCCTCCTCTGATTGGCTGACGGAGCTGTTGTTCTGAGATGGAAAACTAGACTGAACAACAAACAAACAAACAGAGTCCAGCGGACCAACAGTTTCTGCTCTGCAGATTTATGTTGGTTCTCGTCAGACGACATTTAAAACCTGAAATCGGAGTCCTGTCAGTGAGCAGGTTCATTCTGCTGCGGGTTGATCCAGCAGAGGAGCCAGTGAGGACTCCTAATATACCATTTAATGATGTTTAACAGCGGACTGTATTCATTAAACGACCCATCACTAATAATCCTCCACATCAGTTCTCATCTGACCGGCTCAACATCCGTCCTGACAGCTGGACTCTGAAGCTGCTTTTAGAAATCCTTTTTATTTTAAACCAGGAACTGATTTTTGTGTCCTGATTGTTTTGGTTCCCTTCTGCTCTTGAAATCTCAGCATGAGTGAAAATGAAAGTCAGCGATGATGCTGCTGATGACGACGATGACCAAGACAGAAAATAAAGGTTTTCACCTTCCTCGTTCTTCAGTCGGTCGAGCTGCCCTTTCTCCATCAGCGCCTCGGCCTCCTTCACGAAGGCGATCATCCCTCCGAAGGGGGGAGACAGAATTTCCTCGATAAACTCCTGTGGATGCAGACATGTCAAAATAAGAGCCCTGAGCCCAGACAGGTGAGACAGCGTGACAGGAAGTGAAGTGTCCACCTGAGTCCTGGCGAGGTGCAGCTGTTGAAAACCTTCCACCTCTTTACTGTCGTCTGATGCCCTCTCCTGGACAAACGGGGGGACACAGTCAGAGTTCAGAGTTCATGTCCTTCACCGCACCGACGCGGACCGGCGGGTTCTGACTCACCATGAGGACCCCCAGCATCATGTCGTAGTTGTTGATGAGGAAGATGAGCTGGTCTCTCCTGGAAGGAAACTCTGCCGCCATCTTCAGCACAAAGTTCTCCACCTCGACCTGAGAGGTAACAGAGCCGGGGAGACCACAACAGCCGGACTGGGTCAGGACTTCAGGAGTCCAGTTCAGAAATCTGTTGGTTAGCTTCATTTCTAAACTACAATGTGAAAACAGTCCTCTGACACTTAATTATAAAATAAAAAATAAACATCAGCTGTTCCTTTAATTCATGTGCTGTCACTGTGACAGGTTGTCTCGTGTTGTTACCTGCAGCTGTCCCAGTAGAGCGTTGGTCCTCTCGTTGGGAAACGTCTGATTGATGCTGACGATGGCTGATGAAAACTCTGCATAACGACGTGTGATCTGAAAGCAACACACGGTCGGCTCGCTGATGCACACACGGCTGTGTGAACTTTGTGTGTGTGTGTGTGTGTGTGTGTGTGTGGACTTACGTAGTGTGGTCTGGTGTCTAGCACTCCCAGTTTCTGAGGGTCTGTGTTCCTGATGCTGTGGATGTTCATCTCCAGAATCAGCTCGAATCTCGGCCACAGCAGCTCCAGCACGGCCTCCCAGTACCTGAGACACAACAATCCACACTGTCTCATTAGGACAGACACGTCTCTCCTGCTCTGCTTCATCAGGAGGACATGCTGTCTTTGTCCTGAAGCGTGGCGGGACACTGACTTGTTGAGGGCGGGGATGTTCCTCTTGGCAGTGATGGCTCTGAACCGGAGGATGATGTGGATACACAGGAAGACCGCAATACTGTCGTAGCAATCTGACACATACGTGGACATGCTCTTCTGCATAAACAGACACACACACACACACACACACACAAACAACAGGATTCAGTAACACAATATGACTGAACACTGTGACTGTTGATGTGGCGTCTGGAGTCTTAAAAATCACTCAGCCTAAAATATCAATGAAAAATAAACTGGACAGGACGAGATGATCGCCCATCTGATTCCTGACTATCATAACATTTTTTTTTATTTGTCTTTTAACAGTAATTGTATTGTTTTCTCAGCTCACTTGCAGTTCCCTAGTGACCCAACAGAGGACCCCGACCCAGAGGTTGAAGTCTATGGGAAGACTTGAGCCTCAATTCAACTGGTGAAAAATGTTTGTGAAAAAGGAAAAGAGCAGAAACGGGTTTAAAATCTGTGGACAACTGGAGAAATATCTAGGTTTTATTTTTGTTTTCTTCGTGAACTTGTTTTAACCTCAACACTTTTTTCTTTTCCTGCTGACTAATCATGAGAATGAACCTCTTCTTCCTCTCTGAACATAAACACAAGTTGACTAAGAACAAAAAGGTGCTTCACTCATACCAGGAACATGCTGAGGGTTTTTCCCATGATGCTGTTGAAGAGGTCGAGGGCCGAGTTTCCTGCCACCATGAAGAAGTCTGACAGGAAGAGGAACTCTCTGCAGCCGTTATCCAGCAGAGCGTAATGTTGACTCCGGAACAGCATCTCATATGGATACTGAGGAGAAACACAGTCATTCATTCATCACAACTGTTGGTGAAATGGGTTGTGTTTGACTCTGACCAGCAGGGGGTGCTGTGTCATGTGGAGAACCAGAGACACACACGATAAAAAATAATTATCAGATGATATTCATTCAGGGAGAAACGTGATGAAATTATTCTTTGGTTTTGGACGCTGTAAAATTGCTGGAAAATGTTTTGGCCGGAAACTTTCAAATCAACAATCTGCCAATGTGTCTCAATACAGGAGTCCTGGGACATGAGTGAATAAATATTCATCGAGCTAAAGCAATAAACAAATTCAGATGTCAGATGTGAGAGGAGAAATGAAAACCACATGGAGGGAAACATGAAGGCTTGAAGTCTGAAATGGAAGGACAAGTTCAACAAAGGCAGACGAGTGCGTTTAACAAACCTCTGCTTCTCAGGACAAAAGTAAAATGATCCTGACAGGAAAATGTTTCATTTGTCCTTCGGAGCTTCTGTACACTGAATATGAGTTTCAATTTTTATAAATTTCCTCATGATGTGTCCACAAACGACCACAAGATGTCAGTGTGTCTCTGCAAAGTGTCTCCTCAGGACTCGATGCGCATCCAATCAGCGGCTCTTCACTGACACTGCTGCTGTTTCACCAACATTCATCTGGTTTTGGAATTTCTTGTTTGTACACGTGAATTTAGAATTACTCATCTCACTGCACCGACGCCAAATGTTTGCACCGACTCAGTCAGATGTTTGTAACGTCTCACCCTGCTGTCTCCTCTCTGAGCCGTGTGAGGAACAAGGATCGGCCCCTCCAGCTCGGCAGGACTGAGTATGGCCCCCCGCTGGCCCAGAGTGAAGATGGTGTTCCTACTCTTCAGAGACGGTTTGGAGAAGAACCCTGGGATAGGGAGTCAAGGACATTCACTCTTTGTAGCTTCAAGGTGTTGGCAGGTCACGCGGTGTGGTGTCATGGCAAAAAAAAGCACATTCTTTTCTTTGTCTTAAGTTCGGTATGTGATTGACACACCTGAACTCGGAGAGTATGTACTCCACATTTAATAGCTACACCTACACACACAACCAACTGCTAAACGGCTATTATCATTGTTATTTAAGAGCCCTGAGGCGGCTCCGCTTCAAGTCAGCATTATCAGAGTCAGTCTTTGGAGCAGAGCCAGAATAAAATGATCAGGTTCCAAACACATCACGTGTACACATAAATCACTCTTAATGAGGCACGAACTCCTCAGGTCTCTGTTTATCCGCTTTAAATGGACATTAGACAGACGCTGTGGGTTTTAAAGTCCATCCAGACTAAATTTCTAATAAAGTATGGCCCTTGAATTCTTCACTGTGTGTGTTGAGGTGAACATTAAATGATGCCGATATAGAAAACACACACACACACACATTAAGATAAAAACATTTTAAAGGATATCTTTCTTGGCCGTGTCTTCAACCCCCATCAAGTCGTCTTTATCTGCCACTTCCTCATACTGAAGATGACAGAGACGGGAGTTTAATCACATGTACAGACTGAGTGGAGTGACAAGACTCACACCTCCTCCGACCCCCACCAAAGACATGTGTGGTCTGAATGAATCTGGATGAGCAGAGACCAGGACCACGTGGTCTCCCGTGCTGACCCACTGACCTGCACTTTGAGCAGCCTGCCGCTGTACGACTTGAAGTAACTGTAGTATATTTTGCTCATCGTATCCACGTACTCGTCTCGGATCTCCTTTGCCACTGTCCTCTCGTTGGCCAAAAGAAACTGGTAGAAAAACCTGAAACAGAGTAAAGGAGCGTGGGTCCATTTGTCAGTCAAACAGCTACAGCTTTTTAAACAAACTCTTTTTATACTACAAAGGTTTAAACTCATAAAGTTCCTAACAAGTCGACTGAAAAGTCATAAAAGACGATAACGTCTGTGGACAAACTTGAACTGTGTCAGAAAAAGTTGCTGGAAACAAACTTGGAATCGTCTTTTGGGACTTTTGCGACATTCTGTGACTGAATGAAGAATAAGAAGTGAGATGTGCCGACCTGTACTTTAGCAGAGTGTTCTGTGGTATCTGGTAGTTGGTCATTGGCTTCCTGAAGGAATAGATCTTCTGGAGAATGAACTCTCTGATCTTTGATACAGCCTGAAGTGAACAAAATCTTTACTCCTTCAGAGTTCATTATTAAAGCTTCAGGGCAGTAAATAATGTGAATCGGTCTGTCAGGAGGAGAAAGGATCAGGGTCTGGACCAAGAGCTTGGTGCTGGACTGAGTCTGTGAAGATCTGGTTTTTCTGATATTGAGCAAAGTGTAACTTTGAAAAGATGGATGTAACAAAGTCAGAGAAGAAGAGCTGGTCATCACATGGGACACCCAGTTTTTTGAGACCTTGGTTGGGGTAATAGATGAAGAGGAGGTTTTGATTTTGATAAAGTGATGGATAAACAGTTTGACTGGGAATTCAGTCTTAGAGGTTTATTTGAAATACAGGTAACGTCAGTAGATTCGAGTCTGAAAGTCCCCGACCTGATGCACCCTGTGATTTTAATGGAGGTTGGGGAAAAAAAAAAGCATCAAAGAGTGAATATTAAGCCAAAGAGAAAGTATGCAGCTCATTAAAGCACAAATCAAAAATAAATATAAGGAAACTGAAGTGAGTCTAAAAGCCAGATTGCATTCCTCTGATTCCTCCTCCCTCACCCCGGCTCACACCTTGAGTTTCAGGCGGTCCACGATGTCCTGGATGTCAGAGCAGGCCAGCGTTTCCCTGAAGCTCAGCTCTTTGGCAAAGTTGATCTTGTTGTTGAGCTCGTGGAGCTGCTCCAGGAACTCCTGCTCCGTCACAGGGGTTTCGAGGATGGTGCTGAGAAGAAAGAAGACCGCGACGTCAAACTAACACACTTGACTCACGACACTGAAGTGCAGTCAACAACTACTTTGGAGGCCCCACTTACGAGATCATGACTCCTGGCACAACCAGCTCGTCCACCAGCTGGCTAAGGTGGCTGCGTACAGCCTGTCTGTTCTTCAGCCGGACGTTCATGCTGACCGACTGCTGCTGCAGAGTCTGGATCTCACTGCTGATGGAGGACAAGTCGCTCTGGAAGCCACTCAGCATGCCCTCCATCCGCTGAGGAGATGAATGGACAGAGAGAAAACAACAGCTGTCAGATAAAAAAAAAAAAAAGGTCTCATTATTGAAGTTCTACTTCAACTATCTGATCTTATGTTGACACTGCTGTATAAATGGGAAAAATCTTATTATTGAATTGTTCTGTATTTCAGAACAGGTCAATAATAAGATTTAAGTTTTGGGGACACTGGAGGACAGAAAATGATAAAAAGAGGTAAAAACACTGGTCTTTGCTTTCAATTTTAAGCCAGAATGATCACAGCAGCTGTGAAGCGTCAAATTTGACCTCCAGTCTGTGATCAGGGCCCTTTTATTTTTTATTTTTTTACCTCTAATATGGAATCACAGGCAGTGATCTGGTTGTGCAGGAGAGCGATGTTTTGGCTCTCCTTGATGTCTGACAGACTGACTCAGGAAAATAAACGCCAACTTCCAAAACAGGGGAATAAAAAAAAAAGGATGAAGAGCTAAAAGCCCCAAATCTCCTTCAAAGACATTTTTTAAGGACTAAAGCTGAATGTGTTTGTATAATTAATGTAGTCTAAGAGTTCAGTAATAACCAACCAACCAATAATTTTCGTTATACTCGTACAATATTGAGGATCAGCTGATCCATACATTTTTTTCTATATGTTGCTCTTTGCAAATCAAAATGTGTTATAATTATCATACATAAAGAGGAACGATGGGATTATTTAACTTGATGTATTTCTGGTAGTTGTATGTACGTATATGTATAAATATATATATAATAAAAAGTAATGTAAAAAAATAATGGCAAATCCTGACTGAAAATAACACTCGACTGACTGTTTTCCTTTTAAATAAAAATGCATCAGTTTCTCTGCTGTGCGGAAACATTTCGACTTCCCCACTGTCTCTTGGAAGGATACAGTCTTTGATGGACGCCTGTTCGATCCTCTGCAGCTCTGCCTCCACCTGTTTGGAGTACTGCCTGAGATCAACACCCTGAGAAGAGACGTAATAATAATAACTGCACCACATTCTCAATTATTAACTCATTAATCAGGTAATCCACCCAATACCTATACACAGTATATATAGAAGGGACACTGTGTCAGGTACTGTGCAATGAAGTACTTCTCAGTCCTGCTGTCCATTTCTGTTTTACAAACATCAGTGCTGATTCTCACCGTTCTGAGCGCCTCCTTCACCAAGTCGTCTTCCAGATTGGCCTGAATGTGAACTGCAGTGAACAGAAGGAAATCAAACACTCTATAGAACAGGTTTTTATGCTAATGTTTTCTTCATGAAAGAGTTTTCAAAGCATCTGGATGTAAAAATACAAGGAGCTGCTCCTCTTTCATTATCTGCACAGCAAATGAACCACTTTCACTCCAGAAGCTAGAGAAAACTGTGCTGTTTGCTTGTGTCTCACAGGATGAGCCATATTAATGACCAAAAGGGCCTTACTGTCCACTTCATCCAAGATGAATTCATCTGTGGTGAGGTCCAGTTCTCCCAGGTTCAGGTTAGTCATGTCTCCATCAGGCTTCTGAAGAAAACACAAAAACAAGGCTTGAAATAAGCAATAACCAATCATCTCAATAATAATTCAGTTCTAGCAATCATATATATATTATACTAACACGTATTTAAATTTGTCCATTGCTATTTAATTATGACTTGTAGTGTTCACTGATGATCATCTCTGGCTTTGTTCATCCTGAGTTAGTCAGGAAGCTAATGGCTGTTGTGAGTGGATGCTAACAGCTACATTAGCTGACACCTCGTTAACAGACATTGAGTTTCCAGTCACAGGCTTTAATTTACAGCAGCAGCTGCAGATTAATCAGCTGAAACACTGAAGGAGCTCTCTGACAGAAATCCACCGGGACTCTGAGCCCAAACAGCGCATTCAACTCTGGCTGTTGTAGTTTTTCAGGCCGTCAACAGGTTTTTAAAACATCACAGATAACACTTACATCTTCTTGTAAATAAGCCATGGCGATTTCTGTCGGGTTCCCAGCCGTGTTTACATCAAGTCCGGCTCCGACAGCGGGGTAGCTTCCCTCCGCCATTGCGGCAATTTTAAGCTAACAGCTAGAACAAGTACAAACGGCCGGTCCGTCCGCTCCGCCGTCCCCGGAAACTGACGTCATGGTCGACCGAAAATGATGTCAGTATAAAAATAAATTTCGTTAAACACGCAAACTCGAAATATTTCCTATCTATTCGGCTTTTTTTTTTTTTTTTTTTTACCATTTTTCTGTAAATATATTAGTTTGTTTCCGGCAAACTCACCAGCCGGACAATTTAAAGGCGAAGGACTGACTTCCGTTCCCGCGGAGGGTCAAACGCTCGCGAGATTGGCGCAACTTCCTCTTCGCACGGAACCGACTTCCAAGATGGTGAGGACGTTTTCTGTCCGCCCGGTTTAGTTTATAAATCCGCCGCCATCCTCCTCCAATCTGACGCATTTTGTCTGTTTCGGAGCCGTGGTGAATGTGTAATGTGATATCTGAGCGGATGGATGATGAATTGTTGGTGTGTTAGTGGCGGGATGGACGCATTCATGCAGTTTGGTGTCGGCGGGCCGACCGACGTTAGCTAAAGTTTCTGTTATATTTCTGTTTTCAATTCCGGGGCTCCAGCTCCCAGACTCCCCGATCTGTCCCGGGACAAACCAGAGCCGTCACCGGACGGAGCTCCTTCAGCTGCCGGCGATGTGTTTAAATCTAAAACTGTTATTTAAGGGGGTCAGCTGGGGAAGCTAACTAGCATTAGCCATCTCAGTGGGACGGTTGCAGCATGTTTGGCTGATGAAGGGAACGTTAAACCGGGTTAAATGAGAAGTAAACCGGGTGAGTTTGAGATCAGGACCGCTGTGGTCTGCTGTTTAACTTTTATTGATCAGCTCCGGCTTTAATTGAGGCAAAAACGCAGATGAAATTTTAACTGGAGCCAAAAGTGTTAGTGGCAGATGCTCTGATTTTAATTCATAGTTTCAGTCCTGAACTGAGCACCGATCTGATCATCACTCATCATGACTGCATGCACAAACACAGACGGGCTCTTCAGGCTGTGCTGGTAGGTCTTCAGCTTCTGTAGCAGCAGCTGATTGACACAGAAACCGTCTCTGGACCAGTTAAAAGAGATTTGATATCATGTGGAGGAGAAGCAGTTGTTCCAAGTTCTTTGTGTGAGATGATTTGGTCTCTTGGTAACTTGGACTTCTCAGTTTGACTGCTGGTTCAGGTCGGTTAGACATCAACCAGTCTGAAAACATCAACACCGGCTATGAAATATATATTTATGGAGGGGGAAATGTGCCTGACTGAGGCCAAGGGCTGTGAAATAGACATCTAGTCTCTCAGTACAAGGTTGTATTCCGTCTGATCGATGCGCTCTGTTTCCTCAGTCTCTGGTCATCCCTGAGAAGTTCCAGCACATTCTTCGTGTTCTCAACACGAACATCGATGGTAGGAGGAAGATCGCCTTCGCCATCACTGCCATCAAGGTGAGCATATCTGAAATACACAACTCATTAAGAGTCAGCTGCAGGCTCACAGCCTCTTCACGAAATTTATTGTTTTTTGCAGCTTGTTGTACTAAGTGTGTCTTGTGTTTTCCAAGATTTTAGCTTGCACATCCCAATCATGTGGTCGTTACTGTGTCCAGTCACACTAATGTCTGTTTCTTGTCTCAGGGTGTTGGCAGACGTTATGCTCATGTTGTCCTGAGGAAGGCCGACATCGACCTCAACAAGAGGGCCGGAGAGCTGACTGAGGAGGAGGTGAGGACAAGAGTGCAGACTGTCTCATTGTAACCCATCTGTTCTGGATCTGGACTTCAGAACTGATCTAAGGAGAGCTCTGTTTGTTTCCTTGACATGACAGTTGGCCTTTGTATTGTTTGGTTTCAGCGTCACTGTAAAGATGCAGGGTCAGCTTCAAGCAGCTGTTTGAACGAGCAGCACAGAAACAAGTTAACACCTTCAGAAATGTTGATTTTTGCACGCAGCTGTTAAAATGTTGGTTCTGTGTCCACCATGTTTAAAGAGGGATAAATACACAACTTATTGTCAGTTTTTAGGAACAACAGACTGCATTTTGTTGCAAATCTTACTTCTAAAATTAAAAACACAAATGTTTTCTGTTTGTGGTGAAAACTGGTCAGTTATGAGTAGGAGGGGAAGCGACTGTAACGTCCCGGTTAATGTTAGCCATGTGAATAGTTTTTGTAGATGCAGCAGCTCATACAAACTTCAGACAACAGTTAGTTGTCTGCAGAGAAAGTGGTTGTTTCTGTGGGAATAGTGATACCAGTTGTGCGTCCTGTTTTGTGTTGTAATTTCATTACATTTTGTTTCCTGCTTGTTGCTCAGGTAGAGAGGGTGGTGACCATCATGCAGAATCCTCGCCAGTACAAAATCCCAGACTGGTTCCTCAACAGGCAGAAGGACGTCAAGGACGGCAAATACAGCCAGGTGGGTGTGGGACCGGCTCCAGGTCTGCTCGGGTCCACGTGGATCAGGATCTGAGACGGACTGAAGTTATCAGACACAAGTGTCACCACATCAGTTAAACTTTATAGAACACATTGTTTAATCTTAGACATCATCCTGTCTCATGAAGAAAGTTGACTTAATATTTGTCATCAAGTCATCAAAGTTGTTGGACTTTCACCTGTTTGGAGTCAGTCTGTTTGTGTCCCTGGCCCGACAATGGGCTGATAGTGGTTGTGTCTCGTTTAAGGTCCTCGCCAACGGTCTGGACAACAAGCTGAGAGAAGATCTGGAGAGGCTGAAGAAGATCAGGGCCCACCGAGGTCTCAGGCACTTCTGGGGGTAAGAGATCAGATCCAGTTCATCTCTGTTGGATTTGTCATCATGGTTTGTTGTGCAGAAGAAACATCTCATCTGTGACCTACACGAGACTTCTGACACCTCTGAAACTGAAAACACTCAAGTTTGTTCAAGTCAGAGCTAAAAACGCTGCATTTCTGATTTCAAAAATATCTTGTATCCAAAATTGATTAATTTCATAGGTTTATTTTTATCTCTTTAACAGACTTTAGCTTCAGTTTCAGATAAAAAAAAAATGTTCATCTTCAGGTTTAAATGTTTTTCATGAAGATATTTTTGAGTTGCTGATCAGCTTCTGGCTAAATTCACATCTGGAGTTTCTTATGTATTAACTCTTTTGTCCTCGTCTTCTTCTGCAGTCTGCGTGTACGCGGTCAGCACACCAAGACCACTGGCCGTCGTGGTCGCACTGTGGGTGTGTCCAAGAAGAAGTAAACTCCCATCTTCCCTTTGTTTCAATAAAACACCACAGTTCAAACATCTGTCTCAGTGTGATGTCTTTCAGGGCCCCACCAGGTTCTTCAGGCCTGAACCTGATGGGGCTCATCAGCATCACCAAATTAACAACTAAATACATGAACGCCAACGTGTTTGGGAAGTTTGAGTGACTCTTCACAAACACCTGATCATCCAGATATTTCTTTAGTTTATTGCGTTGCTGAGAGCAAAGAATACAAGTGAACATAAATGCAACAAAAGGAAATACTGACTTATTCTTAACATATAAATATTCCATTAAACTGAGGTAAAGTAGGAAATGATATGGCTGCAGGAAATCTAAAGTGCGTACGGTCGAAGGAAGTGAAGCGCTTTATGGCTTTTCAGTTTCATGCTAATTATCAAACACTTTATTTTGAAGGAAAAAACCTACAAACCCTCCAACAGGAAACAGGAAGGCGTTACAGATAATTCATAAAACAGGAAAGCAGACATGTTTGTGTTTAGACGGATGGGGACCTTCCTGACGTCCTGACACAATCATCTGAGATACCGCGGTGCATGCTGGGATGCAGCCCTGAATGAGATGAACAGTTAAAAGAGAACAAAAGCCTTTGGGAACTTGAATGAGTGTTTAAAGGTTGGAGCTGAAACTTAAGTCAAAATACGTTAAGCTGAGAACACGCAAAGCAAAGAAATTAAGAGCTTCAGTCATTTTCTTACTAATTACAAAGATTTCATAAATATTTTCAGTCATTTTCAGTTCAGATCATAACTTAACACATTTTCTCTGATTCCAAAACATTAAAGGTCCCAGATTCTATGAAGGCAGACCTCCATGTGGTCTTGGATTCTAAATCAGGTCCAGGTTCCATATTAATGAGGTGAAACTCAGAGGTCTCAGTCTGGAAGAGAGGATCAGGTCCTCTCTTCCAGACTGATTGCTCGACTGTCCTGTCTCCTGGAGCTCCAACGCCTGGAAAACTACACTGAGATTGTTTTTGGTTCTGAAAAACCCAAATATACCTTCTGATGATCAACCCTTCAAAATAAAATATGGGACCTTTCACTCAAATCTTCAAAAACTTGATTTTATCAATGAAATATATCTGATCGTGTTCAGGCCTTTCTTGTTTAGAAAGCTTTAGGAGTCTAATTCTGCCCAGAGATTAAAAAAAGTCAAAATTGATTCCTGGTTTGTTTGTTTGTTTGTTTTTTTTTGTGAATTTATGTTGAAAACTTTTGAGTTGTTACGACAGGTCTGTTAGAAGAAATAAATAAAATGTGTTTAAGAGAAATAAGAAGTGAAAAAAAGAAAACCTTTTCAGACTTAAACATCTTCCATCTGTTAATGAATCTGAAGTGATGAGAGGAGGATCAGGCCACGCGGTCCTGCTCGTCTCCTGTATAATCTGTTTAGTGGTCTGCCTTTTGTCCTTTAGAAAGAAACAACACAAATCAATAGAAATGTGCTGAAGAGAATAATAATGATAATTCTTATAATAATGTGAAAATCCTCTCGTCTACAATGGGAAGACGGACCCTCCCTTCCTCACCCCTCCTTCTGTGGAGGGGGAGGCGGCGGGGGATGTGGAGCTGGCAGTGGAGACTTCTGCTGCTGTGGCTGCTGTTGGTCCTTGGTAGGAGCGTAGTAAAGCTCCAGGGGTTTCCTCACCTTCCAGTATTTCTCATTGACCAGCTCCAGAGTCAGAGAGCCGTTCAGCGTCTGGGAGGAAGAGCGAGAGGGCGGAGTTAAACCAGGAAGAAGAGGAGGAGCCTGTCAAACTGAACTGCTGATGTCAGCTGTCAAACTTGTGGCTGCATCCCAGTTTTTCTGCGTTTGAAGGCCAAACTGTGTCATTTTGAAGATGCCACCATGAAGGCGACAAACAGCAGGAAATACTATAAGGATTATACCTTAAAATCTGATTCTTGTGTTTCAGTTGTTTCAACTATTAACACCCATAACCTAAAAAGTTTAAACCCTCAGTGGACCAGAAAGTCACGTTTTAGTTCAGCATCAGGACCTGAACTGAGACACAGCTAGATGTTGGTGACAGAATAAATGATAAAATGATGTGTTTATTGTTTTTAAAGGGTGGTGATTAACTGATCATCTGTTGGTCATACAAAAAAAAAATGTGTGAAATGTGGGACATTTTGTACTATTTCCAACATTTTCATCCTGAAATCAAAAAGAAATAAAATGCTGATTAGTTGCATCCTCACTATTGACACAAAAATCTGTGTCAAATAGGTCTAAAAATTAAAGTAGTACTTTGACATTTTGGAAATGTGTTGATTTGAGTATGTCCCAAAATGTTTCACTGTCCCTTCCAAAAGGATTCAGGTTGTGTTTGGTTGCCTGTGTTGAGGTGTGTGCGGTCACTCACGGAGAACTGTCCGCCTCTGGTCATGATGTAGATGGTGTACTGTTTCTCACTGATGTTGCTCAGGCTCGACCCCTCGCCACTTCCTGCCGCTCGTCCACTTTCTCCTCCACTTCCTCCCTCCACTCCTCTGTCCTCTGCTCCGCCCCCCTCTTCCTTCGCTCTGTCCTCTGTCTCACTGTTGGTCCGTCTGTCCTCCAGGGCGATCCGCAGAGCAAGGTATTTGGACAGATGGTCCACTGTGGCGTTGGCGGTCGTCTTTACGTATCTGTAAAGGAATTGGGGAAAAAAAATAATAAATTGAAAAAAAAAATTGATTATTGATTATAAATGGCTTTGAATTGACATTAAAAGTTGTGCCAACATCATAATCAATGAAAAATATAAAACCAGCTAAATGGAAATCTGTTAAGATCTAACTTAAAAAAAATCACTGGAATCAAACCAATGAATTGTATATGCAATTGTTCTTAATTCAGGTTATTCTAACATTATCAATTTAGATCAAGAAATTATTTTTGGAAAACAACAACAACAGTCCCAGAATAAGTAAATCGGCCAGCCTCACCTGGTCTGATTGTAGTCCTGGCCGTGGACCAGCTGGGGGTGTGGTCTGAACACGAGCTCGATCTCTGAGGCTGGCCCCTCTTTGTGGCGTCTCAGTGGAGGTGTTGGACTCCCGCTGTCCGCCTCAGGCCCCGAGCCATCATCTGAGACTCGGGGTCTCTTGCGGCTTGGCCCGGCCTCTGACGGGGTCTGACCACAGGGGTGTGGGGTCTGTGAGGGGGCGGAGTCATGGGACAGGTGTGATCGAGTATCACCATTATCCTCCCCGCCGCTGAAGGTTGTGTTGTCACTTTCTTGAGTCGGCTTCTTCACTCTGTGGTTCCTGCAGGGCGGAGGTTATCAATGATACCGGCCCATTCTGGTTCACACTTTAACCTCATCTCAAACCAATTAACCAATAAAACGAAGCCAAAGTAAAAAACTTTGAAAGTAAATACAAGTTATAACCTGTAATGAAACTAATTATGTATTGCTATTCACTTAAATTCATGTTTGAATTGGTAACTGCATTATGAGATATGTGTTTGGTTTGTTTTTTTTCTGCAGTTTTAACAGCAACAACTTTTTACAGTTGTAGTTTGTAGAAGAGACTGTTAAATCAGAATAACATCCTGTCTGGAACCACCAGACATCCTATCAACCACCACCCTGAAGTTATAGAAGAAGAAGAAGAAAAGGGAAAGAAAACATTCAATCCATCCCTTCACTGTTGACCCAAACACATTGAATTGTGTCAAATTAGTTGTTGGAACTTCTTTGGGATCCAGAGTTTAAACGAGCTCCTGCTGCTACCTGTTTTCAGATTCTCAAGATCACAGCAGGAAACTGGATGAAAACAACTCAAACATCACAAACTGGAATCCCTATTTGATCCTGTATTTGGTAGAAAAGGAGATGGTGAAATTGCGAAACGTGCTTCGGCTGCTTGTCGGACTTTCTCTGTTTAATCGGTGACCTGCCCCCAGTCATCTCCCCGGTGTGTCCCCCACCTCTCAGACCTGTAGCGGGCCTGCTGCCGGAGCCCCTCCTCGATGCTGGAGCTCAGCGCCTCCTTGTTGTGCAGCCTGTTGAGTCGATCCAAGACTCGGCGCTGGTGGGCTTCATACTCGTCACGGCTCGGATATATCTTTGAGATCAGTGCGTCAAAGTTTGAGTCTCGACGCAGTGAACGCCTGGAAACCAACTTCTTCCTGCAGGTTGGACATTCTTTGTTCCTGGGGAGGGAGGACATACGGTGTGCTACAGAAAACTTAGAATGTCCACTTCAGTTTCACTAAATTCAAGCATGGTGAGACATCATGATGAGCTCTGGTAAAGATCTTATCTCACCCTGATCGCAGCGCGGTGACGATGCAGTCTGAGCAGAAACGGTGGAGACACTCTTTGGTGGTCATGGTGTTCTTCAGCATGTCCAGACAAATGGGACACATAAGCTCACTGTGCAGAGAGCGTGGGGACACTGCCACCTCCGTCCCGTCCATGATCGCCTCCTGGACGCACACAACTAATGTTAACACTATCACCCATGTGGAGGAGAGCAGCTGCCTTCATTCAAATTCATTTACACAATGTAACAGTGAAATGAGATGGAAATAGGCCAGTGTCTTTCTCACTCACTCACTCTCACACACACACACACACACACCTGAGGGCTCCTGTGCAGCTCATACAGACTCAGCTCCCAGGTCTTACTGGGAGTCTGGATGTTTATTGGAGCTGCCATAGCTGCTGTTCCCCACAATCCTCACCTGAGAAAGAGTATATATTATACACACACACATTTATATCATGTACACCTTAACCTGTAGGAATCTTAAGCCACTGACACTAAACAAACATCGGTTTTAAATTGTGGAAGTAAAAGTGTCATCACTTACATCTTTTCCTGTGAAATCAATAATTCCATCTGCTAAAATCATCTGTCATATCTGAACTTAGTCTTCCTGACTGTGTGGGCCTTTAAATGACTCAGATGAAAACAACATGAGCCGGAGCTTCATTCTCAGGAACAGTCCTCTGACATCTGAGCAGCAGATACACAGCTGGAGGATGATGAAGTTTAATTTGGTAAAAACGATAAATCTCTCTCACGTTACAAACTGAACGGATTCTTCCACCTCGATTTGACCCGTCAAAGAAGTTTTACTCAGTCGGTGATTCTATAGATTTTGGGTTAAATTGTGTTTTTTTTTTTTTTCAGGTGAAAAGTGAAGAGCTGTGAGTGTAAGAGGAGGAAATGAGAAGTTAAAACTCACCTGAGCTGACGGCCAGCTGAGCGGAGGACACACGACCCCGTCCCGCTAACAGACACACAACAACACTCACACAGCTGCGCAATTAACCACGACAACGACACACACGGCGGCTGGCTCTCCGTCGACTCTTTCCGGGGCCGGTGGACTTCAGGCTGAGCTTCGGGCGACCTCAAAAAGACGGAAAGGGCGACAAAATCAAGAGCGAAACATTTTCCCAAAGCCTCCAGCTAGCTAACGTTAGCTGCCGCCATCTTTCTTCTTCTTCTCCCCGGAACAGGTCGCGTCCTGCTCGGCTGCTGCTGCTCGGCGGGCCGCGGCGCCCCCTGCGGCCAGAAGGAGTACTGCCTCCACTTAAATTATGGAGTTTATTTATCAAACAGGAGGCAAAAACCGTCTTCAAACCTGGACCTGGACTCTGGACTGAAGAGCATTAAATATTTATTCTATCTAACGGTCATCAGGAGGCTCCACTGGTTGTTAAAAAAAAAAGAATGGGAAAATGGTCCTGCCTTTTCTTTCATTTATTAACTCAGTAAACATTTTTATTTCATGTGTTACTAGATTCAAGGGTTGATACAAGAGATTTTTTAAAATAACTGGGTCACAAATAAGGACCTACAGATCACAGGTAGGTACTGTGGTGCAGTCCTTCCATCACCAGGTAGCCACACCGCCCAATGCATACCCTAATTTATGGTCTATTTTCTTCTAAAAAGGACCATAATCTAAAAATTGCTCAAAACTAGAGACTGACATCATAAACTCACTAGGAAAAGGTTTACTGAGCTAGCAAATCAGGGAAAAAGAGAAACATTTTCCCATAGACTGCAGTGCAATCGAGGAATCCCTTTCTTCGTTGAGTTTTTTCTGTTATCCACAACAGTATGTTTGCACAACTTCCAAAGGCAAAGAATCTGATGGAATTCTTTTCCATAGAGGTGTAAAAGCCACATTACATCACCAGACACTCTAATAACACTTAATGTACAATTATTCTATTGTTAGTTACTATTTCTGGAATGAAAACTAACCAACCAACATTTTCTTTCAAGATGCAATGTGTGGCTGCACCACACCTCAGCTGCACCCTGACAGCACATGAGCTCAGATGAATGCATCTGAGTCAGCTGTCACTGTTCATCTTTTATGCTTATCTTGAACTCTAATTGATCCATGGTGACTAAAATTAAAGAAGTGATCAGGCTTTTTTTTTTTTTTTTTTTTAAATTATAGTAGTGTCTAAACATATTGCATATTTTGCATATAAAAAAAATCATCTGAAAAGTAACCATCAGTTTTTCAGCTTTGGGTTTAAAAAAAAAAATGAAAACATTCAAATAAAATAACATTTTCCCCACATTATATTAGTTGAGTAATTGCAGCTCATTACTTTGCAGCACTGGCTGATAAAGCTCATTATAAAAATTTTAAGGAGGCTCATCCCATGAGGGGTTATATTTGAGAATGTACATGGCTGAAACATTTTCTCTTGCCACAGAAAACAGCCTCCATTTTCTTTTTCTTTTTTATTTGTTATTTGTAAGAGCTGGATGTTTGACAGGTCAGCTCTGAAGCTACAGCTGGAACTGAACGGAGCTGAAGGCGAACTGGAGCAGAAAGTCACACTGATGTAGATTCAGAGGTGAGTTTATATTTTAACCTGCTCTGCCGCGTTATGGTTGAGATTTGGCGTGCTAAGGCTAAAGCTAACGTTGGCGTGCTAACGCTAAAGCTAACGTTGGCGTTAACGGCATAGCGACAACCCGGTGGGTTAAAATGAGCCAATTCATTTTTTATTCATTTGTAACAGTGTGTTGGTCATACAAAATTTAATTCAGCCGAGATTCACCTGCCAACACACATAAACCGGTTAGTTTAAGTTAGCTGAGCGGGCTAACCGTAAGCGCGAAAGCTAACGTTAGCCAAAGTTAGCCCGCCAGCTAAGTAAAATGGCGCACACAGCTGGACCAGCTGAAACTTTCACTTAAAGTTTTGTCTAATTTCACCTCGTCTGTAAAATTGTAAATATAAAATAACTGTACTTGTATTTCGTTGGCTGTCTGATGGAGGAAAAGGGCAGATCCATCAGTGTGTGTTCTGGAGGGGTCACCTGTAACACTGAAAATAATCTTTCTTTCTCCGTCTCTTCCCGATAATCACTAAGTATTCTTTGGTCGTACACACTTTCAGCATGAGCTTGCCTTTTCATAAAATGCCACAGGTGTTCAGTCATGAGAGGGAGGAGGTGATGTGACATCAACACAGAGCTGTTCATTTGTGTCTGTTATTGTTTGATTAGTTTTTAATATGAAACACCTGAATGGGATCATTCAAATATTAGCTTTCAGAGTAGAAACCCCCTTTCCCCCCCATTCTGGGAGCTCAGGAATGTTAACTGGTTGAATCTTTGAACAGTATTAAAACCAGTTAAATGTTGTTCATTGCATTGTCAGTTTTCAACAAACAGGATGCTGTAGAGACTTTAATTCAGTGAGTTCACTGAAGCACTTTATTGGGTCAACTTCTGCCTCAGGTAACATTTTCATGTATAATTCAAATCCAAGAATCCACTTTAATGAAAGTAACAGTTACATCCATTAAAAATATTCACTTTTGCAGATTCAAAGGTGGAAGAAAAACTGGGTTACTTTAGTTTGAGTCAGTGCTGCTTTGGTCTGACAAACAGGCACAGTTTTTATTAATTTTTATTATTTATAAGCGGCATAGTGGTTAGCTCTGTTGCCCCACAATAAGAACCCAGACCTGGAAACGGATCTGCGGTACAGTATGAATGAGTGAGTGAATGAATGAATATTCACAATTTAAAATAATATTAACTGGAGTAAACAGAATCAGAATACAATACAATTTGCTATTTATGTTTAATTTAATATTCAGAACTTTTTTTAAATGAATTGAAGCAACTTTTCCACACACGTGCACACACTGAACAAAACTTGTACAAAAGTTGATTTGTTGGCCATGTGATGTACAGTCTAATTCACACATTCTCACAATAAATATGATAAGAGACCACCACACCCACAGTCAGGAGGACGGTTTGACCCTTCCTCTCTTGTCTTAACATTTCCTTTCTTTGATCCATCTTCTCTCAAAAATAAATAATAATAATATTAATATTGGACACACAGATGATCGATTGTAGGAGTTAAATAAATAATTAAAAAAAAGACATACTTATATTCTACAGTAAACTTTTGAGTCCTTTTATCATGAAAGTGGTATAATGCTGCTCTTTAGAGGATCATGGCTATGAAAGCCACCACGGCAGTCATCAGACTGAATCTGTGGCACACTGCAGCTGCTGTTGTGTAGTTGCCTGCTGCATCTCCTGCTGCATCTCCTGCTGCATCTCCTGCTGCATCTTCTGCTGCATCTCCTGGTGCATCTTCTGCTGCATGTCCTGCTGCATCTCCTGCTGCATCTCCTGAAGCTGAAGTTGAAGCTGAAGTTGAAGCTGAAGTTGAAGCTGAAGTTGAAGCTGAAGTTGCAGCTGAAGTTGAAGCTGAAGTTGCAGCTGAAGTTGCAGGTGAAGTTGAAGTTGAAGTTGCAGCTGAAGCTGAAGGTGAACCTGAAGCTGAACCTGAACCTGAACCTGAACCCGAACCTGAACCTGAACCCGAACCCGAATCCGTACCCGAATCTGAAGCTGAACCTGAATCTGGTGATGCAGTGCTAGAGGTTAATGTTGTGATTGCTCTCTCTGCTGCTGTGGCTGCCAGTGAAGCAAGTGTTTCTGCCACCTGAGCTTGTGCTGCCACAACTTCTGGTTGGACAGCTGTGTTTCCAGCTGTTTTTGCTGCTTTGTCAGTTGCATCAGCTGTTGTTCCTGCCAGATCTGCCACTGTATATGCCCCTGCTACTAATGCAAATTTTCCTGCTGGCAATGTTTGTGATAGTAGGCTATTTAATTTTCCTTCTGCTTGTTCTGATGCCATTTTCACAGCCCTGGCAGCTACCTGAACTGCTAACAGTGCTTTTGGTGTTGGATTTCTAGATGCCTCTATTGATGCTGCTGCTTCTACTGCTTGTTTTGCTGCCTCTGCTAATAATGCTGCTTCTTCTAGCCCAGCTGGTGTGGATGACACAGCTGCTTTAAGTGTTTTTATTGCATCATCAACTTTTTCAACCGCATCTCTTGTTATATCTAGTGCAGTTTCTACATCACCTTCTGCAATTGAACTGGCAGCTATTGTTGGAACCTCTGCTGCTGTTATTAAACATTCTATGGCATCCTGTGCCGCTGTAGAATTTAAGCCAGCAGCAGCAACAGCTGCTGTGGTAGCTGCTGAGGCAACTGCTGCTACTGCTGTTGAAGCTGTTGACCTTGCTATTGACTTTGCTTTTGCTGCATCAGAGTTGGTTGTTGATTGTAGTGCAGCCCCTGCTGCTCTTACTGCAGATCTTGCAGCGCTAACTGCTGCCTCTGTAACTGACGTAATGATTTCTCTGTCGTTTCCTGCTGCTGCATTTGCTGCTGTTTCAGCTGTAATTGCTGTTGTTATTACTATATCTGCTACTGTTTTTGCTGCGGTCACTGCTGAGCGTGTTGCCTCTGTAAGTGCTGCTGCTTCTTCTGCAGTGGCTGCTGATAATGCTTCTAATGCTGTTTTTGCTGCTTTAGCCACTTCCTGTGCAGCTTTTGCAGTTTTTGGTATAGCCTCTGATGTAGCTGTTTCTGAAGCAGCAGCTTGTGCTGCTGTTGCTGCTTCTTTTGCTGCCACTGATGCTCTAAATGATGCCAGTGCTGTTTTGTATAACAGACTTCTTGTTGGTTGTGGTGCTGTGCTTGCTGCTGTCAATGCTAGTAGTGCTACATCCGCTGCCTTGGCTGCTGCCTCTTTTGCTGCTTGTGCTGCCATTGTTTTAGTTACATTTCCTGAAGCTAGCAAATTAGCATGTTTTACTGCTACATCTGCAGCCTCTATTGCAGGCTTTATTTCTGCAGATGATGCTCCAGCAGCTGTTGCTGTTGAGGCTGCCAGTGCTGTTGCTGCAGCTGCTGCAGCTGTGGATGTCGCCACGGCTACATTCTCTCTCAGTGTCATGCTGTTGTCTGGTGATGGTTCTTCCTCCGGGGAAGTAGTTGATGGTATTGGAGTTGTGCTGTTTCCTGCATTTGAGAGTGCAGCTTCTGCTGCTTCAACTGCTGCCTCCGCACTCCTTGCCGCTGCCCTTGCTCCTGATACCACGAGAGCTTCTGATGCTGCTGCTGCAGTTGCTGTTGATGCTGTAAGTGCTGTTGCTTCTGCTATCAGTGCTACTGTTTGTGCTGCTGTTGGTGCTTTGGCAGTTGACAATAATTTTGAAGCATTTGTTGCTTTTTCAGCCACTTTGGTTATAAGTCCTGCAGCACCTGTTGTGTCACCCGAGGCCGCCGTTTTTGCTGCTGTTGCTGCTTTTTCAGCAGCATCTGCAGCTGTTGATGCTGCATCTGCAAGTTGTTTAAATTCTTCTGACTCTTTAGCTTGTAGTGCAGCTTCTAATGCTGCTTTTTTGGCAGCGTCAGCGGCGCACCTTGCTGCTGACACTGCCAATTCTACAGGTTCTGCTCCTGTTCCTACTAATGTGGCAGCTCTGGCAGCCATATTTGCAGCCTTTATGGCTTTTTCTCCTGCTTCTGACGCTCCAACAGCTGCAGAGGTGACTCCAGCAGTTGCTGCCGAGGCTGCTGCTGCTGCTGCTGCTGCTGCTGCTGCTGCTGCTGTTGCTATTGGTACTGGTTCATTGGGTGTCACAGTAGTTGTTGTTAGGATCGTTGTGGGTGGTGTGCTGGTTGTTGGAGTTGTGGGTTGTGTTGCATCAACAATGGCTATTGCTGCTGCAGCAGTCACTGCTGCTGTCCTTGCTGCTCCTGTTGCCTCTCTAGCTCTTTCAGCTGCCTCTATTGCACTCCGACGTGCTGTTCCCTCAGTTGTTGCTGTTGCAGTTTCTTCTGCAGCTTCAGCTGCTTCTTGTGCCTTAGTTGCTGTTGTTGCGGCCAGTTCTGCTGCTCTTCGTGCTGCTGACACTGATAGCTGTGTTATGTCTGTTCCTCCGTTTCCATCAGATGTGGATCCATTGACTGCTCTTAGTGCTGCCTGTATTGCCTGCAGAGCGCTTACAGCAGCAGCTGCTGCCTCTTTTGCAGCATTTGCAGCTGTCTGTACAGCTTCTGGTGTTGTTGCAGAAGCAGCTCTTGCAGCTGCAGTTGCTGCTGCATCTGCTGCATCTGATGCATTCATTGATGCCTCTTGTATTTTCTGTGCCACTTCAGCTTGTATTCCGGGTAAGTTACTAGCTGCTTGTGCTGCTGCACTTGTTGCTGCTTTTGCTGCATTGGCTGCTTTTTCTGCCAGTTGTGCTGCCTCTGTTGGTGATATTGTGCCATTTAGTAGTTTTTCAGAAGCCAATGCTGCCTCAAACGCAGCTTTTCCTGCAGCTTCTGCCTCTGCTGCTGCTGTTTCAGAGGGGCTTCCTGATGTGAGTGCTGCTACTGTTGCTGCTGTGGCTGCTGCTGTGGCTGCAAACGAAGCTGTTGCTGCTGTGGCTGCTGCTGTGGATGCTGTATTAGCCAGTGTGATTGTTGTCGGGTTGGGCGGTGATACTTCATCAATGGCTGCTGCTGCAGTAGCAGCAGCTGAAGCAGCTCTTCCTGCAGCTGCTGCTGCCTTTGCTGCCTCTGTTGCCTCTCTAGCCCTTTTAGCTGCCTCTGTTTCATTTGCAGTTGCTGTTTCAGCTGCTTCTTGTGCCTTAGTTGCTGTTGTTGCGGCCAGTTCTGCTGCTCTTCGTGCTGCTGACACTGATAGCTGTCTTATGTCTGTTCCTCCGTTTCCATCAGATGTGGATCCATTGACTGCTCTTAGTGCTGCCTGTATTGCTTGCAGAGCGCTTACAGCAGCAGCTGCTGCCTCTTTTGCAGCATTTGCAGCTGTCTGTGCAGCTTCAGGTGTTGTTGCAGAAGCAGCTCTTGCAGCTGCAGTTGCTGCTGCATCTGCTGCAGCTGATACCTTCATTGATGCCTCTTGTATTTTCTGTGCCACTTCAGCTTGTATTCCGGGTAAGTTACTAGCTGCTTGTGCTGCTGCACTTGCTGCTGCTTTTGCTGCATTGGCTGCTTTTTCTGCCAGTTGTGCTGCCTCTGTTGGTGATATTGTGCCATTTAGTAGTTTTTCAGAAGCCAATGCTGCCTCAAACGCAGCTTTTCCTGCAGCTTCTGCCTCTGCTGCTGCTGTTTCAGAGGGGCTTCCTGATGTGAGTGCTGCTACCGTTGCTGCTGTGGCTGCTGCTGTGGCTGCTACTGATGCTGTTGATGCTGTGGCTGCTGAGATGATTGTATTGTTTGTCATTGTTGGTGGTGTTGGTGTTGTTGAGTTGGGTTTTGTTGTTTCTGCAATAGCAGCAGCTGAAGCAGCTCTTCCTGCAGCTGCTGCTGCCGTTGCTGTGTCTATTGCCTCTCTAGCTCTTTCAGCTGCCTCTATTGCACTCCGACGTGCTGTTCCCTCAGTTGTTGCTGTTGCAGTTTCTTCTGCAGCTTCAGCTGCTTCTTGTGCCTTAGTTGCTGTTGTTGCGGCCAGTTCTGCTGCTCTTCGTGCTGCTGACACTGATAGCTGTGTTATGTCTGTTCCTCCGTTTCCATCAGATGTGGATCCATTGACTGCTCTTAGTGCTGCCTGTATTGCCTGCAGAGCGCTTACAGCAGCAGCTGCTGCCTCTTTTGCAGCATTTGCAGCTGTCTGTACAGCTTCTGGTGTTGTTGCAGAAGCAGCTCTTGCAGCTGCAGTTGCTGCTGCATCTGCTGCATCTGATGCATTCATTGATGCCTCTTGTATTTTCTGTGCCACTTCAGCTTGTATTCCGGGTAAGTTACTAGCTGCTTGTGCTGCTGCACTTGTTGCTGCTTTTGCTGCATTGGCTGCTTTTTCTGCCAGTTGTGCTGCCTCTGTTGGTGATATTGTGCCATTTAGTAGTTTTTCAGAAGCCAATGCTGCCTCAAACGCAGCTTTTCCTGCAGCTTCTGCCTCTGCTGCTGCTGTTTCAGAGGGGCTTCCTGATGTGAGTGCTGCTACTGTTGCTGCTGTGGCTGCTGCTGTGGCTGCAAACGAAGCTGTTGCTGCTGTGGCTGCTGCTGTGGATGCTGTATTAGCCAGTGTGATTGTTGTCGGGTTGGGCGGTGATACTTCATCAATGGCTGCTGCTGCAGTAGCAGCAGCTGAAGCAGCTCTTCCTGCAGCTGCTGCTGCCTTTGCTGCCTCTGTTGCCTCTCTAGCCCTTTTAGCTGCCTCTGTTTCATTTGCAGTTGCTGTTTCAGCTGCTTCTTGTGCCTTAGTTGCTGTTGTTGCGGCCAGTTCTGCTGCTCTTCGTGCTGCTGACACTGATAGCTGTCTTATGTCTGTTCCTCCGTTTCCATCAGATGTGGATCCATTGACTGCTCTTAGTGCTGCCTGTATTGCTTGCAGAGCGCTTACAGCAGCAGCTGCTGCCTCTTTTGCAGCATTTGCAGCTGTCTGTGCAGCTTCAGGTGTTGTTGCAGAAGCAGCTCTTGCAGCTGCAGTTGCTGCTGCATCTGCTGCAGCTGATACCTTCATTGATGCCTCTTGTATTTTCTGTGCCACTTCAGCTTGTATTCCGGGTAAGTTACTAGCTGCTTGTGCTGCTGCACTTGCTGCTGCTTTTGCTGCATTGGCTGCTTTTTCTGCCAGTTGTGCTGCCTCTGTTGGTGATATTGTGCCATTTAGTAGTTTTTCAGAAGCCAATGCTGCCTCAAACGCAGCTTTTCCTGCAGCTTCTGCCTCTGCTGCTGCTGTTTCAGAGGGGCTTCCTGATGTGAGTGCTGCTACCGTTGCTGCTGTGGCTGCTGCTGTGGCTGCTACTGATGCTGTTGATGCTGTGGCTGCTGAGATGATTGTATTGTTTGTCATTGTTGGTGGTGTTGGTGTTGTTGAGTTGGGTTTTGTTGTTTCTGCAATAGCAGCAGCTGAAGCAGCTCTTCCTGCAGCTGCTGCTGCCGTTGCTGTGTCTATTGCCTCTCTAGCTCTTTCAGCTGCCTCTATTGCACTCCGACGTGCTGTTCCCTCAGTTGTTGCTGTTGCAGTTTCTTCTGCAGCTTCAGCTGCTTCTTGTGCCTTAGTTGCTGTTGTTGCGGCCAGTTCTGCTGCTCTTCGTGCTGCTGACACTGATAGCTGTGTTATGTCTGTTCCTCCGTTTCCATCAGATGTGGATCCATTGACTGCTCTTAGTGCTGCCTGTATTGCCTGCAGAGCGCTTACAGCAGCAGCTGCTGCCTCTTTTGCAGCATTTGCAGCTGTCTGTACAGCTTCTGGTGTTGTTGCAGAAGCAGCTCTTGCCGCTGCAGTTGCTGCTGCATCTGCTGCATCTGATGCATTCATTGATGCCTCTTGTATTTTCTGTGCCACTTCAGCTTGTATTCCGGGTAAGTTACTAGCTGCTTGTGCTGCTGCACTTGTTGCTGCTTTTGCTGCATTGGCTGCTTTTTCTGCCAGTTGTGCTGCCTCTGTTGGTGATATTGTGCCATTTAGTAGTTTTTCAGAAGCCAATGCTGCCTCAAACGCAGCTTTTCCTGCAGCTTCTGCCTCTGCTGCTGCTGTTTCAGAGGGGCTTCCTGATGTGAGTGCTGCTACTGTTGCTGCTGTGGCTGCTGCTGTGGCTGCAAACGAAGCTGTTGCTGCTGTGGCTGCTGCTGTGGATGCTGTATTAGCCAGTGTGATTGTTGTCGGGTTGGGCGGTGATACTTCATCAATGGCTGCTGCTGCAGTAGCAGCAGCTGAAGCAGCTCTTCCTGCAGCTGCTGCTGCCTTTGCTGCCTCTGTTGCCTCTCTAGCCCTTTTAGCTGCCTCTGTTTCATTTGCAGTTGCTGTTTCAGCTGCTTCTTGTGCCTTAGTTGCTGTTGTTGCGGCCAGTTCTGCTGCTCTTCGTGCTGCTGACACTGATAGCTGTCTTATGTCTGTTCCTCCGTTTCCATCAGATGTGGATCCATTGACTGCTCTTAGTGCTGCCTGTATTGCTTGCAGAGCGCTTACAGCAGCAGCTGCTGCCTCTTTTGCAGCATTTGCAGCTGTCTGTGCAGCTTCAGGTGTTGTTGCAGAAGCAGCTCTTGCAGCTGCAGTTGCTGCTGCATCTGCTGCAGCTGATACCTTCATTGATGCCTCTTGTATTTTCTGTGCCACTTCAGCTTGTATTCCGGGTAAGTTACTAGCTGCTTGTGCTGCTGCACTTGCTGCTGCTTTTGCTGCATTGGCTGCTTTTTCTGCCAGTTGTGCTGCCTCTGTTGGTGATATTGTGCCATTTAGTAGTTTTTCAGAAGCCAATGCTGCCTCAAACGCAGCTTTTCCTGCAGCTTCTGCCTCTGCTGCTGCTGTTTCAGAGGGGCTTCCTGATGTGAGTGCTGCTACCGTTGCTGCTGTGGCTGCTGCTGTGGCTGCTACTGATGCTGTTGATGCTGTGGCTGCTGAGATGATTGTATTGTTTGTCATTGTTGGTGGTGTTGGTGTTGTTGAGTTGGGTTTTGTTGTTTCTGCAATAGCAGCAGCTGAAGCAGCTCTTCCTGCAGCTGCTGCTGCCGTTGCTGTGTCTATTGCCTCTCTAGCTCTTTCAGCTGCCTCTATTGCACTCCGACGTGCTGTTCCCTCAGTTGTTGCTGTTGCAGTTTCTTCTGCAGCTTCAGCTGCTTCTTGTGCCTTAGTTGCTGTTGTTGCGGCCAGTTCTGCTGCTCTTCGTGCTGCTGACACTGATAGCTGTGTTATGTCTGTTCCTCCGTTTCCATCAGATGTGGATCCATTGACTGCTCTTAGTGCTGCCTGTATTGCCTGCAGAGCGCTTACAGCAGCAGCTGCTGCCTCTTTTGCAGCATTTGCAGCTGTCTGTACAGCTTCTGGTGTTGTTGCAGAAGCAGCTCTTGCCGCTGCAGTTGCTGCTGCATCTGCTGCATCTGATGCATTCATTGATGCCTCTTGTATTTTCTGTGCCACTTCAGCTTGTATTCCGGGTAAGTTACTAGCTGCTTGTGCTGCTGCACTTGTTGCTGCTTTTGCTGCATTGGCTGCTTTTTCTGCCAGTTGTGCTGCCTCTGTTGGTGATATTGTGCCATTTAGTAGTTTTTCAGAAGCCAATGCTGCCTCAAACGCAGCTTTTCCTGCAGCTTCTGCCTCTGCTGCTGCTGTTTCAGAGGGGCTTCCTGATGTGAGTGCTGCTACTGTTGCTGCTGTGGCTGCTGCTGTGGCTGCAAACGAAGCTGTTGCTGCTGCTGTGGATGCTGTATTAGCCAGTGTGATTGTTGTCGGGTTGGGCGGTGATACTTCATCAATGGCTGCTGCTGCAGTAGCAGCAGCTGAAGCAGCTCTTCCTGCAGCTGCTGCTGCCTTTGCTGCCTCTGTTGCCTCTCTAGCCCTTTTAGCTGCCTCTGTTTCATTTGCAGTTGCTGTTTCAGCTGCTTCTTGTGCCTTAGTTGCTGTTGTTGCGGCCAGTTCTGCTGCTCTTCGTGCTGCTGACACTGATAGCTGTCTTATGTCTGTTCCTCCGTTTCCATCAGATGTGGATCCATTGACTGCTCTTAGTGCTGCCTGTATTGCTTGCAGAGCGCTTACAGCAGCAGCTGCTGCCTCTTTTGCAGCATTTGCAGCTGTCTGTGCAGCTTCAGGTGTTGTTGCAGAAGCAGCTCTTGCAGCTGCAGTTGCTGCTGCATCTGCTGCAGCTGATACCTTCATTGATGCCTCTTGTATTTTCTGTGCCACTTCAGCTTGTATTCCGGGTAAGTTACTAGCTGCTTGTGCTGCTGCACTTGCTGCTGCTTTTGCTGCATTGGCTGCTTTTTCTGCCAGTTGTGCTGCCTCTGTTGGTGATATTGTGCCATTTAGTAGTTTTTCAGAAGCCAATGCTGCCTCAAACGCAGCTTTTCCTGCAGCTTCTGCCTCTGCTGCTGCTGTTTCAGAGGGGCTTCCTGATGTGAGTGCTGCTACCGTTGCTGCTGTGGCTGCTGCTGTGGCTGCTACTGATGCTGTTGATGCTGTGGCTGCTGAGATGATTGTATTGTTTGTCATTGTTGGTGGTGTTGGTGTTGTTGAGTTGGGTTTTGTTGTTTCTGCAATAGCAGCAGCTGAAGCAGCTCTTCCTGCAGCTGCTGCTGCCGTTGCTGTGTCTATTGCCTCTCTAGCTCTTTCAGCTGCCTCTATTGCACTCCGACGTGCTGTTCCCTCAGTTGTTGCTGTTGCAGTTTCTTCTGCAGCTTCAGCTGCTTCTTGTGCCTTAGTTGCTGTTGTTGCGGCCAGTTCTGCTGCTCTTCGTGCTGCTGACACTGATAGCTGTGTTATGTCTGTTCCTCCGTTTCCATCAGATGTGGATCCATTGACTGCTCTTAGTGCTGCCTGTATTGCCTGCAGAGCGCTTACAGCAGCAGCTGCTGCCTCTTTTGCAGCATTTGCAGCTGTCTGTACAGCTTCTGGTGTTGTTGCAGAAGCAGCTCTTGCAGCTGCAGTTGCTGCTGCATCTGCTGCAGCTGATATATTCATTGATGCCTCTTGTATTTTCTGTGCCACTTCAGCTTGTATTCCGGGTAAGTTACTAGCTGCTTGTGCTGCTGCACTTGCTGCTGCTTTTGCTGCATTGGCTGCTTTTTCTGCCAGTTGTGCTGCCTCTGTTGGTGATATTGTGCCATTTAGTAGTTTTTCAGAAGCCAATACTGCCTCTGATGCAGCTTTTCCTGCAGCGTCTGCCTCTGCTGCTGCTGTTTCAGAGGGGCTTCCTGATGTGAGTGCTGCTACTGTTGCTGCTGTGGCTGCTGCTGTGGCTGCAAACGAAGCTGTTGCTGCTGTGGCTGCTGCTGTGGCTGCAAACGACGCTGTTGCTGCTGTGGCTGCTGCTGTGGGTGCTGTTGACGGGGGGTTTATTACATTTCTGGGACACCTGAGTCTCAGGATTCCCTCAGTGGCCTGGCTGTTGAAAACTGTTTATAAGTAAAAGTTTGGTCAGAATTTTGTCAGATATTTCACATTTAATCCTGGTTTCCAATACACATTACATAACACTCACCAATCAGTGCAAGGGCAAACACAAAAGCCTTGGTGATCATTCTGGTGGATTTCTCTCCTCCTCCTCCTCCCTCTTCACCACATCTATACCTGACCATCTCCTGCTAGAAAATGGAAAAACCACAGACATGAGTTAATATATCTAAGTATCTCTCTGTTTGTATTGTTTGTACTTTTGTGTAAGCTTGTGTTGTTTGTGTGTAAAATATGTGCTCCATCTGGGAAACCTCCTGATGTTCCCACTCTTTGCATGAAGCACTAAATTCGTACATATTTTTTGCAAGTAAACTTGCATACAAAGAAGAACTTATTAATAAAATAATGGCAGCATGTGATATAAACAAGACACAAACTAATTTCTTATTCCAATAAGAAGTTGTGACTCACTTTGTTGAAAGAAAGTCACAACACAAGACACAATCAACTATAAGAGGGAATGGTTTTGCTGTGTCTATGAAGAGTAGAATGTAAGTGGTATAGCAGCATTTCAATACACAACACAACTCTGTTCTGAAGTTAATAATCCAATAGAGTCATTTTACAATTCAAAACAGAGGAAACTCTAACAGCCTTGAATTCCCCCGACTGTGGTAGACACAAAACCTCAGAAATTGCAAATAATGGTCAAAGTTATGGCCTTCAAAAAATCTTCAGAAAAACAATTACAGGCTTAATGTTCTTGATCATAAATAATTCATTTACGATCATTTAACATCAGGCAATAGATCCACCTAATATTTATTTTAAAAAAGTTTACTCGAAAGAGAAAAACAACACACAACAAAAAAATCCTCAATAGTGGATCTTTAAGCTGCTGCACAAAGTGCCTTGGTTGAAACTTCTCAAAATTGAAGCTTTTCGCAAATGGCACCAATAACAACAGAGATGAATGTGCGAATGAGCAGACATTAAAAATGTAGTCAAGTCAAATAAATATTTAAAATGAAATGAAATTAGATTGCTTAATGATTTTAAAACTGTGAATTAGATCGGACCCAAATATTCAGTGAGGTACTCACTCGGATGTTGAAAGTTGGGTTTCCTCTGTCGTCTCCTGCTGTGCCTCTTGTCTCTGTTCAGTTCGTCTTTGCTCTGTGTCTGGGCTTCTTGATTTTAGTTCTTATTTATAGGAAACTGGGAGGTCTGCACGAAAGGAATTCTTTGACTAATTAATGATGATGATGGTGATTACAGAGATACCAGGTTTGAATATTCCCCATCATTTAATTTTCTGTGCTACGCCCAGTTATTGAATGCTGAATGCCTGGATGCTGAAGAGATGTTCAACTAGTAGAGTGACAATTCATGCAATTTGATGCAAGCTGTAATTAAACCAGGCATTGTTTCAACTGATAGTGGTTAGTGGTTGAAGTTGTCCTGAAATTTAGAACTTTTAATACATCGTGTCTCCTTAGAAAGATCAGACTATATGCCATTGCAGCTCATTTTGATTGTTTCCCTATGTTCCCTAAGTCAATCAAATAAGACAAAATAAGTAAATAACACTAAACAAATAAACAGAGATGGAAAAACTATGAAGAATAAGCAACGTTATTTTGATAACTTCATTTGTGGTTCTGACTTGAGACCAACTGATAATTGGTAAGAAATTTTAATTGAAGTCAGACTTACTTTCCTGTGCCTATGGATAGTAAATTTATTTGAGACTTTCAAAAAGGTATCATTAAATAAATGGAGAACATTTTTTTATGTGTGTGAGTGGGGAGACAAATAAGTCATTAAAACTGTAGATCCACTTTTTTTAGCTCCATGTGAGTTGGTTACATCACAATCTTCAGTGACGCTACAGATCTAAACTTAAAAATAGAATAAAATCTGTTAAATTAGAGACCATAAAGAACTTTTCCCAGAAGGAACGGTTGAAGCGGTGTGAGTTGCAGTGACGCAGGCTTCAGTATGCATCAATCCCATCCTGCCCTGTTATGAAACACTACGCAGATGATAATTGAGCAATTACTTTAATTATAGTGTAGTCCTCTGTGGGGAGTCAACAAACACAACAGGGCACCCTGTGCTGTCACCTTAACAACAAAACAAACTAAATTCTTCTTCGTTTAACTTTAAGAGGAGATCATTGACCTTCAGTGACCAAACTGTCACACTGCTGAGTCTCTTATGTACCTCCTGTGGAGTCTTGGACCAGCTCTACTTTGGAAAGGCGACTGGGGGGCTGAAGGAAGTTTGTTCAGTCAGTCCACATTTGCTGTGTCAATATAGAGGTCTCAGTGTGCTGGTACTCTATGAATACAGGCTCCCGGTGCTACCTGGTCCCTGTATAACCATTGAGACACACAGTGTGTACCTTTGCAGCCACTCCTTTGGCAGGAGCTCCAGCTGCTCTGGTATAAATGCAAAACACTGGTTTTATTTCTCAGAATGACTGCATTCCAGATCGAAGAGAAAAGTTTTGAGTTCACTCTAATTATTTCACATTGCAGTCATTTTTAGAGGAGCTTTACACCGCCCCTTGTACTCTCTTTACACCACTCCCTTGAACCTCCGGGGCGTTGCTCTGTACACTGTGTCATACCTTCACCATGATCTGTCTAATCTCCTCTAATTGTAGTTTTCACATCCAGCTCATGTAGTTTAGTTTTACATAATGGAAAAATCATAGTAACATTCCCGCCTTTGTTCAGCTGGAACATTCATTGAAACATGAGAAGTGTGAAGCTCAGCCAGCTCAGAGCTCAATTTGCATTGACAGACTTTAGACCTGATTTACCTCAAAATGTAATTAACAAATGAATCATTCAAAGCACAAACAACAGACAGTTTCTGCTTTCCTCCTGGAGGGCACAGAAAGTCTCCGAGCAGTGGACCTCAAAACGGGAACTCTTTTAAAGTCCAGTGTAGAATTTGTTGGACTTGGCGCGGGTAACACTCAGTCGAGTCCCAGTTGGCGATGCCTGGAAAGCCTCTAATGGGAAGGATGGAAAGCGTCCTCATAAGAAGCCCTCACCACCTCAGCTAGTTATTTTTGCCATGGAAGAGCAGAGGCCCAATTCCAAGGTCCCTGCAGGTCTACAGGACATTGTATGGTGTCTTTACGGGAGGTTTGCAGGATTGAGTTATCTTTAAGCAGTAAGCAGCCCAAATGTGACCTCACACCCATCAGCTGCTGACCGCCTGTCCAGCATTGACTTGATCCCAGTTTTTTCGGCCAATACAGAAGATAACTTAAGTCCTTGTAAGTGGTGAAGTGGTGGAGCCTCCGTGGATCTGGATTTGTTCGTCCGTCTCATCCCGCAGATGATGGACTGAATTGAGATCTGGTGGATTTGGAGCCGAGTCAACACCTCCAACTGGTTTTGTTCCTCAGACCTCCTGAATGTTATTCAGAGGGGAGCCTGCCGAAAGAGACCACTGACATCGGAGAATACTGTTTCCATGAGGACCTGGACCTGGTCTGAACCTGATCCTGGTCCCTGCAGACCAGGATCATCCCTCAGAGCTTCGGTGTTGGAGATGATCTCACTCATCTTCACATCACACTGGACCATTTTTCTGCTTCAACGTCAACTTCAGGACGAAACGTTCATCTGCTGACTGACAGGTATCCGTGGTAACCAAGTGGTCGTAATGTTCTGTCTGACGGCTGTGTGTTCAGAGAATGCTGCGTCTAAGTTACATGAATTGATAATTGTCAGACATTTATTAAGTGACTGAAAATCTAACAAGAGTATTTGGTTGGCTGACAGGAAATAGTGGGGGAGGGGTGTACCTGACTTTCATCAGTGAGGCTCTGTCCCCCCAATTTTATAAAATAAAAGGCAGAAACAGCCTTAACCTTTTGACCAGCTGTTGTTTAAGGTACCCAGAATGTTCAGCACTTCACGAAGTGTCTGATATCATTCCTGGCAGAGATATGAGGTATGATATATTGCAGCATTTACAATTACACGTAATGACTAAAATGGTCTTTTTTCTCTTTTTTAGTGTGGAGTCAGTGAGGTCACCCCCCCCCCCCCCCCCCCAGCATATTAAAATGAAGTCTGGGTGAGTGTGTCTTATAAGAAATGTATTCATCAACGGTTTTAAGAAGGTCACCAGAAACGTTAAATAGAATCAAAGCTTTCTTCAGACAGTCAGTTCACACAGATCGTATATTAACATAAATTCAGTAACTCTGATAATCCAGAAACCTGAAATCCATCAAACAGCATCAGTCAGTCGTCTCTGTCTGTGATAGACAGCATGGACAACAACCAGATATTCAAATGAGAAAACACATCAGCCGTGAAATATGTGCAGACACATGAACACACATGTTGGATGGATGATGTCACTGCTGCAAATGTACCAAAAATAAGGTGGAGACAAACACTAACGCTGTTTACATGACTAGTTTAAAAATGGGAATTCATGAGTTTTTGAGAAATTGATCCTCTGCAACAAATGACACTACAGGTGTCACTAGGTGACACTAGAGGAAACAGGTGAGCTGTTTCCTGTTCAGGTGAGTCAGAAGCTTTGTTCAGTGTTTCACTTTCTTGTAAACAGAAACCTTTTTGGTTTAATTTAAATTTCACCATCACTGCTGCTTGTGGACACACACATACACACACACACTGACTTTGGTCACTAAAGGGAACCAAATGACTTAAAATTAATGTCTGTAATTAACAGAGATATAAACTTTTGATTTGTGAGCATAAGAAACCATAATTAATATTTCTGCAGCCTGAGGAATCATGGGACAAAAAACAAAAGACAAAACACCAACATGGACTCAAAAGCAGCAACAAAGAAAAGATCCAGACATCTGAGTATAAAATATAAAATGTGAAAAAACTTCTAATAATAACAATAATGATAAGGTCCCACATTTTTAACGTGGATCTAAAGTACCAGTGAACAGATTCCGAAGCATCTCTAAACTGCAGACCACAGGACTTGGACTCTCAATCATTTTACTTTAAACTAATTTAAAATCATTTGATCATGTCATCTGTTCTTTCACAGACTGCTCCAACAAAAATAATCTTCATCCAGTAGATTGTCTCAGATAGTGTTTTCAGTTTAAATGGGACGTTAAAATGTAATCGTCAATGTCAGCCTGAATTTTCAAACTACTTGTGCACTGTCATATTAGTAATGTAGGCTATCAGTACTGTTTCTGAACTACAGAATAGAAAGCTAACGTAACCTTCCCCTTCAGTGATGAGAAGTGAATGGATGGAGTATCTTCATGATCAATTTGCTGATTACTCATTTAGTCTAAACAGACTGTCATTTAGGCTGCAGTTGGAAATAAATATAATTTATGACATAATTAAAAGGCAATAAAGAGAGCTGAGTGATTGTGCTCTTCAGCTTCTTGGTCATGAGGAGGATCTGCAGCTGCTGTAAAACATCAGACGTCCTTCATGGAGACTGAAACAGCTGCTTGTGTCTCCAAGGACAGTTTGTCCCGTTGTCCCTGTGTCTCCAGCCTGCAGCCTTTAATTCTTATTAGAGAGCGTAAAGTCCACCTAGAGGTTCAAGTTGGACCGGACCGGCTGCAGACATGGCCAGATGTCGCTAAAAGCCTGAATACTGTTTCACATGGAACTCCTTCATTTCATTTAACCCACCAAATCTGGATCAGGAGTGACCAAAACACAAAACACACCCAAAGTGAAAATAGAAAAAACCAGCGATTATCTTTTACATTTTCATATCTTTGCACTTTTTATCATAAACATTTTGAAAGAACAAAAGCTGATATTTTTTGATTCTCTGAAAATAAATCCCGTGCTGTTGCTTTTGTTTTCTGCTTCATGGATGATTTAGTTTAAATATTTAACAAGCAACCAAAGAACACCAATGTCTAATGCATGATAACATTTCCCTTGTCAAAGAGGAACCCAAATCACGGATGTATTGTAGTTTTCTGCCACTACGTGTTACCAAAAGCTTCTTTAAATGCAGCTACATACAGAAAATCCACACCAGAGGAAGACAACGTTGTTGATGTTCCCCTGTTCCCCAAGTAAATTATTTATTTTAATTGTGTCTCTCCAATAAATACAGCACTCCCCCCCCCCCCCCCCCCCCCCTCTCTCTCTCTATATATATATATCTTTTTTATTACTATTCAAAATTAATTTTATTTTTCATGTAGCTCTCAGTTTTATTCTTCACCTTTCTTTTTTTTTTACTTAAAAAGAGTTTAGTTTATTATCAGATTTATGTTTTATTGACATGTTTTAATCTCTTATTGTAAACATATTACACTTAACCTACGAAAATAAAAACCCTCCTCTCATCCGACCAGTTTTAATATGAACTCAGTCAAGCTTTTAATGAACAAATGCACAAAAATATTTTTTTATGTGCAAGAAAAAGAAGCCTCAAACATTAAAGGCAACATTAAAGACTAATAACCACAGTTTTTTTCAGCACTCTGCTTCCATTGTCTGACAGATTAATGACATGACAAACATAACGGCTCAACTGGTTTGCTGCTGAAACTACGCCATGTGGGCGTGGCTATTGGCCCTGTTACACCACTCCTGTTTGTGTTTCATTACATCACAAGAACTTATGAAACTGATAAAAAATAAAAACTCAACAGACATTAGATTTTAAATCTTTATTAAAAATGTAAATGTTTTTATAAAGAAACGCCAGATTCTTCTGTTGTAACTCCAGATATATTCAATATTTAACTAAAGAGTTAGAAACCGATTCAACATTTTGTTTCAGCGGTATCAGAAAACAAAAGTTTCCTTAAGAAGAGTTTTATTATACAAACCTGAAACTTTGATGCTGTAAAACTCAGTTAAAACCAAGCTAAGCTAAACTCAGGTTAGTTTCTGACAGTTGTATCATCTTGATCTCTGACTTCACCTGCACAGACATAAATAGAAAGAATCACAGGTTGATGTTTGTATGAACATCACAAACATAGTTTCCATCAGGCTCCTGAGAAATAAACAAAACCACATCACAACAGTCCATGCATGACTAAACTTGATCTTCAGGACTCACTTTCAGTTTTAGTCCACAACACAAAAATCAGTGTTTCCTTTAACTGTCCATCAGCGCCCTCCTGTGATGGTGGCGTGATTACAACTGCTGCTGTTTATTTACTGAAACACAGTTTGTCACATGTTGTGAGATGAGTCTTCACATAAACACATACCTCATGTCATATGGCTAAACGAATACGATCAATCAATAAAAGTTGGAATTTTCTCCACATTTCGTACATTTCAGTTCCGTGTTTCTAAATGAACCAATCAGAGACCAGAAGGACGTAGATTTAGTTTTAAGATTGTGTAAACGTTTATTTTTAATAGTTCAACTCAACATACAGAATGAATTTAAATCCAAACTTTAAATACTAAATCAGAGTTCAGGAGTCCACGTGCTTCTCTTGCTTCTTCTTCTGTTTGAAGGCAGCAACAACACAATCACCTGCTTTTGGAAATTTTTTCAAATGTTCTCTTACTTTTGCGTCTGAAGCAATTTGAACTTTGTGGGAGCAGAATCAAATTTACTGGCAGTCGAAGTAACTTTCATCAGAGCTGTATTGTTTAACATTCAGTTACACACCAGAGAGATTAAATGATTGTGTTTGTGTGACCTCATAAACTCAGCAGGACGAGTCCTCATCAGTCCTCATCTCCTCGTCTCCTCGTTCTCTTCTACATTTATCTATTGATGAAAAAAAACCAAAAAAAAAAACACTCAGCTGATAAAACATCACAAATCCACAGTGAACTAGTTTTATTGTGTTATTGTTGTCGATGGCACAAACAAGTGCTCAGTTATGCCTCTGTGTGCTCTGGGTGTGTCGAGGTCTTTTGTTGTGATTGTGGGTCATCATCCATGTAAAATAAGGGAGGTATGTCAGGCATGTTCTTATATTTGTTATTGTTTCTGTTGTTAAAGGTCACTGAAACAGCTGTAGTCGTCACAGCTGAGGACACAATCAGCAGAGAGTCTGTTGCAGCTAGTTATTCTCCTTTTCCTGTCTCTCGTTAGCGCTACACAGTCACACAGCGCTACACATTAAAACATCTGTATATGAACAACGTAGCTAAATGCTCACTAAGTATTTTCATAAAAAGACTCTTTTCCTTTTTATGTTCCCTGAGGGACCCTTCCTGGACATTACAGAGGATCATTTCTGTCAGGGAGGGGGCCCTGTAGACCACGTCATCCTGACTTTCTATCAAATTAAATCCAAATGTTTTTTCAAATAATTAAATGTCTCTGATCGGACTGCGAATAAAGACATGAGGTTCTGTCCACAAGAAGCTGTGAAGCACCTTCAGGAACCGATAATAATTTCTCCTGTTTCCCAGACGAGTGGGATCATTTTTGTCTTTTGTTGTGAGAAAACGAGCTCAGACAGATGTTTTGAATTGTGGGCATTAACACAGAGTTTTGTCTCACAACAAACCAGATAAAAAGTTTGTGCTGAAATTGAGAGCCACCTATTTAATACTATTAGCTTGCATTAGATTCACCATTTGAAGAAAGGAAAAGTTTTTATTAGCTTCATTTTTAATGTTAAAGGAAATGCATCACATCAGTGGCTGAAATAATTCTGACCAGATTAAAGGAGGTTTTTTCGCTTTGTCTCGTAAACTCTGATTGGATGAAGAATGTCTGCTAATAAATGAAGAAACCAACCAATCTACCTCCAAACTAAAACCTAATTCTATATCCTGGAGCAGACAAGACACATAAATGTTGTTCATCATAATTTAATGATCATTTCCCCAAAATATGCCAAAAATAGGACATTGCGTATATATATAGAACAGGACATTTCAGCAGTCGTGTTCTTTTCTTTATACCTTGTACACTTTGTTCCTATAAACATTCTTGCCTTCTATCAATCTATTTACTTTTCTTTCTGTTGCTGTAAAGATTAGAAATGTATAAAACTTGGTCTTGGTTTTCGGAAGGAGGACCGATGTGGAAACACTTCCAGCTCTGACTTTATGTGAACATGAAATTAACCGGCAGGTGGAAACACAACTCTGATTGGAAACAGTCAGATCACCATGGATCCAGTATGTTTATTTGTTTGTGCTTGTACAGTGACTATTTAAAGGCTGCTCTGACAAAAACATTTCACACACACAGCTTTCTTCAGAGCACAAAGCCCGTGATCCGACATTACACAACTGATGTGACACGGTGATTGTGGTGTCAGTAATGAGACTTCAGGGCTGATTCCACTCAGCTAAATCACTGAGAGACAAAAGCTGAATATTAAGAAGCGAAGACACACCCATTAGTTTGGGAGGATCGTTCACATCCTCCGTCCTGGTCGCTTTCCTAAAAACCTAAAATTTGTGAAAGAACCAGAGTTTAGCTGGAGGACTAAAGAAGGATCATTTGAACAAACATCCAGTTTGTATAATGTCTTGTGTAATTAGTGTATAATTGACCACAAAGTGAATAATTGAATGGAATTGAGTAGAAAAATACAATAATCATGAGAATGATGACATCATGAAATCTGACACAACACGATTAACTGGTGATTATCTGAGTCTGGGTTAGGGCCATCTGTCAGACATGAACTGAACTGAACTTCATTTATTTTAAATATCTATTTCAACATTGTGATCAACAATAATCCAAAAATTAGAGAAAACACAGTAAATATAATTACTTCAATTTTAAAACCATCGTCAGTTTATTTTTGTCTTCCCAAAGAAAAAATTGGAGAAATTTTCACAGCAATAATTTTATAACTCCACAGAAAGCCCGAAATTTTGATTTGTTTACCTGCTTTCAGTCATTATTTTTGTGACAGCTGTCACAAACAGGAGCTTCATTCTTACTCTCTGAAGGACAACAACGCTTCAACAAACTTAACAAACAAAAATATACACTTAATAGAAAATATGGAGCTTTAAGATAAAATGCACAAACCTTTAATATAAAAACGGAAGAAAAAGATGAAAGACGGAGTTTTAATATAAAATACAGGTAGAAATGTTCAAGAACACAACACAACAAAGCTTGTTGGAATAGTTTTTTTTTTTGTTGTGGCTCAGAAAAAGAACGGTGACTCCAAATTAAACACAACCGCTGACGTACAGCCACACTGATACATGGTTTAAAAAAAAGGCCACCACATCCACTAAACACCAAATGTGGCTCGACCAGTTTCTGTATTCCTTTGTATTCAAATCGACAAAAGACGCCTGAATCGGCCGCCACACCTTCTTCATGCCAGAAAGTTCATCAGCAGAATTCGCCCATTGTTTTTTATCTGACCTGAAGTCCTGACGTGGTCGGACCTGCCGGCTATTGATATAAAAGTCTGTTGACTGGAGGAAACAAACCAGATCCAGGATCCAGGACAGGAGAACTCAGAGCCTCACAACACAACTTCAGCTTCAGACAGACCGACATTCCAACCACTCTGTGAGTAATTACATTTAATTTTCTTCATTTGAAATATTCTTATTCATTTTTCTTTTATGTTTCATTTACCTGGTTTAGATAATTTATGGTAATGTTAAAAAAAAGTAAAACTTCTTTTTGATTCTTTCATTGTAACATTTTCTGTCTGAAGCCGGAACTTTATTTTTTAAATCAATGTTGAATGAAGCGGAACAATAAAAGTCAGACTGTGATAAAATATCTGCCATGAAGAAATAATATCTAAATAAGAGAGATGTCCAAAACAAATCTGATTATATTTTTAGAACAGCTTCTCTCCGATCTTCAAGATGAAGACAAAGATCTCCTTCATCTTTGTTCTGCTGATTGTTGGTGAGTTTAAGTTTGAACCGAATCTTTCATGTTTGTTTGGAACGCTTCACTCAAATTCAGTGTTGCTCTAAATCAAGTGTTGTGGTTGAACAGCCTCAAGTGACGCACAATCAGCTGCCCCAACAACTACCACAGCTGCCCTGACAACAGCAGCTGCAGGAGCAACTACCACCACAGCTACCCCATCAACAACCACAGCTGCTCCAACAACAACCACAGCTGCTGGAGCAACTACCACCACAGCTGCCCCAACAACAACCACAGCTGCGGGAGCAACTACCACCACAGCTGCCCCAACTACAACCACAGCTGCCCCAACAACAACCACAGCTGCGGGAGCAACTACAACCACAGCTGCCCCAACAACAACGACAGCTGCGGGAGCAACTACCACCACAGCTGCCCCAACAACAACCACAGCTGCGGGAGCAACTACCACCACAGCTGCGGGAGCAACTACAACCACAGCTGCCCCGACTACCACCACAGCTGCCCCGACAACAACCACAGCTGCCCCGACTACCACCACAGCTTCCCCAACAACAACCACAGCTGCCCCAACTACCACCACAGCTGCCCCAACAACAACCACAGCTGCCCCAACAACTACAGCTGCCCCAACTACCACCACAGCTGCCCCAACAACAACCACAGCTGCCCCAACAACAACCACAGCAGCCCAAACTACCACCACAGCTGCCCCAACAACAACCACAGCTTCCCCAACAACAACCACAGCTGCCCCAACTACCACCACAGCTTCCCCAACAACAACCACAGCTGCCCCAACTACCACCACAGCTGCCCCAACTACAACCACAGCTGCCCCAACAACAACCACAGCTGCGGGAGCAACTACAACCACAGCTGCCCCAACAACAACCACCACAGCTGCCCCAACAACAACTACAGCTGCCCCAACTACCACCACAGCTGCCCCAACAACAACCACAGCTGCCCCAACTACCACCACAGCTTCCCCAACAACAACCACAGCTGCCCCGACAACAACCACAGCTGCCCCGACAACAACCACAGCTGCCCCAACTACCACCACAGCTGCCCCGACAACAACCACAGCTGCCCCGACTACCACCACAGCTGCCCCGACAACAACCACAGCTGCCCCGACAACAACCACAGCTGCCCCAACTACCACCACAGCTGCCCCGACAACAACCACAGCTGCCCCGACTACCACCACAGCTGCCCCAACAACAACCACAGCTGCTCCAACAACAATCACAGCTGCCCCGACAACAACAGCTGCTGGAGCAACTACCACCACAGCTGCCCCGACTACCACCACAGCTGCCCCGACAACAACCACAGCTGCCCCGACTACCACCACAGTTCCCCCGACAACAACCACAGCTGCCCCGACTACCACCACAGCTGCCCCAACAACAACCACAGCTGCCCCAACTACCACCACAGCTGCCCCAACAACAACCACAGCAGCCCAAACTACCACCACAGCTTCCCCAACAACAACCACAGCTGCCCCAACTACCACCACAGCTGCCCCAACTACCACCACAGCTTCCCCAACAACAACCACAGCTGCCCCAACTACCACCACAGCTGCCCCAACAACATCCACAGCTGCCCCAACTACCACCACAGCTGCCCCGACTACCACCACAGCTGCCCCGACTACCACCACAGCTGCCCCAACAACATCCACAGCTGCCCCAACTACCACCACAGCTTCCCCAACAACAACCACAGCTGCCCCAACTACCACCACAGCTGCCCCAACAACAACCACAGCTGCCCCAACAACATCCACAGCTGCCCCAACTACCACCACAGCTTCCCCAACAACAACCACAGCTGCCCCAACAACATCCACAGCTGCCCCAACTACCACCACAGCTGCCCCGACTACCACCACAGCTGCCCCAACAACAATCACAGCTGCCCCGACAACAACAGCTGCTGGAGCAACTACCACCACAGCTGCCCCGACTACCACCACAGCTGCCCCGACAACAACCACAGCTGCCCCGACTACCACCACAGTTCCCCCGACAACAACCACAGCTGCCCCGACTACCACCACAGCTGCCCCAACAACAACCACAGCTGCCCCGACTACCACCACAGCTGCCCCAACAACAACCACAGCAGCCCAAACTACCACCACAGCTTCCCCAACAACAACCACAGCTACCCCAACTACCACCACAGCTGCCCCAACTACCACCACAGCTTCCCCAACAACAACCACAGCTGCCCCAACTACCACCACAGCTGCCCCAACAACATCCACAGCTGCCCCAACTACCACCACAGCTGCCCCGACTACCACCACAGCTGCCCCAACTACCACCACAGCTGCCCCAACAACAACCACAGCTGCCCCAACAACATCCACAGCTGCCCCAACTACCACCACAGCTGCCCCGACAACAACCACAGCTGCCCCAACCACCACCACAGCTGCCCCAACTACCACCACAGCTGCCCCAACTACCACCACAGCTGCCCCAACAACAACCACAGCTGCCCCGACTACCACCACAGCTGCCCCGACAACAACCACAGCTGCCCCGACTACCACCACAGCTGCCCCAACAACAACCACAGCTGCCCCGACTACCACCACAGCTTCCCCAACAACAACCACAGCTGCCCCAACTACCACCACAGCTTCCCCAACAACAACCACAGCTGCCCCAACTACCACCACAGCTGCCCCAACAACAACCACAGCTGCCCCAACAACAACCACAGCTGCCCCGACTACCACCGCAGCTGCCCCAACAACAACCACAGCTGCCCCAACTACAACCACAGCTGCCCCAACAACAACCACAGCAGCCCAAACTACCGCCACAGCTTCCCCAACAACAACCACAGCTGCCCCAACTACCACCACAGCTGCCCCAACTACCACCACAGCTTCCCCAACAACAACCACAGCTGCCCCAACTACCCCCACAGCTGCCCCAACAACATCCACAGCTGCCCCAACTACCACCACAGCTGCCCCAACTACCACCACAGCTGCCCCAACTACCACCAGTGCTGCCCCGACTACCACCACAGCTGCCCCAACAACAACCACAGCTGCCCCGAGTACCACCACAGCTGCCCCAACAACAACCACAGCAGCCCAAACTACCACCACAGCTGCCCCAACAACAACCACAGCAGCCCAAACTACCACCACAGCTGCCCCAACAACAACCACAGCTGCCCCAACAACATCCACAGCTGCCCCAACTACCACCACAGCTGCCCCGACAACAACCACAGCTGCCCCAACCACCACCACAGCTGCCCCAACTACCACCACAGCTGCCCCGACAACCACCACAGCTGCCCCGACTACCACCACAGCTGCCCCGACTACCACCACAGCTGCCCCAACAACAACCACAGCTGCCCCAACTACCACCACAGCTGCCCCAACAACAACCACAGCTGCCCCATCAACAACCACAGCTGCTCCAACAACAACCACAGCTGCTGGAGCAACTACCACCACAGCTGCCCCAACAACAACCACAGCTGCGGGAGCAACTACCACCACAGCTGCCCCAACAACAACCACAGCTGCGGGAGCAACTACAACCACAGCTGCCCCAACAACAACCACAGCTGCCCCAACAACAACCACAGCTGCGGGAGCAACTACAACCACAGCTGCCCCAACAACAACCACAGCTGCGGGAGCAACTACCACCACAGCTGCCCCAACAACAACCACAGCTGCGGGAGCAACTACCACCACAGCTGCGGGAGCAACTACAACCACAGCTGCCCCGACTACCACCACAGCTGCCCCGACAACAACCACAGCTGCCCCGACTACCACCACAGCTTCCCCAACAACAACCACAGCTGCCCCAACTACCACCACAGCTTCCCCAACAACAACCACAGCTGCCCCAACTACCACCACAGCTGCCCCAACTACAACCACAGCTGCCCCAACAACAACCACAGCTGCGGGAGCAACTACAACCACAGCTGCCCCAACAACAACCACCACAGCTGCCCCAACAACAACTACAGCTGCCCCAACTACCACCACAGCTGCCCCAACAACAACCACAGCTGCCCCAACTACCACCACAGCTTCCCCAACAACAACCACAGCTGCCCCGACAACAACCACAGCTGCCCCGACAACAACCACAGCTGCCCCGACTACCACCACAGCTGCCCCGACAACAACCACAGCTGCCCCGACTACCACCACAGCTGCCCCGACAACAACCACAGCTGCCCCGACAACAACCACAGCTGCCCCAACTACCACCACAGCTGCCCCGACAACAACCACAGCTGCCCCGACTACCACCACAGCTGCCCCAACAACAACCACAGCTGCTCCAACAACAATCACAGCTGCCCCGACAACAACAGCTGCTGGAGCAACTACCACCACAGCTGCCCCGACTACCACCACAGCTGCCCCGACAACAACCACAGCTGCCCCGACTACCACCACAGTTCCCCCGACAACAACCACAGCTGCCCCGACTACCACCACAGCTGCCCCAACAACAACCACAGCTGCCCCAACTACCACCACAGCTGCCCCAACAACAACCACAGCAGCCCAAACTACCACCACAGCTTCCCCAACAACAACCACAGCTGCCCCAACTACCACCACAGCTTCCCCAACAACAACCACAGCTGCCCCAACTACCACCACAGCTGCCCCAACAACATCCACAGCTGCCCCGACTACCACCACAGCTGCCCCAACAACAACCACAGCTGCCCCAACAACAATCACAGCTGCCCCGACAACAACAGCTGCTGGAGCAACTACCACCACAGCTGCCCCGACTACCACCACAGCTGCCCCGACAACAACCACAGCTGCCCCGACTACCACCACAGTTCCCCCGACAACAACCACAGCTGCCCCGACTACCACCACAGCTGCCCCAACAACAACCACAGCTGCCCCAACTACCACCACAGCTGCCCCAACAACAACCACAGCAGCCCAAACTACCACCACAGCTTCCCCAACAACAACCACAGCTACCCCAACTACCACCACAGCTGCCCCAACTACCACCACAGCTTCCCCAACAACAACCACAGCTGCCCCAACTACCACCACAGCTGCCCCAACAACATCCACAGCTGCCCCAACTACCACCACAGCTGCCCCGACTACCACCACAGCTGCCCCAACAACAACCACAGCTGCCCCAACTACCACCACAGCTGCCCCAACAACAACCACAGCTGCCCCAACAACATCCACAGCTGCCCCAACTACCACCACAGCTGCCCCGACAACAACCACAGCTGCCCCAACAACAACCACAGCTGCCCCGACTACCACCACAGCTGCCCCAACTACCACCACAGCTGCCCCAACAACAACCACAGCTGCCCCAACTACCACCACAGCTGCCCCAACAACAACCACAGCTGCCCCAACAACAACCACAGCTGCCCCGACTACCACCACAGCTGCCCCAACAACAACCACAGCTGCCCCAACTACAACCACAGCTGCCCCAACAACAACCACAGCAGCCCAAACTACCGCCACAGCTTCCCCAACAACAACCACAGCTGCCCCAACTACCACCACAGCTGCCCCAACTACCACCACAGCTTCCCCAACAACAACCACAGCTGCCCCAACTACCACCACAGCTGCCCCAACAACATCCACAGCTGCCCCAACTACCACCACAGCTGCCCCAACTACCACCAGTGCTGCCCCGACTACCACCACAGCTGCCCCGACAACAACCACAGCTGCCCCAACCACCACCACAGCTGCCCCAACTACCACCACAGCTGCCCCGACAACCACCACAGCTGCCCCGACTACCACCACAGCTGCCCCAACAACAACCACAGCTGCCCCAACTACCACCACAGCTGCCCCAACAACAACCACAGCTGCCCCAACAACATCCACAGCTGCCCCAACTACCACCACAGCTGCCCCGACAACAACCACAGCTGCCCCAACCACCACCACAGCTGCCCCAACTACCACCACAGCTGCCCCGACAACAACCACAGCTTCCCCAACAACAACCACAGCTGCCCCAACTACCACCACAGCTGCCCCGACAACAACCACAGCTGCCCCGACAACAACCACAGCTTCCCCAACAACAACCACAGCTGCCCCAACTACCACCACAGCTGCCCCAACTACCACCACAGCTGCCCCAACTACCACCACAGCTTCCCCAACAACAACCACAGCTGCCCCAACTACCACCACAGCTGCCCCAACAACATCCACAGCTGCCCCAACTACCACCACAGCTGCCCCAACTACCACCACAGCTGCCCCGACTACCACCACAGCTGCCCCAACAACAACCACAGCTGCCCCGACTACCACCACAGCTGCCCCAACAACAACCACAGCAGCCCAAACTACCACCACAGCTGCCCCAACAACAACCACAGCTGCCCCAACTACCACCACAGCTGCCCCGACAACAACCACAGCTGCCCCAACCACCACCACAGCTGCCCAAACTACCACCACAGCTGTCCCAACAACAACCACAGCTGCCCCAACAACATCCACAGCTGCCCCAACTACCACCACAGCTGCCCCGACAACAACCACAGCTGCCCCAACCACCACCACAGCTGCCCCAACTACCACCACAGCTGCCCCGACAACAACCACAGCTGCCCCGACTACCACCACAGCTGCCCCAACAACAACCACAGCTGCCCCAACTACCACCACAGCTGCCCCGACAACAACCACAGCTGCCCCAACCACCACCACAGCTGCCCCAACTACCACCACAGCTGCCCCAACAACAACCACAGCTGCCCCAACAACATCCACAGCTGCCCCAACTACCACCACAGCTGCCCCGACAACAACCACAGCTGCCCCAACTACCACCACAGCTTCCCCAACAACAACCACAGCTGCCCCAACTACCACCACAGCTGCCCCAACTACCACCACAGCTGCCCCGACAACAACCACAGCTGCCCCGACTACCACCACAGCTGCCCCGACAACAACCACAGCTGCCCCGACTACCACCACAGCTGCCCCAACAACAACCACAGCTGCCCCAACTACCACCACAGCTGCCCCAACAACAACCACAGCAGCCCAAACTACCACCACAGCTTCCCCAACAACAACCACAGCTGCCCCAACTACCACCACAGCTGCCCCAACTACCACCACAGCTGCCCCGACAACAACCACAGCTGCCCCAACCACCACCACAGCTGCCCCAACTACCACCACAGCTGCCCTGACAACAACCACAGCTGCCCCAACTACCACCACAGCTGCCCCAACAACAACCACAGCTGCCCCAACAACATCCACAGCTGCCCCAACTACCACCACAGCTTCCCCGACAACAACCACAGCTGCCCCGACAACAACCACAGCTGCCCCGACAACATCCACAGCTGCCCCAACTACCACCACAGCTGCCCCGACAACAACCACAGCTGCCCCGACAACATCCACAGCTGCCCCGACAACATCCACAGCTGCCCCGACAACAACCACAGCTGCCCCGACAACATCCACAGCTGCCCCGACAACAACCACAGCTGCCCCAACCACCACCACAGCTGCCCCATCAACAACCACCGCTGCTGGAGCAACTACAACCACAGCTGCCCCATCAACAACAACAGCTGCCCCCACAACCACCACAGCTTCCCCAACAACAACCACAGCTTCCCCAACTACCACCACAGCTGCCCCAACTACCACCACAGCTGCCCCAACAACATCCACAGCTGCCCCAACTACCACCACAGCTGCCCCGACAACAACCACAGCTGCCCCAACCACCACCACAGCTTCCCCAACTACCACCACAGCTGCCCCAACTGCCACCACAGCTGCCCCGACAACAACCACAGCTGCCCCAACCACCACCACAGCTGCCCCAACTACCACCACAGCTGCCCCGACAACAACCACAGCTGCCCCAACTACCACCACAGCTGCCCCGACAACAACCACAGCTGCCCCAACTACCACCACAGCTGCCCCAACTACCACCACAGCTGCCCCGACAACAACCACAGCTGCCCCAACCACCACCACAGCTGCCCCAACTACCACCACAGCTGCCCCAACTACCACCACAGCTGCCCCAACAACAACCACAGCTGCCCCGACTACCACCACAGCTGCCCCGACTACCACCACAGCTGCCCCGACAACAACCACAGCTGCACCGACTACCACCACAGCTGCCCCAACAACACCCACAGCTGCCCCGACTACCACCACAGCTTCCCCAACAACAACCACAGCTGCCCCAACTACCACCACAGCTGCCCCAACAACAACCACAGCTGCCCCAACTACCACCACAGCTGCCCCAACAACAACCACAGCTGCCCCAACAACATCCACAGCTGCCCCAACTACCACCACAGCTGCCCCGACAAAAACCACAGCTGCCCCGACAACATCCACAGCTTCCCCAACAACAACCACAGCTGCCCCAACTACCACCACAGCTGCCCCGACAACAACCACAGCTGCCCCAACCACCACCACAGCTGCCCCAACTACCACCACAGCTGCCCCGACAACAACCACAGCTGCCCCAACTACCACCACAGCTGCCCCAACAACAACCACAGCTGCCCCAACAACATCCACAGCTGCCCCAACTACCACCACAGCTGCCCCGACAACAACCACAGCTGCCCCGACAACAACCACAGCTGCCCCGACAACATCCACAGCTGCCCCAACTACCACCACAGCTGCCCCGACAACAACCACAGCTGCCCCGACAACATCCACAGCTGCCCCGACAACAACCACAGCTGCCCCGACAACATCCACAGCTGCCCCGACAACAACCACAGCTGCCCCAACCACCACCACAGCTGCCCCATCAACAACCACCGCTGCTGGAGCAACTACAACCACAGCTGCCCCATCAACAACAACAGCTGCCCCCACAACCACCACAGCTGCCCCGACAACAACCACAGCTGCCCCAACCACCACCACAGCTGCCCCAACTACCACCACAGCTGTCCCAACTACCACCACAGCTGCCCCAACAACAACCACAGCTGCCCCAACTACCACCACAGCTGCCCCGACAACAACCACAGCTGCCCCGACTACCACCACAGCTGCCCCAACAACAACCACAGCTGCCCCAACAACAACCACAGCTGCCCCAACTACCACCACAGCTGCCCCAACAACAACCACAGCAGCCCAAACTACCACCACAGCTTCCCCAACAACAACCACAGCTGCCCCGACTACCACCACAGCTGCCCCAACAACAACCACAGCTGCCCCAACCACCACCACAGCTGCCCCAACAACAACCACAGCTGCCCCAACTACCACCACAGCTGCCCCAACAACAACAGCTGCTGGAGCAACTACCACCACAGCTGCCCCAACAACAACCACAGCTGCCCCAACTATCACCACAGCTGCCCCAACAACAACAGCTGCTGGAGCAACTAGCACCACAGCTTCCCCAACAACAACCACAGCTGCCACAATAACAACAGCTGCCCCATCAACAACTACAGCTGCCCCAACAACAACCACAGCTGCCCCAACAACAACAACAGCTGCCCCGACAACAGCAGCTGCTGGAGCAGCTACCAGCACAGTTGCCCCAACAACAACAGCTGCTGGAGCAACTACCACCACAGCTTCCCCAACAACAACCACAGCTGCCACAACAACAACAGCTGCCCCATCAACAACTACAGCTGCCCCAACAACAACCACAGCTGCCCCAACAACAACAACAGCTGCCCCGACAACAGCAGCTGCTGGAGCAGCTACCAGCACAGTTGCCCCAACAACAACAGCTGCTGGAGCAACTACCACCACAGCTGCTCCAACAACAACCACAGCTGCCCCCACAACAACCACAGCTGCCCCCACAACAACCACAGCTGCCCCATCAACAACCACAGCTGCCCCAACAACAACAACAGCTGCCCCGACAACAGCAGCTGCTGGAGCAACTACCACAACAGCTGCCCCATCAACAACAACAGCTGCCCCATCAACTACCACCACAGCTGCCCCGACAACATCCACAGCTGCCCCAACTACCACCACAGCTGCCCCGACAACAATCACAGCTGCCCCAACCACCACCACAGCTGCCCCAACTACCACCACAGCTGCCCCGACAACAACCACAGCTGCCCCGACTACCACCACAGCTGCCCCAACAACAACCACAGCTGCCCCAACTACCACCACAGCTGCCCCAACAACAACAACAGCTGCCCCAACAGCAACCACAGCAGCCCAAACTACCACCACAGCTTCCCCAACAACAACCACAGCTGCCCCAACTACCACCACAGCTGCCCCAACTACCACCACAGCTGCCCCAACAACATCCACAGCTGCCCCAACTACCACCACAGCTGCCCCAACAACATCCACAGCTGCCCCAACTACCACCACAGCTGCCCCGACTACCACCACAGCTTCCCCAACAACATCCACAGCTGCCCCAACTACCACCACAGCTTCCCCAACAACATCCACAGCTGCCCCAACTACCACCACAGCTGCCCCGACAACAACCACAGCTGCCCCAACCACCACCACAGCTGCCCCAACTACCACCACAGCTGCCCCGACAACAACCACAGCTGCCCCAACAACAACCACAGCTGCCCCAACTACCACCACAGCTTCCCCAACAACAACCACAGCTGCCCCAACTACCACCACAGCTGCCCCAACTACCACCACAGCTTCCCCAACAACAACCACAGCTGCCCCAACTACCACCACAGCTGCCCCAACAACATCCACAGCTGCCCCAACTACCACCACAGCTGCCCCAACAACAACCACAGCTGCCCCGACTACCACCACAGCTGCCCCAACAACAACCACAGCAGCCCAAACTACCACCACAGCTGCCCCAACAACAACCACAGCTGCCCCAACTACCACCACAGCTGCCCCGACAACAACCACAGCTGCCCCAACCACCACCACAGCTGCCCAAACTACCACCACAGCTGCCCCAACAACAACCACAGCAGCCCAAACTACCACCACAGCTGCCCCAACAACAACCACAGCAGCCCAAACTACCACCACAGCTGCCCCAACAACAACCACAGCTGCCCCAACAACATCCACAGCTGCCCCAACTACCACCACAGCTGCCCCGACAACAATCACAGCTGCCCCAACCACCACCACAGCTGCCCCAACTACCACCACAGCTGCCCCGACAACATCCACAGCTGCCCCAACTACCACCACAGCTGCCCCAACTACCACCACAGCTGCCCCAACAACAACCACAGCTGCCCCGACTACCACCACAGCTGCCCCAACAACAACCACAGCAGCCCAAACTACCACCACAGCTGCCCCAACAACAACCACAGCTGCCCAAACAACATCCACAGCTGCCCCAACTACCACCACAGCTGCCCCGACAACCACCACAGCTGCCCCAACCACCACCACAGCTGCCCCAACAACAACCACAGCAGCCCAAACTTCCACCACAGCTGCCCCAACAACAACCACAGCAGCCCAAACTACCACCACAGCTGCCCCAACAACAACCACAGCTGCCCCAACAACATCCACAGCTGCCCCAACTACCACCACAGCTGCCCCGACAACAATCACAGCTGCCCCAACCACCACCACAGCTGCCCCAACTACCACCACAGCTGCCCCGACAACATCCACAGCTGCCCCGACAACAACCACAGCTGCCCCAACCACCACCACAGCTGCCCCATCAACAACCACCGCTGCTGGAGCAACTACAACCACAGCTGCCCCATCAACAACAACAGCTGCCCCCACAACCACCACAGCTGCCCCGACAACAACCACAGCTGCCCCAACCACCACCACAGCTGCCCCAACTACCACCACAGCTGTCCCAACTACCACCACAGCTGCCCCAACAACAACCACAGCTGCCCCAACTACCACCACAGCTGCCCCGACAACAACCACAGCTGCCCCGACTACCACCACAGCTGCCCCAACAACAACCACAGCTGCCCCAACTACCACCACAGCTGCCCCAACAACAACCACAGCAGCCCAAACTACCACCACAGCTTCCCCAACAACAACCACAGCTGCCCCGACTACCACCACAGCTGCCCCAACAACAACCACAGCTGCCCCAACTACCACCACAGCTGCCCCAACAACAACCACAGCTGCCCCAACAACATCCACAGCTGCCCCAACTACCACCACAGCTGCCCCGACAACAACCACAGCTGCCCCAACCACCACCACAGCTGCCCCAACTACCACCACAGCTGCCCCGACAACAACCACAGCTGCCCCAACAACAACCACAGCTGCCCCAACTACCACCACAGCTTCCCCAACAACAACCACAGCTGCCCCAACTACCACCACAGCTGCCCCAACTACCACCACAGCTTCCCCAACAACAACCACAGCTGCCCCAACTACCACCACAGCTGCCCCAACAACATCCACAGCTGCCCCAACTACCACCACAGCTGCCCCAACTACCACCACAGCTGCCCCAACAACAACCACAGCTGCCCCGACTACCACCACAGCTGCCCCAACAACAACCACAGCAGCCCAAACTACCACCACAGCTGCCCCAACAACAACCACAGCTGCCCCAACTACCACCACAGCTGCCCCGACAACAACCACAGCTGCCCCAACCACCACCACAGCTGCCCAAACTACCACCACAGCTGCCCCAACAACAACCACAGCAGCCCAAACTACCACCACAGCTGCCCCAACAACAACCACAGCAGCCCAAACTACCACCACAGCTGCCCCAACAACAACCACAGCTGCCCCAACAACATCCACAGCTGCCCCAACTACCACCACAGCTGCCCCGACAACAATCACAGCTGCCCCAACCACCACCACAGCTGCCCCAACTACCACCACAGCTGCCCCGACAACATCCACAGCTGCCCCAACTACCACCACAGCTGCCCCAACTACCACCACAGCTGCCCCAACAACAACCACAGCTGCCCCGACTACCACCACAGCTGCCCCAACAACAACCACAGCAGCCCAAACTACCACCACAGCTGCCCCAACAACAACCACAGCTGCCCAAACAACATCCACAGCTGCCCCAACTACCACCACAGCTGCCCCGACAACCACCACAGCTGCCCCAACCACCACCACAGCTGCCCCAACAACAACCACAGCAGCCCAAACTACCACCACAGCTGCCCCAACAATAACCACAGCAGCCCAAACTACCACCACAGCTGCCCCAACAACAACCACAGCTGCCCCAACAACATCCACAGCTGCCCCAACTACCACCACAGCTGCCCCGACAACAATCACAGCTGCCCCAACCACCACCACAGCTGCCCCGACTACCACCACAGCTGCCCCGACAACAACCACAGCTGCCCCGACTACCACCACAGCTGCCCCAACAACAACCACAGCTGCCCCGACTACCACCACAGCTTCCCCAACAACAACCACAGCTGCCCCAACTACCACCACAGCTGCCCCAACAACAACCACAGCTGCCCCAACTACCACCACAGCTGCCCAAACAACAACCACAGCTGCCCCAACAACAACCACAGCTGCCCCGACTACCACCACAGCTGCCCCAACAACAACCACAGCTGCCCCAACAACAACCACAGCTGCCCCGACTACCACCACAGCTGCCCCAACAACAACCACAGCTGCCCCAACTACAACCACAGCTGCCCCAACAACAACCACAGCAGCCCAAACTACCGCCACAGCTTCCCCAACAACAACCACAGCTGCCCCAACTACCACCACAGCTGCCCCATCAACAACCACAGCTGCCCCAACCACCACCACAGCTGCCCCATCAACAACCACAGCTGCCCCATCAACAACCACAGCTGCCCCAACAACAACAACAGCTGCTGGAGCAACTACCACCACAGCGGCCCCAACAACAACCATAGCTGCCCCAACTACCACCACAGCTGCCCCAACAACAACCACAGCTGCTGCAGCGACTACCACCACAGCGGCCCCGACAACAACCACAGCTGCCCCAACAACAACCACAGCTGCCCCAACTACCACCACAGCGGCCCCAACAACAACCACAGCTGCCCCAACTATCACCACAGCTGCCCCAACAACAACAGCTGCTGGAGCAACCACCACCACAGCTGCCCCAACAACAACCACAGCTGCCCCAACTACCACCACAGCTGCCCCAACAACAACAGCTGCTGGAGCAACTACCACCACAGCTGCCCCAACAACAACCACAGCTGCCCCAACTATCACCACAGCTGCCCCAACAACAACAGCTGCTGGAGCAACTAGCACCACAGCTTCCCCAACAACAACCACAGCTGCCACAATAACAACAGCTGCCCCATCAACAACTACAGCTGCCCCAACAACAACCACAGCTGCCCCAACAACAACAACAGCTGCCCCGACAACAGCAGCTGCTGGAGCAGCTACCAGCACAGTTGCCCCAACAACAACAGCTGCTGGAGCAACTACCACCACAGCTTCCCCAACAACAACCACAGCTGCCACAACAACAACAGCTGCCCCATCAACAACTACAGCTGCCCCAACAACAACCACAGCTGCCCCAACAACAACAACAGCTGCCGCTGGAGCAGCTACCAGCACAGTTGCCCCAACAACAACAGCTGCTGTAGCAACTACCACCACAGCTGCTCCAACAACAACCACAGCTGCCCCCACAACAACCACAGCTGCCCCCACAACAACCACAGCTGCCCCATCAACAACCACAGCTGCCCCAACAACAACAACAGCTGCCCCGACAACAGCAGCTGCTGGAGCAACTACCACAACAGCTGCCCCATCAACAACAACAGCTGCCCCATCAACTACCACCACAGCTGCCCCGACAACATCCACAGCTGCCCCAACTACCACCACAGCTGCCCCGACAACAATCACAGCTGCCCCAACCACCACCACAGCTGCCCCAACTACCACCACAGCTGCCCCGACAACAACCACAGCTGCCCCGACTACCACCACAGCTGCCCCAACAACAACCACAGCTGCCCCAACTACCACCACAGCTGCCCCAACAACAACAACAGCTGCCCCAACAGCAACCACAGCAGCCCAAACTACCACCACAGCTTCCCCAACAACAACCACAGCTGCCCCAACTACCACCACAGCTGCCCCAACTACCACCACAGCTGCCCCAACAACATCCACAGCTGCCCCAACTACCACCACAGCTGCCCCAACAACATCCACAGCTGCCCCAACTACCACCACAGCTGCCCCGACTACCACCACAGCTTCCCCAACAACATCCACAGCTGCCCCAACTACCACCACAGCTTCCCCAACAACATCCACAGCTGCCCCAACTACCACCACAGCTGCCCCGACAACAACCACAGCTGCCCCAACCACCACCACAGCTGCCCCAACTACCACCACAGCTGCCCCGACAACAACCACAGCTGCCCCAACAACAACCACAGCTGCCCCAACTACCACCACAGCTTCCCCAACAACAACCACAGCTGCCCCAACTACCACCACAGCTGCCCCAACTACCACCACAGCTGCCCCAACAACATCCACAGCTGCCCCATCAACAACCACAGCTGCCCCAACAACAACAACAGCTGCTGGAGCAACTACCACCACAGCGGCCCCAACAACAACCACAGCTGCCCCAACTATCACCACAGCTGCCCCAACAACAACAGCTGCTGGAGCAACCACCACCACAGCTGCCCCAACAACAACCACAGCTGCCCCAACTACCACCACAGCTGCCCCAACAACAACAGCTGCTGGAGCAACTACCACCACAGCTGCCCCAACAACAACCACAGCTGCCCCAACTATCACCACAGCTGCCCCAACAACAACAGCTGCTGGAGCAACTAGCACCACAGCTTCCCCAACAACAACCACAGCTGCCACAATAACAACAGCTGCCCCATCAACAACTACAGCTGCCCCAACAACAACCACAGCTGCCCCAACAACAACAACAGCTGCCCCGACAACAGCAGCTGCTGGAGCAGCTACCAGCACAGTTGCCCCAACAACAACAGCTGCTGGAGCAACTACCACCACAGCTTCCCCAACAACAACCACAGCTGCCACAACAACAACAGCTGCCCCATCAACAACTACAGCTGCCCCAACAACAACCACAGCTGCCCCAACAACAACAACAGCTGCCCCGACAACAGCAGCTGCTGGAGCAGCTACCAGCACAGTTGCCCCAACAACAACAGCTGCTGTAGCAACTACCACCACAGCTGCTCCAACAACAACCACAGCTGCCCCCACAACAACCACAGCTGCCCCCACAACAACCACAGCTGCCCCATCAACAACCACAGCTGCCCCAACAACAACAACAGCTGCCCCGACAACAGCAGCTGCTGGAGCAACTACCACAACAGCTGCCCCATCAACAACAACAGCTGCCCCATCAACTACCACCACAGCTGCCCCGACAACATCCACAGCTGCCCCAACTACCACCACAGCTGCCCCGACAACAATCACAGCTGCCCCAACCACCACCACAGCTGCCCCAACTACTACCACAGCTGCCCCGACAACAACCACAGCTGCCCCGACTACCACCACAGCTGCCCCAACAACAACCACAGCTGCCCCAACTACCACCACAGCTGCCCCAACAACAACAACAGCTGCCCCAACAGCAACCACAGCAGCCCAAACTACCACCACAGCTTCCCCAACAACAACCACAGCTGCCCCAACTACCACCACAGCTGCCCCAACTACCACCACAGCTGCCCCAACAACATCCACAGCTGCCCCAACTACCACCACAGCTGCCCCAACAACATCCACAGCTGCCCCAACTACCACCACAGCTGCCCCGACTACCACCACAGCTTCCCCAACAACAACCACAGCTGCCCCAACTACCACCACAGCTGCCCCAACAACAACCACAGCAGCCCAAACTACCACCACAGCTTCCCCAACAACAACCACAGCTGCCCCGACTACCACCACAGCTGCCCCAACAACAACCACAGCTGCCCCAACTACCACCACAGCTGCCCCAACAACAACCACAGCTGCCCCAACAACATCCACAGCTGCCCCAACTACCACCACAGCTGCCCCGACAACAACCACAGCTGCCCCAACCACCACCACAGCTGCCCCAACTACCACCACAGCTGCCCCGACAACAACCACAGCTGCCCCAACAACAACCACAGCTGCCCCAACTACCACCACAGCTTCCCCAACAACAACCACAGCTGCCCCAACTACCACCACAGCTGCCCCAACTACCACCACAGCTTCCCCAACAACAACCACAGCTGCCCCAACTACCACCACAGCTGCCCCAACAACAACAGCTGCTGGAGCAACTAGCACCACAGCTTCCCCAACAACAACCACAGCTGCCACAATAACAACAGCTGCCCCATCAACAACTACAGCTGCCCCAACAACAACCACAGCTGCCCCAACAACAACAACAGCTGCCCCGACAACAGCAGCTGCTGGAGCAGCTACCAGCACAGTTGCCCCAACAACAACAGCTGCTGGAGCAACTACCACCACAGCTTCCCCAACAACAACCACAGCTGCCACAACAACAACAGCTGCCCCATCAACAACTACAGCTGCCCCAACAACAACCACAGCTGCCCCAACAACAACAACAGCTGCCCCGACAACAGCAGCTGCTGGAGCAGCTACCAGCACAGTTGCCCCAACAACAACAGCTGCTGTAGCAACTACCACCACAGCTGCTCCAACAACAACCACAGCTGCCCCCACAACAACCACAGCTGCCCCCACAACAACCACAGCTGCCCCATCAACAACCACAGCTGCCCCAACAACAACAACAGCTGCCCCGACAACAGCAGCTGCTGGAGCAACTACCACAACAGCTGCCCCATCAACAACAACAGCTGCCCCATCAACTACCACCACAGCTGCCCCGACAACATCCACAGCTGCCCCAACTACCACCACAGCTGCCCCGACAACAATCACAGCTGCCCCAACCACCACCACAGCTGCCCCAACTACTACCACAGCTGCCCCGACAACAACCACAGCTGCCCCGACTACCACCACAGCTGCCCCAACAACAACCACAGCTGCCCCAACTACCACCACAGCTGCCCCAACAACAACAACAGCTGCCCCAACAGCAACCACAGCAGCCCAAACTACCACCACAGCTTCCCCAACAACAACCACAGCTGCCCCAACTACCACCACAGCTGCCCCAACTACCACCACAGCTGCCCCAACAACATCCACAGCTGCCCCAACTACCACCACAGCTGCCCCAACAACATCCACAGCTGCCCCAACTACCACCACAGCTGCCCCGACTACCACCACAGCTTCCCCAACAACAACCACAGCTGCCCCAACTACCACCACAGCTGCCCCAACAACAACCACAGCAGCCCAAACTACCACCACAGCTTCCCCAACAACAACCACAGCTGCCCCGACTACCACCACAGCTGCCCCAACAACAACCACAGCTGCCCCAACTACCACCACAGCTGCCCCAACAACAACCACAGCTGCCCCAACAACATCCACAGCTGCCCCAACTACCACCACAGCTGCCCCGACAACAACCACAGCTGCCCCAACCACCACCACAGCTGCCCCAACTACCACCACAGCTGCCCCGACAACAACCACAGCTGCCCCAACAACAACCACAGCTGCCCCAACTACCACCACAGCTTCCCCAACAACAACCACAGCTGCCCCAACTACCACCACAGCTGCCCCAACTACCACCACAGCTTCCCCAACAACAACCACAGCTGCCCCAACTACCACCACAGCTGCCCCAACAACATCCACAGCTGCCCCAACTACCACCACAGCTGCCCCAACTACCACCACAGCTGCCCCAACAACAACCACAGCTGCCCCGACTACCACCACAGCTGCCCCAACAACAACCACAGCAGCCCAAACTACCACCACAGCTGCCCCAACAACAACCACAGCTGCCCCAACTACCACCACAGCTGCCCCGACAACAACCACAGCTGCCCCAACCACCACCACAGCTGCCCAAACTACCACCACAGCTGCCCCAACAACAACCACAGCAGCCCAAACTACCACCACAGCTGCCCCAACAACAACCACAGCAGCCCAAACTACCACCACAGCTGCCCCAACAACAACCACAGCTGCCCCAACAACATCCACAGCTGCCCCAACTACCACCACAGCTGCCCCGACAACAATCACAGCTGCCCCAACCACCACCACAGCTGCCCCAACTACCACCACAGCTGCCCCGACAACATCCACAGCTGCCCCAACTACCACCACAGCTGCCCCAACTACCACCACAGCTGCCCCAACAACAACCACAGCTGCCCCGACTACCACCACAGCTGCCCCAACAACAACCACAGCAGCCCAAACTACCACCACAGCTGCCCCAACAACAACCACAGCTGCCCAAACAACATCCACAGCTGCCCCAACTACCACCACAGCTGCCCCGACAACCACCACAGCTGCCCCAACCACCACCACAGCTGCCCCAACAACAACCACAGCAGCCCAAACTACCACCACAGCTGCCCCAACAATAACCACAGCAGCCCAAACTACCACCACAGCTGCCCCAACAACAACCACAGCTGCCCCAACAACATCCACAGCTGCCCCAACTACCACCACAGCTGCCCCGACAACAATCACAGCTGCCCCAACCACCACCACAGCTGCCCCGACTACCACCACAGCTGCCCCGACAACAACCACAGCTGCCCCGACTACCACCACAGCTGCCCCAACAACAACCACAGCTGCCCCGACTACCACCACAGCTTCCCCAACAACAACCACAGCTGCCCCAACTACCACCACAGCTGCCCCAACAACAACCACAGCTGCCCCAACTACCACCACAGCTGCCCAAACAACAACCACAGCTGCCCCAACAACAACCACAGCTGCCCCGACTACCACCACAGCTGCCCCAACAACAACCACAGCTGCCCCAACAACAACCACAGCTGCCCCGACTACCACCACAGCTGCCCCAACAACAACCACAGCTGCCCCAACTACAACCACAGCTGCCCCAACAACAACCACAGCAGCCCAAACTACCGCCACAGCTTCCCCAACAACAACCACAGCTGCCCCAACTACCACCACAGCTGCCCCATCAACAACCACAGCTGCCCCAACCACCACCACAGCTGCCCCATCAACAACCACAGCTGCCCCATCAACAACCACAGCTGCCCCAACAACAACAACAGCTGCTGGAGCAACTACCACCACAGCGGCCCCAACAACAACCATAGCTGCCCCAACTACCACCACAGCTGCCCCAACAACAACCACAGCTGCTGCAGCGACTACCACCACAGCGGCCCCGACAACAACCACAGCTGCCCCAACAACAACCACAGCTGCCCCAACTACCACCACAGCGGCCCCAACAACAACCACAGCTGCCCCAACTATCACCACAGCTGCCCCAACAACAACAGCTGCTGGAGCAACCACCACCACAGCTGCCCCAACAACAACCACAGCTGCCCCAACTACCACCACAGCTGCCCCAACAACAACAGCTGCTGGAGCAACTACCACCACAGCTGCCCCAACAACAACCACAGCTGCCCCAACTATCACCACAGCTGCCCCAACAACAACAGCTGCTGGAGCAACTAGCACCACAGCTTCCCCAACAACAACCACAGCTGCCACAATAACAACAGCTGCCCCATCAACAACTACAGCTGCCCCAACAACAACCACAGCTGCCCCAACAACAACAACAGCTGCCCCGACAACAGCAGCTGCTGGAGCAGCTACCAGCACAGTTGCCCCAACAACAACAGCTGCTGGAGCAACTACCACCACAGCTTCCCCAACAACAACCACAGCTGCCACAACAACAACAGCTGCCCCATCAACAACTACAGCTGCCCCAACAACAACCACAGCTGCCCCAACAACAACAACAGCTGCCCCGACAACAGCAGCTGCTGGAGCAGCTACCAGCACAGTTGCCCCAACAACAACAGCTGCTGTAGCAACTACCACCACAGCTGCTCCAACAACAACCACAGCTGCCCCCACAACAACCACAGCTGCCCCCACAACAACCACAGCTGCCCCATCAACAACCACAGCTGCCCCAACAACAACAACAGCTGCCCCGACAACAGCAGCTGCTGGAGCAACTACCACAACAGCTGCCCCATCAACAACAACAGCTGCCCCATCAACTACCACCACAGCTGCCCCGACAACATCCACAGCTGCCCCAACTACCACCACAGCTGCCCCGACAACAATCACAGCTGCCCCAACCACCACCACAGCTGCCCCAACTACCACCACAGCTGCCCCGACAACAACCACAGCTGCCCCGACTACCACCACAGCTGCCCCAACAACAACCACAGCTGCCCCAACTACCACCACAGCTGCCCCAACAACAACAACAGCTGCCCCAACAGCAACCACAGCAGCCCAAACTACCACCACAGCTTCCCCAACAACAACCACAGCTGCCCCAACTACCACCACAGCTGCCCCAACTACCACCACAGCTGCCCCAACTACCACCACAGCTGCCCCAACAACATCCACAGCTGCCCCAACTACCACCACAGCTGCCCCAACAACATCCACAGCTGCCCCAACTACCACCACAGCTGCCCCGACTACCACCACAGCTTCCCCAACAACATCCACAGCTGCCCCAACTACCACCACAGCTTCCCCAACAACATCCACAGCTGCCCCAACTACCACCACAGCTGCCCCGACAACAACCACAGCTGCCCCAACCACCACCACAGCTGCCCCAACTACCACCACAGCTGCCCCGACAACAACCACAGCTGCCCCAACAACAACCACAGCTGCCCCAACTACCACCACAGCTTCCCCAACAACAACCACAGCTGCCCCAACTACCACCACAGCTGCCCCAACTACCACCACAGCTGCCCCAACAACATCCACAGCTGCCCCATCAACAACCACAGCTGCCCCAACAACAACTACAGCTGCTGGAGCAACTACCACCACAGCGGCCCCAACAACAACCACAGCTGCCCCAACTATCACCACAGCTGCCCCAACAACAACAGCTGCTGGAGCAACCACCACCACAGCTGCCCCAACAACAACCACAGCTGCCCCAACTACCACCACAGCTGCCCCAACAACAACAGCTGCTGGAGCAACTACCACCACAGCTGCCCCAACAACAACCACAGCTGCCCCAACTATCACCACAGCTGCCCCAACAACAACAGCTGCTGGAGCAACTAGCACCACAGCTTCCCCAACAACAACCACAGCTGCCACAATAACAACAGCTGCCCCATCAACAACTACAGCTGCCCCAACAACAACCACAGCTGCCCCAACAACAACAACAGCTGCCCCGACAACAGCAGCTGCTGGAGCAGCTACCAGCACAGTTGCCCCAACAACAACAGCTGCTGGAGCAACTACCACCACAGCTTCCCCAACAACAACCACAGCTGCCACAACAACAACAGCTGCCCCATCAACAACTACAGCTGCCCCAACAACAACCACAGCTGCCCCAACAACAACAACAGCTGCCCCGACAACAGCAGCTGCTGGAGCAACTACCACAACAGCTGCCCCATCAACAACAACAGCTGCCCCATCAACAACAACAGCTGCCCCATCAACTACCACAACAGCTGCCCCAACAACAACCACAGCTGCCCCAACAACAACCACAGCTGCCCCAACTACCACCACAGCTGCCCCAACAACAACCACAGCTGCCCCAACTATCACCACAGCTGCCCCAACAACAACAGCTGCTGGAGCAACCACCACCACAGCTGCCCCAACAACAACCACAGCTGCCCCGACTACCACCACAGCTGCCCCAACCACCACCACAGCTGCCCCATCAACAACCACAGCTGCCCCATCAACAACCACAGCTGCCCCAACAACAACAACAGCTGCTGGAGCAACTACCACCACAGCGGCCCCAACAACAACCATAGCTGCCCCAACTACCACCACAGCTGCCCCAACAACAACCACAGCTGCTGCAGCGACTACCACCACAGCGGCCCCGACAACAACCACAACTGCCCCAACAACAACCACAGCTGCCCCAACTACCACCACAGCGGCCCCAACAACAACCACAGCTGCCCCAACTATCACCACAGCTGCCCCAACAACAACAGCTGCTGGAGCAACCACCACCACAGCTGCCCCAACAACAACCACAGCTGCCCCAACTACCACCACAGCTGCCCCAACAACAACAGCTGCTGGAGCAACTACCTCCACAGCTGCCCCAACAACAACCACAGCTGCCCCAACTATCACCACAGCTGCCCCAACAACAACAGCTGCTGCAGCAACTAGCACCACAGCTTCCCCAACAACAACCACAGCTGCCACAACAACAACAGCTGCCCCATCAACAACTACAGCTGCCCCAACAACAACCACAGCTGCCCCAACAACAACAACAGCTGCCCCGACAACAGCAGCTGCTGGAGCAGCTACCAGCACAGTTGCCCCAACAACAACAGCTGCTGGAGCAACTACCACCACAGCTGCTCCAACAACAACCACAGCTGCCCCCACAACAACCACAGCTGCCCCATCAACAACCACAGCTGCCCCAACAACAACAACAGCTGCCCCGACAACAGCAGCTGCTGGAGCAACTACCACAACAGCTGCCCCATCAACAACAACAGCTGCCCCATCAACAACAACAGCTGCCCCATCAACTACCACAACAGCTGCCCCATCAACAACCACAGCTGCCCCATCAACAACCACAGCTGCCCCAACAACAATCACAGCTGCCCCAACTACCACCACAGCGGCCCCAACAACAACCACAGCTGCCCCAACAACAACCACAGCTGCCCCAACTACCACCACAGCTGCCCCAACAACAACAGCTGCTGGAGCAACCACCACCACAGCTGCCCCAACAACAACCACAGCTGCCCCAACAACAACAGCTGCTGGAGCAACTACCACCACAGCTGCCCCAACAACAACCACAGCTGCCCCAACTACCACCACAGCTGCCCCAACAACAACAGCTGCTGGAGCAACTACCACCACAGCTTCCCCAACAACAACCACAGCTACCACAACAACAACAGCTGCCCCATCAACAACTACAGCTGCCCCAACAACAACCACAGCTGCCCTAACTACCACCACAGCTGCCCCAACAACAACCACAGCTGCCCCAACAACAACCACAGCTGCCCTAACTACCACCACAGCTGCCCCAACAACAACCACAGCAGCCCAAACTACCACCACAGCTTCCCCAACAACAACCACAGCTGCCCCAACTACCACCACAGCTGCCCCAACAACAACAACAGCTGCCCCGACAACAACAGCTGCTGGAGCAGCTACCAGCACAGTTGCCCCAACAACAACAGCTGCTGGAGCAACTACCACCACAGCTGCTCCAACAACAACCACAGCTGCCCCCACAACAACCACAGCTGCCCCCACAACAACCACAGCTGCCCCATCAACAACCACAGCTGCCCCAACAACAACAACAGCTGCCCCGACAACAGCAGCTGCTGGAGCAACTACCACAACAGCTGCCCCATCAACAACAACAGCTGCCCCATCAACAACAACAGCTGCCCCATCAACTACCACAACAGCTGCCCCATCAACAACCACAGCTGCCCCATCAACAACCACAGCTGCCCCAACAACAACCACAGCTGCCCCAACTACCACCACAGCGGCCCCAACAACAACCACAGCTGCCCCAACAACAACCACAGCTGCCCCAACTACCACCACAGCTGCCCCAACAACAACAGCTGCTGGAGCAACCACCACCACAGCTGCCCCAACAACACCCACAGCTGCCCCAACTACCACCACAGCTGCCCCAACAACAACAGCTGCTAGAGCAACTACCACCACAGCTGCCCCAACAACAACCACAGCTGCCCCAACTACCACCACAGCTTCCCCAACAACAACAACAGCTGCCCCATCAACAACTACAGCTGCCCCAACAACAACCACAGCTGCCCTAACTACCACCACAGCTGCCCCAACAACAACCACAGCTGCCCCAACAACAACCACAGCTGCCCTAACTACCACCACGGCTGCCCCAACAACAACCACAGCAGCCCAAACTACCACCACAGCTTCCCCAACAACAACCACAGCTGCCCCAACTACCACCACAGCTGCCCCAACAACAACCACAGCTGCCCCAACAACAACCACAGCTGCCCCAACTACCACCACAGCTGCCCCAACAACAACCACAGCTGCCCCAACAACAACCACAGCTGCCCCAACTATCACCACAGCTGCCCCAACAACAACAGCTGCTGGAGCAACCACCACCACAGCTGCCCCAACAACAACCACAGCTGCCCCAACTACCACCACAGCTGCCCCAACAACAACAGCTGCTGGAGCAACTACCACCACAGCTGCCCCAACAACAACCACAGCTGCCCCAACAACAACCACAGCAGCCCAATCTACCACCACAGCTGCCCCAACTACCACCACAGCTGCCCCAACAACAACCACAGCTGCCCCGACTACCACCACAGCTGCCCCAACAACAACCACAGCAGCCCAAACTACCACCACAGCTGCCCCAACTACCACCACAGCTGCCCTGACAACAACCACAGCTTCCCCAACAACAACCACAGCTGCCCCAACTACCACCACAGCTGCCCCAACTACCACCACAGCTGCCCCAACAACATCCACAGCAGCCCAAACTACCACCACAGCTTCCCCAACAACAACCACAGCTGCCCCAACAACAACAACAGCTGCTGGAGCAACTACCACCACAGCTGCCCCAACAACAACCATAGCTGCCCCAACAACCACCACAGCTGCCCCAACAACAACCACAGCTGCTGCAGCGACTACCACCACAGCGGCCCCGACAACAACCACAGCTGCCCCAACAACAACCACAGCTGCCCCAACTATCACCACAGCTGCCCCAACAACAACAGCTGCTGGAGCAACCACCACCACAGCTGCCCCAACAACAACCACAGCTGCCCCAACTACCACCACAGCTGCCCCAACAACAACCACAGCTGCCCCAACTACCACCACAGCTGCCCCAACTACCACCACAGCTGCCCCAACAACATCCACAGCAGCCCAAACTACCACCACAGCTTCCCCAACAACAACCACAGCAGCCCAAACTACCACCACAGCTGCCCCAACAACCACCACAGCTGCCCCAACTACCACCACAGCTGCCCCAACCACCACCACAGCTGCCCCATCAACAACCACAGCTGCCCCAACAACAACAACAGCTGCTGGAGCAACTACCACCACAGCGGCCCCAACAACAACCATAGCTGCCCCAACTACCACCACAGCTGCCCCAACAACAACCACAGCTGCTGCAGCGACTACCACCACAGCGGCCCCGACAACAACCACAGCTGCCCCAACAACAACCACAGCTGCCCCAACTATCACCACAGCTGCCCCAACAACAACAGCTGCTGGAGCAACCACCACCACAGCTGCCCCAACAACAACCACAGCTGCCCCAACTACCACCACAGCTGCCCCAACAACAACAGCTGCTGGAGCAACTACCACCACAGCTGCCCCAACAACAACCACAGCTGCCCCAACTATCACCACAGCTGCCCCAACAACAACAGCTGCTGGAGCAACTAGCACCACAGCTTCCCCAACAACAACCACAGCTGCCACAACAACAACAGCTGCCCCATCAACAACTACAGCTGCCCCAACAACAACCACAGCTGCCCCAACAACAACAACAGCTGCCCCGACAACAGCAGCTGCTGGAGCAGCTACCAGCACAGTTGCCCCAACAACAACAGCTGCTGGAGCAACTACCACCACAGCTTCCCCAACAACAACCACAGCTGCCCCAACAACAACAACAGCTGCCCCGACAACAGCAGCTGCTGGAGCAACTACCACAACAGCTGCCCCATCAACAACAACAGCTGCCCCATCAACAACAACAGCTGCCCCATCAACTACCACAACAGCTGCCCCATCAACAACCACAGCTGCCCCAACAACAACCACAGCTGCCCCAACTACCACCACAGCGGCCCCAACAACAACCACAGCTGCCCCAACAACAACCACAGCTGCCCCAACTACCACCACAGCTGCCCCAACAACAACAGCTGCTGGAGCAACCACCACCACAGCTGCCCCAACAACACCCACAGCTGCCCCAACTACCACCACAGCTGCCCCAACAACAACAGCTGCTGGAGCAACTACCACCACAGCTGCCCCAACAACAACCACAGCTGCCCCAACTACCACCACAGCTTCCCCAACAACAACAACAGCTGCCCCATCAACAACTACAGCTGCCCCAACAACAACCACAGCTGCCCTAACTACCACCACAGCTGCCCCAACAACAACCACAGCTGCCCCAACAACAACCACAGCTGCCCCAACAACAACCACAGCTGCCCTAACTACCACCACAGCTGCCCCAACAACAACCACAGCAGCCCAAACTACCACCACAGCTGCCCCAACCACCACCACAGCTGCCCCAACAACAACCACAGCTGCCCCAACAACAACCACAGCTGCCCCGACTACAACCACAGCTGCCCCAACAACAACCACAGCTGCCCCAACAACAACCACAGCTGCCCCAACAACAACCACAGCTGCCCCGACTACCACCACAGCTGCCCCAACAACAACCACAGCTGCCCCAACAACAACCACAGCTGCCCCAACAACAACCACAGCTGCCCCGACTACCACCACAGCTGCCCCAACAACAACCACAGCTGCCCCAACAACAACCACAGCTGCCCCGACTACCACCACAGCTGCCCCAACAACAACCACAGCTGCCCCAACAACAACCACAGCTGCCCCAACTACCACCACAGCTGCCCCAACAACAACAGCTGCTGGAGCAACTACCACCACAGCTGCCCCAACAACAACCACAGCTGCCCCAACTACCACCACAGCTGCCCCAACAACAACCACAGCTGCCCCAACAACAACCACAGCTGCCACAACAACAACAGCTGCCCCATCAACAACTACAGCTGCCCCAACAACAACCACAGCTGCCCCAACAACAACAACAGCTGCCCCGATAACAGCAGCTGCTGGAGCAGCTACCAGCACAGTTGCCCCAACAACAACAGCTGCTGGAGCAACTACCACCACAGCTTCCCCAACAACAACCACAGCTGCATTAACAACCACAGCTGCCCAAACAACAACAACAGCTGCCCCGACAACAGCAGCTGCTGGAGCAACTACCACCACAGCTGCTCCAACAACAACCACAGCTGCCCCCACAACAACCACAGCTGCCCCCACAACAACCACAGCTGCCCCATCAACAACCACAGCTGCCCCAACAACAACAACAACAGCTGCCCCGACAACAGCAGCTGCTGGAGCAACTACCACAACAGCTGCCCCATCAACAACAACAGCTGCCCCAACAACAACCACAGCTGCCCCAACTACCACCACAGCTGCCCCAACAACAACAGCTGCTGGAGCAACCACCACCACAGCTGCCCCAACAACAACCACAGCTGCCCCAACTACCACCACAGCTGCCCCAACAACAACAGCTGCTGCCCCGACTACCACCACAGCTGCCCCAACAACAACCACAGCTGCCCCAACTACCACCACAGCTGCCCCAACAACAATAACAGCTGCCCCAACAACAACCACAGCAGCCCAAACTACCACCACAGCTGCCCCAACTACCACCACAGCTGCCCCAACAACAACCACAGCTGCCCCGACTACCACCACAGCTGCCCCAACAACAACCACAGCAGCCCAAACTACCACCACAGCTGCCCTGACAACAACCACAGCTTCCCCAACAACAACCACAGCTGCCCCAACTGCCACCACAGCTGCCCCAACAACAACCACAGCTGCCCCAACTATCACCACAGCTGCCCCAACAACAACAGCTGCTGGAGCAACTAGCACCACAGCTTCCCCAACAACAACCACAGCTGCCACAACAACAACAGCTGCCCCATCAACAACTACAGCTGCCCCAACAACAACCACAGCTGCCCCAACAACATCCACAGCTGCCCCAACTACCACCACAGCTGCCCCAACTACCGCCAGTGCTGCCCCGACTACCACCACAGCTGCCCCAACAACAACCACAGCTGCCCCGACTACCACCACAGCTGCCCCAACCACCACCACAGCTGCCCCATCAACAACCACAGCTGCCCCATCAACAACCACAGCTGCCCCAACAACAACAACAGCTGCTGGAGCAACTACCACCACAGCGGCCCCAACAACAACCATAGCTGCCCCAACTACCACCACAGCTGCCCCAACAACAACCACAGCTGCTGCAGCGACTACCACCACAGCGGCCCCGACAACAACCACAGCTGCCCCAACAACAACCACAGCTGCCCCAACTACCACCACAGCGGCCCCAACAACAACCACAGCTGCCCCAACTATCACCACAGCTGCCCCAACAACAACAGCTGCTGGAGCAACCACCACCACAGCTGCCCCAACAACAACCACAGCTGCCCCAACTACCACCACAGCTGCCCCAACAACAACAGCTGCTGGAGCAACTACCACCACAGCTGCCCCAACAACAACCACAGCTGCCCCAACTATCACCACAGCTGCCCCAACAACAACAGCTGCTGCAGCAACTAGCACCACAGCTTCCCCAACAACAACCACAGCTGCCACAACAACAACAGCTGCCCCATCAACAACTACAGCTGCCCCAACAACAACCACAGCTGCCCCAACAACAACAACAGCTGCCCCGACAACAGCAGCTGCTGGAGCAGCTACCAGCACAGTTGCCCCAACAACAACAGCTGCTGGAGCAACTACCACCACAGCTGCTCCAACAACAACCACAGCTGCCCCCACAACAACCACAGCTGCCCCCACAACAACCACAGCTGCCCCATCAACAACCACAGCTGCCCCAACAACAACAACAGCTGCCCCGACAACAGCAGCTGCTGGAGCAACTACCACAACAGCTGCCCCATCAACTACCACCACAGCTGCCCCGACAACAACCACAGCTGCCCCAACCACCACCACAGCTGCCCCATCAACAACCACAGCTGCCCCATCAACAACCATAGCTGCCCCAACAACATCCACAGCAGCCCAAACTACCACCACAGCTGCCCCAACTACCACCACAGCTGCCCCAACAACAACCACAGCAGCCCAAACTACCACCACAGCTGCCCCAACTACCACCACAGCTGCCCCAACAACAACCACAGCTGCCCCAACTACCACCACAGCTGCCCCAACTACCACCACAGCTGCCCCAACAACATCCACAGCAGCCCAAACTACCACCACAGCTTCCCCAACAACAACCACAGCAGCCCAAACTACCACCACAGCTGCCCCAACAACCACCACAGCTGTCCCAACTACCACCACAGCTGCCCCAACCACCACCACAGCTGCCCCATCAACAACCACAGCTGCCCCATCAACAACCACAGCTGCCCCAACAACAACAACAGCTGCTGGAGCAACTACCACCACAGCGCCCCCAACAACAACCATAGCTGCCCCAACTACCACCACAGCTGCCCCAACAACAACCACAGCTGCTGCAGCGACTACCACCACAGCGGCCCCGACAACAACCACAGCTGCCCCAACAACAACCACAGCTGCCCCAACTACCACCACAGCGGCCCCAACAACAACCACAGCTGCCCCAACAACAACCACAGCTGCCCCAACTATCACCACAGCTGCCCCAACAACAACAGCTGCTGGAGCAACCACCACCACAGCTGCCCCAACAACAACCACAGCTGCCCCAACTACCACCACAGCTGCCCAAACAACAACAGCTGCTGGAGCAACTACCACCACAGCTGCCCCAACAACAACCACAGCTGCCCCAACTATCACCACAGCTGCCCCAACAACAACAGCTGCTGGAGCAACTAGCACCACAGCTTCCCCAACAACAACCACAGCTGCCACAACAACAACAGCTGCCCCATCAACAACTACAGCTGCCCCAACAACAACCACAGCTGCCCCATCAACAACAACAGCTGCCCCGACAACAGCAGCTGCTGGAGCAGCTACCAGCACAGTTGCCCCAACAACAACAGCTGCTGGAGCAACTACCACCACAGCTTCCCAAACAACAACCACAGCTGCCACAACAACAACAGCTGCCCCATCAACAACTACAGCTGCCCCAACAACAACCACAGCTGCCCCAACAACAACAACAGCTGCCCCGACAACAGCAGCTGCTGGAGCAGCTACCAGCACAGTTGCCCTAACAACAACAGCTGCTGGAGCAACTACCACCACAGCTGCTCCAACAACAACCACAGCTGCCCCCACAACAACCACAGCTGCCCCCACAACAACCACAGCTGCCCCATCAACAACCACAGCTGCCCCAACAACAACAACAGCTGCCCCGACAACAGCAGCTGCTGGAGCAACTACCACAACACCTGCCCCATCAACAACAACAGCTGCCCCATCAACAACAACAGCTGCCCCATCAACTACCACAACAGCTGCCCCATCAACAACCACAGCTGCCCCATCAACAACCACAGCTGCCCCAACAACAATCACAGCTGCCCCAACTACCACCACAGCGGCCCCAACAACAACCACAGCTGCCCCAACAACAACCACAGCTGCCCCAACTACCACCACAGCTGCCCCAACAACAACAGCTGCTGGAGCAACCACCACCACAGCTGCCCCAACAACAACCACAGCTGCCCCAACAACAACAGCTGCTGGAGCAACTACCACCACAGCTGCCCCAACAACAACCACAGCTGCCCCAACTACCACCACAGCTGCCCCAACAACAACAGCTGCTGGAGCAACTACCACCACAGCTTCCCCAACAACAACCACAGCTACCACAACAACAACAGCTGCCCCATCAACAACTACAGCTGCCCCAACTACCACCACAGCTGCCCCAACAACAACAGCTGCTAGAGCAACTACCACCACAGCTGCCCCAACAACAACCACAGCTGCCCCAACTACCACCACAGCTTCCCCAACAACAACAACAGCTGCCCCATCAACAACTACAGCTGCCCCAACAACAACCACAGCTGCCCTAACTACCACCACAGCTGCCCCAACAACAACCACAGCTGCCCCAACAACAACCACAGCTGCCCTAACTACCACCACAGCTGCCCCAACAACAACCACAGCAGCCCAAACTACCACCACAGCTTCCCCAACAACAACCACAGCTGCCCCAACTACCACCACAGCTGCCCCAACAACAACCACAGCTGCCCCAACAACAACCACAGCTGCCCCAACTACCACCACAGCTGCCCCAACAACAACCACAGCTGCCCCAACAACAACCACAGCTGCCCCAACAACAACAGCTGCTGGAGCAACCACCACCACAGCTGCCCCAACAACAACCACAGCTGCCCCAACTACCACCACAGCTGCCCCAACAACAACAGCTGCTGGAGCAACTACCACCACAGCTGCCCCAACCACAACCACAGCTGCCCCAACAACAACCACAGCAGCCCAATCTACCACCACAGCTGCCCCAACTACCACCACAGCTGCCCCAACAACAACCACAGCTGCCCCGACTACCACCACAGCTGCCCCAACAACAACCACAGCAGCCCAAACTACCACCACAGCTGCCCCAACTACCACCACAGCTGCCCTGACAACAACCACAGCTTCCCCAACAACAACCACAGCTGCCCCAACTACCACCACAGCTGCCCCAACTACCACCACAGCTGCCCCAACAACATCCACAGCAGCCCAAACTACCACCACAGCTTCCCCAACAACAACCACAGCAGCCCAAACTACCACCACAGCTGCCCCAACAACCACCACAGCTGCCCCAACTACCACCACAGCTGCCCCAACCACCACCACAGCTGCCCCATCAACAACCACAGCTGCCCCAACAACAACAACAGCTGCTGCAGCGACTACCACCACAGCGGCCCCGACAACAACCACAGCTGCCCCAACAACAACCACAGCTGCCCCAACTATCACCACAGCTGCCCCAACAACAACAGCTGCTGGAGCAACCACCACCACAGCTGCCCCAACAACAACCACAGCTGCCCCAACTACCACCACAGCTGCCCCAACAACAACAGCTGCTGGAGCAACTACCACCACAGCTGCCCCAACAACAACCACAGCTGCCCCAACTATCACCACAGCTGCCCCAACAACAACAGCTGCTGGAGCAACTAGCACCACAGCTTCCCCAACAACAACCACAGCTGCCACAACAACAACAGCTGCCCCATCAACAACTACAGCTGCCCCAACAACAACCACAGCTGCCCCAACAACAACAACAGCTGCCCCGACAACAGCAGCTGCTGGAGCAGCTACCAGCACAGTTGCCCCAACAACAACAGCTGCTGGAGCAACTACCACCACAGCTTCCCCAACAACAACCACAGCTGCCACAACAACAACAGCTGCTCCATCAACAACTACAGCTGCCCCAACAACAACCACAGCTGCCCCAACAACAACAACAGCTGCCCCGACAACAGCAGCTGCTGGAGCAGCTACCAGCACAGTTGCCCCAACAACAACAGCTGCTGGAGCAACTACCACCACAGCTGCTCCAACAACAACCACAGCTGCCCCCACAACAACCACAGCTGCCCCCACAACAACCACAGCTGCCCCATCAACAACCACAGCTGCCCCAACAACAACAACAGCTGCCCCGACAACAGCAGCTGCTGGAGCAACTACCACAACAGCTGCCCCATCAACAACAACAGCTGCCCCATCAACAACAACAGCTGCCCCATCAACTACCACAACAGCTGCCCCATCAACAACCACAGCTGCCCCAACAACAACCACAGCTGCCCCAACTACCACCACAGCGGCCCCAACAACAACCACAGCTGCCCCAACAACAACCACAGCTGCCCCAACTACCACCACAGCTGCCCCAACAACAACAGCTGCTGGAGCAACCACCACCACAGCTGCCCCAACTACCACCACAGCTGCCCCAACAACAACAGCTGCTGGAGCAACTACCACTACAGCTGCCCCAACAACAACCACAGCTGCCCCAACTACCACCACAGCTTCCCCAACAACAACAACAGCTGCCCCATCAACAACTACAGCTGCCCCAACAACAACCACAGCTGCCCTAACTACCACCACAGCTGCCCCAACAACAACCACAGCTGCCCCAACAACAACCACAGCTGCCCCAACAACAACCACAGCTGCCCTAACTACCACCACAGCTGCCCCAACAACAACCACAGCAGCCCAAACCACCACCACAGCTGCCCCAACCACCACCACAGCTGCCCCAACAACAACCACAGCTGCCCCAACAACAACCACAGCTGCCCCGACTACCACCACAGCTGCCCCAACAACAACCACAGCTGCCCCAACAACAACCACAGCTGCCCCAACTACCACCACAGCTGCCCCAACAACAACCACAGCTGCCCCAACAACAACCACAGCTGCCCCGACTACCACCACAGCTGCCCCAACAACAACCGCAGCTGCCCCAACAACAACCACAGCTGCCCCAACTATCACCACAGCTGCCCCAACAACAACAGCTGCTGGAGCAACCACCACCACAGCTGCCCCAACAACAACCACAGCTGCCCCAACTACCACCACAGCTGCCCCAACAACAACAGCTGCTGGAGCAACTACCACCACAGCTGCCCCAACAACAACCACAGCTGCCCCAACTACCACCACAGCTGCCCCAACAACAACCACAGCTGCCCCAACAACAACCACAGCTGCCACAACAACAACAGCTGCCCCATCAACAACTACAGCTGCCCCAACAACAACCACAGCTGCCCCAACAACAACAACAGCTGCCCCGATAACAGCAGCTGCTGGAGCAGCTACCAGCACAGTTGCCCCAACAACAACAGCTGCTGGAGCAACTACCACCACAGCTTCCCCAACAACAACCACAGCTGCATTAACAACCACAGCTGCCCAAACAACAACAACAGCTGCCCCGACAACAGCAGCTGCTGGAGCAACTACCACCACAGCTGCTCCAACAACAACCACAGCTGCCCCAACAACAACAACAACAGCTGCCCCGACAACAGCAGCTGCTGGAGCAACTACCACAACAGCTGCCCCATCAACAACAACAGCTGCCCCAACAACAACCACAGCTGCCCCAACTACCACCACAGCTGCCCCAACAACAACAGCTGCTGGAGCAACCACCACCACAGCTGCCCCAACAACAACCACAGCTGCCCCAACTACCACCACAGCTGCCCCAACAACAACAGCTGCTGCCCCGACTACCACCACAGCTGCCCCAACAACAACCACAGCTGCCCCAACTACCACCACAGCTGCCCCAACAACAACAACAGCTGCCCCAACAACAACCACAGCAGCCCAAACTACCACCACAGCTGCCCCAACTACCACCACAGCTGCCCCAACAACAACCACAGCTGCCCCGACTACCACCACAGCTGCCCCAACAACAACCACAGCAGCCCAAACTACCACCACAGCTGCCCTGACAACAACCACAGCTTCCCCAACAACAACCACAGCTGCCCCAACTGCCACCACAGCTGCCCCAACAACATCCACAGCAGCCCAAACTACCACCACAGCTTCCCCAACAACAACCACAGCAGCCCAAACTACCACCACAGCTGCCCCAACTACCACCACAGCTGCCCCAACCACCACCACAGCTGCCCCATCAACAACCACAGCTGCCCCATCAACAACCACAGCTGCCCCAACAACAACAACAGCTGCTGGAGCAACTACCACCACAGCGGCCCCAACAACAACCATAGCTGCCCCAACTACCACCACAGCTGCCCCAACAACAACCACAGCTGCCCCAACTACCACCACAGCGGCCCCAACAACAACCACAGCTGCCCCAACAACAACCACAGCTGCCCCAACTATCACCACAGCTGCCCCAACAACAACAGCTGCTGGAGCAACCACCACCACAGCTGCCCCAACAACAACCACAGCTGCCCCAACTACCACCACAGCTGCCCCAACAACAACAGCTGCTGGAGCAACTACCACCACAGCTGCCCCAACAACAACCACAGCTGCCCCAACAACAACAACAGCTGCCCCGATAACAGCAGCTGCTGGAGCAGCTACCAGCACAGTTGCCCCAACAACAACTGCTGCTGGAGCAACTACCACCACAGCTTCCCCAACAACAACCACAGCTGCATTAACAACCACAGCTGCCCCAACAACAACAACAGCTGCCCCGACAACAGCAGCTGCTGGAGCAACTACCACCACAGCTGCTCCAACAACAACCACAGCTGCCCCCACAACAACCACAGCTGCCCCCACAACAACCACAGCTGCCCCATCAACAACCACAGCTGCCCCAACAACAACAACAACAGCTGCCCCGACAACAGCAGCTGCTGGAGCAACTACCACAACAGCTGCCCCATCAACAACAACAGCTGCCCCAACAACAACCACAGCTGCCCCAACTACCACCACAGCTGCCCCAACAACAACAGCTGCTGGAGCAACCACCACCACAGCTGCCCCAACAACAACCACAGCTGCCCCAACTACCACCACAGCTGCCCCAACAACAACAGCTGCTGCCCCGACTACCACCACAGCTGCCCCAACAACAACCACAGCTGCCCCAACAACAACCACAGCTGCCCCAACTACCACCACAGCTGCCCCAACAACAACAACAGCTGCCCCAACAGCAACCACAGCAGCCCAAACTACCACCACAGCTTCCCCAACAACAACCACAGCTGCCCCAACTACCACCACAGCTGCCCCAACTACCACCACAGCTGCCCCAACAACATCCACAGCTGCCCCAACTACCACCACAGCTGCCCCAACAACATCCACAGCTGCCCCAACTACCACCACAGCTGCCCCATCAACAACTACAGCTGCCCCAACAACAACCACAGCTGCCCCGACAACAACAACAGCTGCCCCGACAACAGCAGCTGCTGGAGCAGCTACCAGCACAGCTGCCCCAACAACAACAGCTGCTGGAGCAACTACCACCACAGCTTCCCCAACAACAACCACAGCTACCACAACAACAACAGCTGCCCCATCAACAACTACAGCTGCCCCCACAACAACCACAGCTGCCCCATCAACAACCACAGCTGCCCCAACTACCACAACAGCTGCCCCAACAACAACAACAGCTGCCCCATCAACAACAACAGCTGCCCCATCAACAACCACAGCTGCTCCATCAACAACCACAGCTGCCCCAACAACAACAACAGCTTCCCCATCAACAACCACAGCTGCCCCAACAACAACAACAGCTGCCCCATCAACAACAACAGCTGCCCCATCAACAACCACAGCTGCTCCATCAATAACCACAGCTGTCCCAACAACAACCACACCTGCCCCAACAACTGCCTCCTCTGCTGTCGTCAACAGAACCAGTTTCTTTGTTGTCGTGTCGGTTGTTGCTGCCGTCCTGTTGAGTTAGAAACTGGAGCAGATGCCTTCAGGAAGTAGATTTACGGTATTTCTTTTGTCCAGACTTTATGAGATTGAATGATTTTAATTATTAATGTAATCTTTTTAAGAAATCTTTATTCATCATGTTTACGTCTTTATTTATATACGAAGTTCTTCCAGACAAACATATTTCCGGGGTGCAGATAAACTGCTGAGGCTTCGGTGTGTTTGTGCAGCAGATGGTGATTGTTTTCTGTCTTTGTGTGAAAGAAGCAGCATTAAATTCTCCCCTTTTTCTACCATACAATGTTGTGTTCATACTTCTTTGTGTCACAGTGTGCGATCAGTTTGTCTTGAAGCACACTGCAGCTGGAAACAGGAGACAATCAGAACAAGAAGTTTTATTTTCAGCTCAGTGAAGAGAAAATAAAATGTCCCAACAGCCTGCTGCTTCCTGTCTGGAAGCTGTCGTTTGGTTCAGGAGTTCCTGGACTCAGGTTTCTGGACTCAGGTTTCTGGACTCAGGTTTCTGGACTCAGGTTCCTGGACTCGGTTCCTGAACTCAGGTTTCTGGATTCAGGTTCCTGAACTTGGGTTTCTGGACTCGGTTCCTGAACTCAGGTTTCTGGATTCAGGTTCCTGAACTCGGGTTTCTGAACTCAGGTTTCTGGACTCAGGTTCCTGGACCCAGGTTTCTGGACTCAGGTTCCTGAACTCAGGTTTCTCGACTCAGGTTTCTGAACTCAGGTTTCTGGACTCGGTTCCTGAACTCAGGTTTCTGGACTCAGGTTCATGAACTCAGGTTTCTGGACTCAGGTTCCTGAACTCAGGTTTCTCGACTCAGGTTTCTGAAATCAGGTTTCTGGACTCGGTTCCTGGACTCGGGTTCCTGGACTCGGGTTTCTGGACTCGGGTTCCTGAATTCGGGTTCCTGGACTCAGGTTTCTGGACTCAGGTTCCTGGTCTCAGGTTCCTGAACTCAGGTTTCTCGACTCAGGTTTCTGAAATCAGGTTTCTGGACTCGGTTCCTGGACTCGGGTTCCTGGACTCGGGTTTCTGGACTCGGGTTCCTGAATTCGGGTTCCTGGACTCAGGTTTCTGGACTCAGGTTCCTGGTCTCAGGTTCCTGAACTCAGGTTTCTCGACACAGGTTTCTGAAATCAGGTTTCTGGACTCGGTTCCTGAACTCAGGTTCATGAACTCAGGTTCCTGGACTCAGGTTTCTGAAATCAGGTTTCTGGACTCGGTTCCTGAACTCGGGTTTCTGGACTCAGGTTCCTGGACTCAGGTTTCTGGTCTCAGGTTTCTGGACTCAGGTTCCTGGTCTCAGGTTTCTGGACTCAGGTTCCTGGACTCAGGTTTCTGGACTCAGGTTCCTGGACTCTTCCCTCACTGCTCCCTCTGTTCCTGCAGTGAGTACCAACACAAAATGAAAATAACAAGCACTGAGCACATCAAGTCCACGTCAGAAAAATGTCGTTACTTATGATTATTCTTATTATCTACGTCAAACGTCCAGCCGTTCATAATTAACATAGTTTGAATTGTATGAATGAACATCAAAGTTAAACCCATCCAACAAGTTCCTTTATTCAGTAAAACCATACTGCTGTGAAACTACAGACTGAGACCACAAACTCTGATTCTACAAATATTCATTCGTTGTCTTTTGTTTGTACTAATTAAAAAATGTCTCACTTTCAATGTCAAGTCAGAAAGCAGAAAGAAAATGACACATTTTGGTAGAAAAACCAACAAAACCTGAAATTCTTCCAGAACACAGCAGCCACTCATCTGTACTTTCACGTGCAGACGTCTGACAGCTGCAGCAGGTTTCAGTGTTTCTCTTGTCAATCTCAAATACTTTAAAGTGCTAGATGTTGAGGTGATTGATTTACGTGGTGATTTTCTGGTCCGTTCTGTCTTTGTGTGCGCAGATGAACACATTGCTGGAGATCTTCCCCCCGGCTTTTAAAGTGGGAGGTGTGACTGACCCTAATGAGTCAAAAGTCAGTTCCACCCTGACTCTCGTCTCCACAGACAGGCCGACACCTACAAAGCAGCTCTATTGTCTTTCTTTAAGTATCAAACATCATAACTGTGACAGTCGGGATTTGACTGACAGAGCTCAGGGACGTTTGGTGAACGAGTTTGGGGTCAAAATCAAGAAGCACCGCTAGAAAACATTTTCAGAAAACACATCTGCTGCCAGTTCGATCCTTTCATTTCAGCGCTTAAATTCATCTTCAAATATTTCACATCATTAAGAAAAAGCGCCACGAGGCCTTCAAACTCATCAGCAGCTCAGACAGGTGCACCGGTTGACTTCAGGCGGAGCTGAGGCTCCTTCCCTTTTGGCTCCTTTGGCATGACGTCTTTTTCTCTTTATTTGCTGGAAATTTATATTCCAGCTTTAAACTTTGGCCGAATAAAGAATCAAGAATAAAAAAAAACTAGCTGTTGTCTATGATGTCCCTAATGTTCTGAAATCACCTTCTTCTTTCCTCCCAGTGTTTCCTGCCTGGTCTGTCCCTCCCTCATTGTGTCCACCTGAGTCTTGTCAGTCTTCTTATATATTCCTGCCTCTGCTGACTCTTGTCTGCTTTGACTGTTTGGGTTTACTTTCTGTCAGGACTAAACTTTAGTTGCTCAAACTTCCCCCGTGTGAGCCGTCTTGGAGCCTGAAGCGGAGACACAACAGAAAAGAAACGTCTGACAAATATGTCCCAATTTAAATCAATCTGTTGTTTTCTAGTTCTTTTGCACCTAAAAAGAGATTTTCCTGGTTTGTGGCAGTCGGTGTTTTGTTATTTTTCTGTTGTAGTTTTTTTATCCTCTTGGTTGTTCTAATTATTTTATCTTCTTCTGCACTTTGATTCTACTGATTTTCTGGATAAATCCACGTGACCAGTTGAATCAGGACAAAAGGTCAACGATGATAGTTTAGTCTTTCTGTTTCACGCCTAAATCATTCCTGGAGCTTTTAGTGCAGCTGATTTATTTTTGGGTGAATCAGCACATAAAGTTCAACATATGAGAGGATACCGAAAAATTTCTTCTGCTGACAGACGAGGAGGAGAAAATGTAAAACTGAGGCCAGTAAGAAGTCAATTCTGAAGTCAGAAAAATGTCACAGAACAAGTCCACCATCCTCTGAACGTGGTGTTGATGGGAATGTAACATTTCATGAACTCCTTCAGAAAAAACGTTCCACCAACAAATATCTGCATTGGCCAGATGTCACCTGACAGGTCGGCTTATAAAAGGAGACGAGAATCTTCACAGCTTCAGCCTGCAGCAGCATCGGAGCAGAAGACCTCAACCTGTAAGTGCTTCTCCTTCTATCCTGAGACAGGAATCAGGGCTTTTTTACACATTCACTTTCTGTCTCTGAATATTTAAAGAGAGATTTTCAACCCACAATCAACTAGAAAGTCTAGAAGGAGAAAAATCAAACTTTTTATATGATGTCATTTTTTTCCATTTTCAATTTCTTTAAAATTCATTTCAAAAAGTATTCACATGGACACAAATTGATGAAAGTTTTAGTAAAATAAGTCTAAAAATGTTCAGAGGCCCCTCAGAAGGAATAGAGCCTCATGTTGAGGAGCTTTAAATGTGAAATGAGTTAAAATAAAGGTCACTGCTCGCTGCTTTGAAATCTGTCTGTCTGGAATCTAAAGCACTTCAGTCCGTGTTGCTAGTTTGCACAAACCAAACTCTGATAAGCTGAAGTGTTTATTTTAGAAGTCTTGTGTCCAATGTGATGCTCTGTGCCTTTTCATTGGTCCTCTGGGAAAAGTAAAGTTGGATTGAACGGAATTTTATTTTTCAGATCTGAGAAGAGAAAGTTGTCCGACAGCACCAAGATGTTAAAGATCTGTGTCATCGCTCTGCTGTTTGTTGGTGAGAGAAACTTTCATTCAGAATAAAGTTGTGAATTCAGTTTGAGCACGAATCAACATTAAAGCACATTTTCTGCTCCAAACAGCCTCGTGCAACGCACAACCTCCAACTACTACACCTGCTCCTCCTCCAACGACTACACCTGCTCCTCCAACCACTACACCTGCTCCTCCTCCAACTACTACACCTGATCTTCCTCCAACTACTACACCTGATCTTCCTCCAACGACTACACCCGATCTTCCTCCAACCACTACACCTGCTCCTCCTCCAACCACTACACCTGCTCCTCCAACTACTACACCTGATCTTCCTCCAACGACTACACCTGCTCCTCCTCCAACGACTACACCTGATCTTCCTCCAACTACTACACCTGCTCCTCCTCCAACGACTACACCTGCTCCTCCTCCAACCACTACACCTGCTCCTCCAACTACTACACCTGCTCCTCCTCCAACGACTACACCTGCTCCTCCTCCAACCACTACACCTGCTCCTCCAACTACTACACCTGCTCCTCCTCCAACGACTACACCTGCTCCTCCTCCAACGACTACACCTGCTCCTCCTCCAACGACTACACCTGATCTTCCTCCAACCACTACACCTGCTCCTCCTCCAACCACTACACCTGCTCCTCCTGCGACTACAGCTCCTCCTACGACTACAGCTCCTCCTACTACTACGGCTCCTCCTACGACTACAGCTCCTCTGACTACTACAGCCCCTCCTACGACTACTGTTCCTCTTACTACTACAGCTCCTCCTACGACTACAGCTCCTCTTACTACTACAGCTCCTCCTACTACTACAGCCCCTCCTACTACAACAGCTCCTCCTACGACTACAGCTCCTCCCACTACTACAGCTCCTCCGACTACTACAGCTCCTCCTACAACTACAGCTGCTCTGACTACTACAAATCCTACGACTACAGCTCCTCTTACTACTACTGCTCCTCCTACGACTACAGCTCCTCCGACTACTACAGCTCCTCCTACGACTACAGCTCCTCCGACTACTACAGCTCCTCCTACGACTACAGCTCCTCTAACTACTACTGCTCCTCCTACAACTACATCTCCTCCGACTACTACAGCTCCTCCTACGACTACAGCTCCTCCAACTACTACACCTGATCTTCCTCCAACCACTACACCTGATCTTCCTCCAACCACTACACCTGCTCCTCCTCCAACCACTACACCTGCTCCTCCTACGACTACAGCTCCTCCTACGACTACAGCTCCTCCGACTACTACAGCTCCTCCTACAACTACAGCTCCTCTTACTACTACAAATCCTACGACTACAGCTCCTCCGACTACTACAGCTCCTCCTACTACTACGGCTCCTCCTACGACTACAGCTCCTCCTACGACTACAGCTCCTCTGACTACTACAGCTCCTCCTACGACTACAGCCCCTCCAACTACTACAGCCCCTCCTACGACTACTGTTCCTCTTACTACTACAGCTCCTCCTACGACTACAGCTCCTCTAACTACTACAGCCCCTCCTACGACTACAGCTCCTCTTACTACTACAGCTCCTCCTACTACTACAGCCCCTCCTACTACAACAGCTCCTCCTACGACTACAGCTCCTCCCACTACTACAGCTCCTCCGACTACTACAGCTCCTCCTACAACTACAGCTGCTCTGACTACTACAAATCCTACGACTACAGCTCCTCTGACTACTACTGCTCCTCCTACAACTACATCTCCTCCGACTACTACAGCTCCTCCTACGACTACAGCTCCTCTAACTACTACTGCTCCTCCTACAACTACATCTCCTCCGACTACTACAGCTCCTCCTACGACTACAGCTCCTCCAACTACTACACCTGATCTTCCTCCAACCACTACACCTGATCTTCCTCCAACCACTACACCTGCTCCTCCTCCAACCACTACACCTGCTCCTCCTACGACTACAGCTCCTCCGACTACTACAGCTCCTCCTACTACTACGGCTCCTCCTACGACTACAGCTCCTCCTACGACTACAGCTCCTCTGACTACTACAGCTCCTCCTACGACTACAGCTCCTCTGACTACTACAGCCCCTCCTACGACTACAGCCCCTCCAACTACTACAGCCCCTCCTACGACTACTGTTCCTCTTACTACTACAGCTCCTCCTACGACTACAGCTCCTCTAACTACTACAGCTCCTCCTACTACTACAGCCCCTCCTACTACAACAGCTCCTCCTACGACTACAGCTCCTCCCACTACTACAGCTCCTCCGACTACTACAGCTCCTCCCACTACTACAGCTCCTCCGACTACTACAGCTCCTCCTACGACTACAGCTCCTCTAACTACTACTGCTCCTCCTACAACTACATCTCCTCCGACTACTACAGCTCCTCCTACGACTACAGCTCCTCCAACTACTACACCTGATCTTCCTCCAACGACTACACCTGCTCCTCCTCCAACGACTACACCTGATCTTCCTCCAACGACTACACCTGCTCCTCCTCCAACCACTACACCTGCTCCTCCAACTACTACACCTGCTCCTCCTCCAACTACTACACCTGATCTTCCTCCAACGACTACACCTGCTCCTCCTCCAACTACTACACCTGATCTTCCTCCAACGACTACACCTGCTCCTCCTCCAACGACTACACCTGCTCTTCCAACTACTACACCTGCTCCTCCTCCAACTACTACACCTGCTCCTCCTCCAACCACTACACCTGCTCCTCCAACTACTACACCTGCTCCTCCTCCAACTACTACACCTGCTCCTCCTCCAACCACTACACCTCCTCCTCCAACTACTACAGCCCCTCCGACTACTACAGCTCCTCCGACGACTACAGCTCCTCCTACTACTACAGCTCCTCCGACTACTACAGCTCCTCCTACGACTACAGCTCCTCCGACTACTACTGCTCCTCCGACGACTACAGCTCCTCCGACTACTACAGCCCCTCCAACTACTACAGCTCCAATGACTACAGCTTCAAATACTACAGCTTCATCCTCTGTACTGCACAGAGTCAGTGTCATCTCCATCCTTGTTGCCGTGGTGACACATGGACTTTAATGCTCCAGCTGAAGGTTTACCTTTCTGTCCTGGAGATGAAGTGAGAAACACTGCAGGATGGGAATGGAGGTCCAAAGAACTGCTGCTTGTGTGTTTGTGATGTTGGTTAATCAGAAAGTCACACATGAGCCGCTCAGAGATGTTGGCCAATTTAACTGGAACATCTATGATGGGATGGTGATGTCATTACTCTGTCTACTGGTAACGTCCTCACATGTGTATTAAATATGAAACTGATTTCTTTCATCGAAAAAGAAAAAGAAATGAACGTCCTTGATGTTGTTGAATGGGAGCTGAAGCTCCAATTAAAATGATAATTCCATAAACAAAAAACTCCACCTGTGTCCTGACATTCTGACATCCTGACGCTCTTTTACAGCCAACGCACTTTTATCTCATATGCACATAAACAGAACAACGAGTGGCTGAAAGAATAAGCTGTAACAATAATGTAAGACAAGGTTGTGCCTGAAATCCCTCACTCGGTACCTCCCCCCTGCTCCCCATCCAAGGACTCCTGTGTCGAGGATACTTGGACTTGGACGATCTCACATCAGCTGAAGAAAATGGATGGTTCTCACAAGAAAGAAGCCACAGTGTCAGAGGCGTTCAGACTTCCCTCCACATGTCCAGTTAAAACACAAACCCTGGCTCTTTTGTGTTGTTCCTCCAACTATTAAACTCAATGAAGCATTTCAGTCTCTGGTTGTCTTCTTGTTTTAAAAAGCCAACAATAATAATAACAACGGACGTTAGAATCCGTGCAAAGGGAAGCTTTGTTTCCTGTAACAACAGACACAAAAAGGCTTCATGCAGAAAATTCCTCACACTTCGACAAGAGTCCAACAACAAAGCCGTCTGTCAATATTAACGTCAACCAACACGCCCTGAAGCAGAGCAGCCGGTCGTGTCAGAAGATCTCCGCTCCGCCCTCCGGACTAAGTGAGATGTGAAGAAATTTGCTTCAAGGCTTTCTTCAGGGTATGCAAATATTTCCCCGACACACAAAATGCTAAATATCTGGCAGCGTTACAGGATTCCACAGAGCTGGCGTAATCTCCCCGGAGCTCCGTCACAGGCCTGGGGACATCTTGGGATTCCCATGTTAGTTGTTGGCTGGGTTAAGTTAAGAAAATGGATGGATGTGTCAGAGTTAAAGGTGATGGACGTCAGTGAAGTAGGAAGTTCTCCATCTCTTCCACAAATGAGCAGATCAGGTGAGGAAGTAAAACAAAGAGCCAGCTGGTCCTTTCGGTCTTTCAGGAAACGAGCTTCTCTCTGAGCAGATGAGTCTTCGGGAGCTTGTTGAAGACAGAGGAAGTCTAGAGGGCTGTACTACGAAGCAAGATTAGTGCGTTAGCGAGGTATGTTGAGCATAAAGCCAGACTTTTCCGTGTCACGAAGGTGGCTCTCTTTTAAGATGGCTGCATCACCATGGTAACTTATGCTGCGAACATTACCTGGTCCGGACCAGTTTTTGTTCTGACTTTAAGCTTAAAGTCGGCTATAAAAAGCGCCGCCCTTTCACTGATTATCCTCCTTGAACGTGGCCTCACCGTTTCTGGAAAATCCAGTGGATTTGGGTACCCGAATTATTAGAGGTGCTCTTTGGAGGGAGAGAGTTTTTCCACACCGGAGTGATCCGTCGTTTTCTGACGATATTCTCTGAGTGATACAGATTCTCAGCTGAGGGAATACGTTATATACGCAATCTTGTTGAACCGTATAAGTAATGCGACCAAACGAACCCATGCACTTACAGTAACGCAGCCATCAGCAGCACTTTTTCACCCAATAAAACACCAATCACAGGATGTGTTTTATTATTCATTAAAGTTCTGCCTTTTCTGGGAAAAGAAAAATTCATAAGTATACAACGTCAATCATGTTTAACAAAACAGTTTTACTCCAGTTTTTGTTTCTTGATTTCCAGCTCTTTTCTTCTGATTATCCAGCTCTAGATGGTTTTTATAAAGGGCCTCACATTGTCTGCTCCAACCTGTATTGATAGGACATTGAGGTGTTCATCAAGCAGCAGAGATGAGTGAGATAGACTTTTCAGTTATGTTGGTGTACTGTGTTCATCATTCACTTATTCGTTCTTGGTAAGGATTACTTTAAAAAAGTAGACATAGGACTGCTAGAAAATATAAAACCCTTACCCTTTGTTTTTTTGTGGGTCTAGAAGTGGAGGCCACAGGCTGAGGGGAGGGTGGCACAATGTCCTCTCCCTGTGACATTAATGAGCAAAATACTTCATTGTTTCTAATTTAAAAAGATGAATTTAAATTTTAAATTAAATTCTTATTTAGATTATTAAGATATCTACCCCCAAAGGTACCTCTGAATACACTTAAAGTGTCTCCTCATCACTGATCTCCACCTGTGGAATAGTTTAAGAGAAATGAATGAAGTGCATTCAACACAGCAAACAAAGATAAGAGTACATGACAACTTTGACAGTTACCTCTGTGTGGGGGTCAGCAGGGGTGTGTGTTGGCAGCTTGAGCAACACTACAGTGTCTCCTTCAACTGTAAATTAGATTAAAACTTTTCTCATCTGAGAAACAACAAATATGCATTTAGTATTTTACCACCGAAGCCCTTATACATACCCTGGACAAAGAATTGCTGCTGGGAGCTGCCAGCAGCAGGTCTGATTGAATACCCCCTTGTACCCCCTCCATGATCGGCTGCCCTTCATCTTTTGCACGGGCCAGCTCCTCTGAGGCGGTGTAATCAGCTGGAGCTCCAGTCTTTTCCTCTCATTTTCATTCTTGTTTGCTTCAGATATTTTTAACACTTAATATGTTACGCAATGTATCATCCACATTTCACTACAAGAGTGATGAATGTACAGCAAATACTACTTTGGATTATATTTTTGTGCTTGGTCCGGATTTGCTGCCAAGACTGTTTTCCACTGCTGGCACTACAACTAACAGAACACCAATTAGAAAATAGCTTAGACTTTATCACAAATAAGCCAAATCAAATTAGTTTCACTTTGATTTGGCCCTAATCTGAGTGATTTCCATGTATCCTTTATTGTGAGACAATGTAAGGGGGGCAATTAAAGTTATATAATGATATATAATATTATATAACATTGGCTATATTAACTTACGCATTTACATGATCTGCAGTTTTTTTCCATGCTTCCTCTCTTGCCTTGTTTGCAGCAACAGTGTTGCTTTTAGCTGTTATTATTGCTTTTAGCTCTCCATTATCATAATCTGCTCCTCTTGGCTGAAATATGCGGCACGTAATTGGTCCATTTCTCTGTGGAAATAGCGTAAAATGACGCCTAAACGCCCCTTTTTATGTGAACGCGCACAGAGCCTGATGAGGCAAGCCTGAGTCCACTAATCAAGTTGATAACCACCGTCGTGATACTCGTTATCTGTGGTTGGAGCTTTCGGTTTTGTCGAGCCAGCTCACCCAAAGAAAGCCCGGCTCTGTTGAGCTTCCCTTGTAGTATACCCCTCTGGTTCATCATCAGAGACCCACAGACCAGAGCAGTCTGGACTCAGATGGTCTCTGGGGGTCTTTAATATTTCTATCAATGAGATGGTGACACAAGTTGGACTAGCTACGGTGTGGAGCCACGTCTCCAACTCATTAACTCTTCCTCCATATCGATCAACAACCTGCATTTATGACATGTACCATTATCATCAAAGGAGGCAGACGAGTAACTGAACATGGAGCACACAGAGCAGGAGAAAGACATAAACAACCAGAGAAAAACAACCAGAGAAAAACTACCAGAGAAAAACTACCAGAGAAAAACTACCAGAAAAAAAAACAACCAGACAAAAACAACCAGAAAAAAAAACAACCAGACAAAAACAACCAGAAAAAAAAAACAACCAGAAAAAAAACAACCACAGAAAAACTACCAGAAAAAAAACAACCACAGAAAAACAACCAGAAAAAAAACAACCAGAGAAAAACTACCAGAAAAAAAACAACCACAGAAAAACTACCAGAAAAAAAACAACCACAGAAAAACAACCAGAAAAAAAACAACCACAGAAAAACTACCAGAAAAAAAACAACCACAGAAAAACAACCAGAAAAAAAACAACCACAGAAAAACTACCAGAAAAAATTTAGTTTCTTTCTTTTTTCTGTTTCCGTCTCTGAATATTTAAAGTGAGATTTTAAGTGAACGTCTAAACTAAACTAAAATGAAAGTGTAAATAAAATCTGAAATATTAACCTGAATATACGGAGACCCCTCAGAGGGCAGAGAGCCTTTTTGGAGGAACTTGAAATTTAAAATTCAATTTCAATTTAAAAGGGTTACTATCCAGCACAGATTATGAAAACCTCCCTCAGTGTTTTTATTAGTTTCTATGCATGAAAAAAAGATAAACTGATGAAATATGGTTTTAACAAAACAACTAATAAAATAAGTCTATGTGAATAAATCAAATCAAATCAGATTTATTTATAGAGCGCCAAATCATAACAAAGTTACATCACGACACTTTACATATAGAGCAGGTCTGGATTATTTAAAGAGACCCAATAGATCCCCCCATGAGCAGGAAAAACTTCCTTTAAGAGGCAGAAACCTCGGGCATAACCAGGCTGGGGGGGGGGGAATCTGCCTCAACCGGTTGGGGGGAGGGGGAGAGGGAGAGAGACACACACGGGGGGGCAAAGTTGGGTAGAGTAGGGAGAGATGAGAGCAGGAGGAGGGGATATTCAAACAGGTGTAGGCAAGTTCAAGTTCATAGGAATGATACTGTATGGAATTCATGAAGATGTGGGAGCAGCAGGAACATGTGATGGTGATGATTCATCACCTGCAGGATGAGGAGAGGGAGAGAGAGAGGGGGGAGAGAAGAGAGGAACTGGGAGAGAGAGAGAGAGGGGGAGAGAGGAGAGGAACTGGGGGGGGGGGGGGGAGAGAGGAACTGGGAGAGAGAGAGAGAGGGGGAGAGAGGAGAGGAACTGGGGGGGGGGGGAGGAGAGAGGAACTGGGAGAGAGAGAGAGAGGGGGAGAGAAGAGAGGAACTGGGGGGGGGGGGAGGAGAGAGGAACTGGGAGAGAGAGAGAGAGGGGGAGAGAGGAACTGGGAGAGAGAGAGAGTGAGAGAGAGGAGAGATAGAGAGAGAGCGAGAGAGAGTGAGAGAGAGGAGAGATAGAGAGAGAGAGAGTGAGAGAGTGAGAGAGAGGAGAGATAGAGAGAGAGAGAGAGAGAGTGAGAGAGAGGAGAGATAGAGAGAGAGAGAGAGAGACGTGGGGGGGGGGGGGGGGAAGAGAGAGGTGTTCAGTTCTTCCCCCAGCTGTCCAGGTCTATAGCAGCAGAGCTAAAGAGTAAATAAACTTTAACCTTTTAACTATCAGCTCTGTCATACAGAAAAGTTTGAAGTCTGGTCTTGAACCGGACCGATACTGGAAGTTGGTTCCATAGAAGAGGAGCCTGATAACTGAAAGATCTGCCTCCTGATTTACTCTTGGAGACTCTAGGAACCAGAAGTATGACTATGAAATACTATATTTTTTACCTGCATGGGTCTCCTTTAATAGAAGGAATGGACAGATAGTCCTTCCCTGTGCTGCTGTGCTTCTGGCCTTCTGTCGGACATCTTGGTTTTGAGGACTGTTTTTTGCGCTGACCAATGAGTTGCAGTGTACGGGATGACACAGTGGCGTCCACTGTAGAGACAGATGTGAAAACTTTGACATCAAGACTCATACATATAGAAGAAAACTGCTTTTGAATAACGGTCCACTGCAGTGACCTCTCAACATGAAAGGGTTAAAATGGCATATTAATGACATGGTGACTAAACAGTCATTACAATAAAGTCCGGTTTCTTCCCTCCATCCAAAGACATCATGTTTGGGTTCATTGGGGACTCTAAACTGTCCGTAGGTCTGAGTGGTTGTTGGTCTCTGTCTGTCTCTGTGATGGACTGGACACCTGCCCAGGGTGACCCCGCCCTCCAGAACCCCCCGTGACCCGGAAACAGATCAGAGGTAGAAGATGAACGAATGAGTGAATAAAGTGTCAATGGTGTAGAATTTTATTTTTCAGATCTGAGAAGAGAAAGTTGTCCGACAGCACCAAGATGTTAAAGATCTGTGTCATCGCTCTGCTGTTTGTCGGTGAGAGAAACTTTCATTCAGAATAAAGTTGTGAATTCAGTTTGAGCACGACTCAACATTAAAGCACATTTTCTGCTCCAAACAGCCTCGTGCAACGCAGAGTGGAGTGCTGTACCTCCTCCTCCATCGGAAGCGTCAACAACGGAATACTTTGTCCGGATGAATCGGTCTGCTGCCTGAGAATTTCAGGTTTTTATAGACTTGTGACATTGAATTCTTACCATGGTATTCTTTTAATGTTAATGTTTAATGTTCTAACAGCGTCACACAGTAGCCCCGCCCCCTAACCCCTCCCTTCCTTCCTGGCGTGTTTCCCTCTAAATGGAGCATCATTTAAAAAATCTCAGCTCAGGTTTCCTGGACTCACGTTCCTGAACTCTGGTTTCTGGACCTTCAGGAACTGATGATCATTTCTCATGTTTCCCAGACGGGCAGGATCATTTTTCCCTTTTTTGCTGTGCAAAGCCAAAACCGACTGAACTGACTGTTGTGGCAGAAAGAGGTGGTTTAAAAGAGGAATCAGATGGTCGAGACACAGGTGTCAGATGGGGAATCTCTTTATTCACATCGGCCCTAATAACAACGCAGTCAGAGAGAAATCCAACATTACAGAACGTGACATGCCTTTTTATACTCAAGTCAGGCTATGTGTGTGTATTGGGTGCATAGGCTTCATCCGGTTTACCAGACCTTTTTGGCAATCTCAGCTTCCACGGAAAGGGGGAAACATTTCTATGTGTGTGTGTGTGTGTGTGTATTAGCGCACTTTTCTCCTGCCCAAAACTCCAGATATTTCCTTACTTGTTATTCTGACCTGTTTGCCAGTATGGGTCCTGGTGACCTGGCTCTCATGGTGACGCCCAAACAGGGACAATACCCCTGGGCCCTGTCACTCCCCTACATATCCCCCCTGAAATCACTACAGTGATTTAAACTATATGTGTTGAGTATAACTGATGAATAACATAACATTGCAAAACTGAAACAGTAAAATGATATGATATACTGGATATTGCAAAAGCACAACATTACTGTGATAGTGATAAGATTCATCCGGATGCACTTGGAGTACATGAGACAGTTCACAACTTCAGAGATGTATGGGAGCGAAAAACCTTTCAGGAAAATTCTCCCATGGCCCCTCCCCCACAGGCGACCATCTCCTCAAGTCACACCTTCATGAAAACTCAGAAACGAATAATGAAATTAAGTGGATATTGATACGACAATTAGGACTGTGGTGATACACTGATTCTTACTACTAATACCTACGTTAAGAGTATATGATGAATACAGATATTATGCATAAGCAGGTCTTCGTTGCATCTAGCAGCCTATATATTAGCGACTATGTGTAAGCTCTTCTTCTTTCCATATATCAGCAGCAAGCAAGTCTTCATGCACAGGCATGTGGAAATAGTAAAATGATTCTAATGCATTAGCTAACCTTTGTATATCAGGAGTGTTAACATGGTACTGGGAACAGAACCTCTTTCCCAACCTTCATCACTCGACTGACTACAACTCAACCTCTAGCACATTAGCTGAACGAGTGTGTATGTATATGTTAGTAACACTCAAATACAAAGTTAGTTTCAGGATATTGGTGACTTACAGGTGCATAATTCTGTGTATTGCGGTGTAATTCAGTCCATTGAGTCCATCAACAGGTCTTAATGTCCAGGTCCCCGCTGTCGGGCTCCTTTTTGTTCCAACATATTTCCCTTAATACCTGTGTCTCTTTTTCCTCACTGTACTCAGAACTCCTTCTCCTCTTGTTCCGATTCGTCCTCCGAATCATCAGCATTGTCCAAAAATCAGGTGTTGGAAACAAGTCCACGTGTCCCAGTAGTCCTTGGACCACTGGACGCATGTGAGTCATCTGTCCATTTACCATCCATTTACCATCTGAGCTCCCTGCAGGCCCATCATCATGTTCGTGTGTCTGTCCACGGCTCGCAGGCACCGCCTCCTCAGCATGGGAACGATGCAACATGCCAAAAAAGAAACCATAATGAGAACTATGGCAGCACTCATGGCTGCCTTGGCCAAAATGGCTCTCCATTTTCCTAAATGTAGGTCCAGCCAATCCAAAGACAGACTACCTCCCCTACCAGCATTCCCCCTCATCTCTGCTTTTACCTAACTGGTATTTTGGCATGTTTTTTTATCGTCAAGGTTGGTGTGCCATGAACCTGGTGTAGGAAATCTGGTATGGGCCCTAGCACTGTCTGGATGGATGTGTTTCTTTTTGCATCATACTCATCTGAATCATTGGGAGTGGCTCCTTTCATGGCCTGATAGTCTCATTCGGGCGTCCTGCGGTCGCTTGGACCTTCTTGGGCCTGTCAGGGGCTGGTTGGTACTGGCTTCATCTGTCCCAGATTGCCTAGTGACATCAACAGGAGGGTGCTTGTCACTAGTTTGCACCACACAGTCAATTTTCTCATCATTCTCTGTCAGTTCTTTACTACCCTTTTTGTCTCTCTGAACTTTTTTGGTGCAGTGATTCGGGTGATACCACATTTTGCCTCCTTCCACCTGGACAGCCGTTGGCGTTGCTCTTACAACTTTCACATACACCTGATCTCCTGGCACCACCGGTCGGGCCAGATCCTGGTCCTGGCTGACCTCTCGGGCTTTTTCCTGCAAGTATATAGATCTATTGATAGCAGTTAGTTGTTTCATATATGCTTTTAGCTCATCTTGCAATTGCTCAAGTGACAGTCCCTTATAAGGACCTCTTAGTTGTGGTGCAGGCATAGGTCTACCAGTGAGCATTTGATGCGGTGTTAGATGTGTACTCCCATGCATCTGCATGCGATAACTCATTAGTGCAAAGCGTCAACCCAGCTCAGTTTGGTAGAAGCACTTATCTTATTCAGCTTTGCTTTTAAGGTACCGTTGATTCTTTCAACCATTCTTTGACTTTGTGCATGATAGACAGCTCCTAATCTCTGTTTGATTTTTAACTGCAGCAAAATGCCTTGAGCAACTTTTTCCACAAATGCTTTGCCATTGTCAGAGCTGATTTCTGATGGAACAGCCCCAAAAATATCATCATTTGTCCAAAAGTCTGAGGGCATGGGGCTTTGCTCACACATTCTAATTGTGATGGGGAGATTGCAACTGTGCCATGGCAGACAAATCTCCCCAGGTACTCCACCTGTGTTTGACAGTACTGAAGTTTTGTTTTGGACACCTTGTAACCCTAACCCTAAAGACCGTTTTGCACTGCTGGCAAAACAACTAATAGAACACCAATTAGAAAAATACTTAAGACAAATCAAATGAATTTCACTTGGACCTGGCCCTAATCTGAGTGATATCCATGTATCCTTCATTGTGAGACAATGTCAGGGAGGGAATTAAAGTTATATAACGGTATATAATGTCAGGGTCCGTTAGTGTTAGGTGTCTGTTGTTAGGGTTTTAGTTGAGTTTCTGTCTTTATAGTGTCACTTCCTGTTTTATTTTGAAACCCGTTTTGTTCTCCTGTCTTGTCTTCCTGCCCAGCCCTGCCTGCTTGATTGCTCTCACCTGTGTCTCATTGTCTCCCTCTGTGCTCCCCATTCCTCCTGTGCCACTTCATCTTTTTGTCTATCAGAAGCGTTCCAGCATTATTTCTCTGAGTGTTTCCCTGCTAGTTCATCGTTGCCTGAGTTTTTCCTGCCGGACCTCTGTACCTCTGACTGAATATCTGACTTTCTGGTTTTGACCCTGCTTTTGAATAAACGACCACTGAGCCTGCCCGATCCCTGACTCCTCCATTGTATTCGCCCAGTCTGTACCTGATATATAATATATATTATATTGGCTATATTAACTTACGCATTTACATGATCTGCAGTTTTTTTCCATGCTTCCTCTCTTGCCTTGTTTGCAGCAACAGTGTTGCTTTTAGCTGTTATTATTGCTTTTAGCTCTCCATTATCATAATCTGCTTCTCTTGGCTGAAATATGCGGCACGTAATTGGTCCATTTCTCTGTGGAAATAGTGTAAAATGACGCCTAAACGCCCCTTTTTATGTGAACGCGCACAGAGCCTGATGAGGCAAGCCTGAGTCCACTAATCAAGTTGATAACCACCGTCGTGATACTCGTTATCTGTGGTTGGAGCTTTCGGTTTTGTCGAGCCAGCTCACCCAAAGAAAGCCCGGCTCTGTTGAGCTTCCCTTGTAGTATACCCCTCTGGACTCTGGTTTCTGGACTCAGGTTTCTGGACTCTGGTTTCTGGACTCAGGTTTCTGGACTCAGGCTTCTCGACCCGGGTCTAAAAGTTAGAGCTCATCGCTCCAGAGGACAGCTGTGGTGTTCTGGGGGGCGCCGGCCCCCCAATCCTCATCTCTCTCTTGTTCTTCTTGAAAGTCAGTTGCATGTGAGAAAGCGTGCAACACGAGGCAGGATGCAAACTTCCCTCACTGCTCCCTCTGTTCCTGCAGTGAGTACCAACACAAAATGAAAATAACAAGCACTGAGCACATCAAGTCCACGTCAGAAAAATGTCGTTACTTATGATTATTCTTATTATCTACGTCAAACGTCCAGCCGTTCATAATTAACATAGTTTGAATTGTATGAATGAACATCAAAGTTAAACCCATCCAACAAGTTCCTTTATTCAGTAAAACCATACTGCTGTGAAACTACAGACTGAGACCACAAACTCTGATTCTACAAATATTCATTCATTGTCTTTTGTTTGTACTAATTAAAAAATGTCTCACTTTCAATGTCAAGTCAGAAAGCAGAAAGAAAATGACACATTTTGGTAGAAAAACCAACAAAACCTGAAATTCTTCCAGAACACAGCAGCCACTCATCTGTACTTTCACGTGCAGACGTCTGACAGCTGCAGCAGGTTTCAGTGTTTCTCTTGTCAATCTCAAATACTTTAAAGTGCTAGATGTTGAGGTGATTGATTTACGTGGTGATTTTCTGGTCCGTTCTGTCTTTGTGTGCGCAGATGAACACATTGCTGGAGATCTTCCCCCCGGCTTTTAAAGTGGGAGGTGTGACTGACCCTAATGAGTCAAAAGTCAGTTCCACCCTGACTCTCGTCTCCACAGACAGGCCGACACCTACAAAGCAGCTCTATTGTCTTTCTTTAAGTATCAAACATCATAACTGTGACAGTTGGGATTTGACTGACAGAGCTCAGGGACGTTTGGTGAACGAGTTTGGGGTCAAAATCAAGAAGCACCGCTAGAAAACATTTTCAGAAAACACATCTGCTGCCAGTTCGATCCTTTCATTTCAGCGCTTAAATTCATCTTCAAATATTTCACATCATTAAGAAAAAGCGCCACGAGGCCTTCAAACTCATCAGCAGCTCAGACAGGTGCACCGGTTGACTTCAGGCGGAGCTGAGGCTCCTTCCCTTTTGGCTCCTTTGGCATGACGTCTTTTTCTCTTTATTTGCTGGAAATTTATATTCCAGCTTTAAACTTTGGCCGAATAAAGAATCAAGAATAAAAAAAAACTAGCTGTTGTCTATGATGTCCCTAATGTTCTGAAATCACCTTCTTCTTTCCTCCCAGTGTTTCCTGCCTGGTCTGTCCCTCCCTCATTGTGTCCACCTGAGTCTTGTCAGTCTTCTTATATATTCCTGCCTCTGCTGACTCTTGTCTGCTTTGACTGTTTGGGTTTACTTTCTGTCAGGACTAAACTTTAGTTGCTCAAACTTCCCCCGTGTGAGCCGTCTTGGAGCCCGAGGCAGATTTTCTGCGTAAATCCACACATGACGACATGAATCACACCAAACTCAGTAGGACAGAATGAAATGATCACAACACGTCAAACGAGTCCATCTTTCAAAAGGAACATTCTAGAACAGTCACATTACATTCAATTATATTTTCTTCTGCTGACAGACGAGGAGGAGAAAATGGGGCCAGTAAGAAGTCAATTCTGACGAAGTCCACCATCTTTTTTTAACTTTATTGAAGTTGTGATAGTCAGTATATTTCAGTTCAATACAAATATAGAACCCTTTTTTCCTACAGATATGCTTTGCAGATCTGTCTAACTTATTATCTCAGGAGCAATTAAAGTTGCCTCCTAACACTGAGAGGGCAGTGATATTCCTCTACCACTGTTGATACACTAGTTCAAAATGAGGGTGGAGGTTTATTGGGGGCATATATGTTCATCAAAGGAAGCACGGTGGCGTAGTGGTCAGCGCTGTCGCCCCACAATAAGAAGGTCGCGGGTTTTGTGTGGAGTCTCCATGTTTCCTCCATCCAAAGACATCATGTTTGGGTTCATCGATGACTCTAAACTGTCCGTAGGTCTGTCTGTCTCTGTGATGGACTGGAGACCTGTCCAGGGTGACCCCGCCCTCACAGAGTGAGCTGGGATTGGCTCCAGCACCCCCCGTGACCCGGAAACAGATAAGAGGTAGAAGATGGATGGATGTTCATCAAAGTAATATGTGTCCCATATATTGTACTGTGGACAAGTATCTGCCACACGTGTTAAGCACGAATGGTATGGGCCTGTGAATTAGAATGGTGTTAGAGGTAAATAATGAGTAATAGGCAGTCTCGTTACAGTTTTGTGTGTTCTTCATCTACTAAATGTGTTTCTTGTAAGAAAGCTATTTGAACTTTGTCCTTTTTGAGAAAGCTTCATATTTTCTTACGCTTAATTGGATGGTGGATGCCTTGTACATTTGATGCTGTTTATACCTGACATTTACCACATTTTACTGCTATCACAGAGAGACACTGTTTCTAGTGAAGCTCTGAGCATCTGAATTATCTGACCTTGGTGTATGTAGCTTGTGTATATTTCATTCTGGTGATGAAAAACAGAACCCAACATTTAACTACACTTAAAAACGAAAAACAACTTAAACATACACATACCTGCTGCAACATTAACCACTCTATCGGGCACATGTGAGGCCTCTTGATCTCTAATATCTTCCCCTCCTACTTAACCTCGAAGCAAACACTTATAGGATGAGACAGAGCTCCCTGGACTCTGTATTATAAAAAACCTCATTCAGAGATAGTAAATATTCAAATATCATCACCAACTAAGCGTTATCTTTGTGGACCTGCAGCTTATTAACAGAGGGCAGATCTAAGTAAACAAACAACAGAGCAGTGGATTGTACATGTGACAAGAAAATATATATATGAATAAAATAAACTAAAAATGTTTTCAGTGGGTCTCCCATGTTGAATACTTTTTTGCAGTACCAGTCATCAAAAGTTCATAAAACAATCCATTCCACCGTATTCCATCATCTGAAATGTTTTCAACTTAAGCGTTCAATAATCACAGTCCATGTCTGCACTATTAATGTCCATTAACCTCCCTGTCATCTGTTCAAGCACAGATTTTTGGCTTGATTACTCCAGATTACCTTATGACATACCTCTGTGCTTCAGCTGAACCTTGTTATCATGTGCGATGTGCAGCACAGTGGGGAAAAAACATCCTGTAGGGGATCCCCAGTGCTGGAAGTGACTTGTTCACCTCCAGAAACTCAGGCTGCCTTTTCTCCACCGTTGGTGAAAAATCCTCAAAGAAATGGATGCAGTTCCCGGATACCTGTATTTCACCCATGCTTCGTGCCAACAAATATTTGCGTTCGTAATGTCACCTGACAGGTCGGCTTATAAAAGGAGACGAGAATCTTCACAGCTTCAGCCTGCAGCAGCATCGGAGCAGAAGACCTCAACCTGTAAGTGCTTCTCCTTCTATCCTGAGACAGGAATCAGGGCTTTTTTACACATTCACTTTCTGTCTCTGAATATTTAAAGAGAGATTTTCAACCCACAATCAACTAGAAAGTCTAGAAGGAGAAAAATCAAACTTTTTATATGATGTCATTTTTTTCCATTTTCAATTTCTTTAAAATTCATTTCAAAAAGTATTCACATGGACACAAATTGATGAAAGTTTTAGTAAAATAAGTCTAAAAATGTTCAGAGGCCCCTCAGAAGGAATAGAGCCTCATGTTGAGGAGCTTTAAATGTGAAATGAGTTAAAATAAAGGTCACTGCTCGCTGCTTTGAAATCTGTCTGTCTGGAATCTAAAGCACTTCAGTCCGTGTTGCTAGTTTGCACAAACCAAACTCTGATAAGCTGAAGTGTTTATTTTAGAAGTCTTGTGTCCAATGTGATGCTCTGTGCCTTTTCATTGGTCCTCTGGGAAAAGTAAAGTTGGATTGAACGGAATTTTATTTTTCAGATCTGAGAAGAGAAAGTTGTCCGACAGCACCAAGATGTTAAAGATCTGTGTCATCGCTCTGCTGTTTGTTGGTGAGAGAAACTTTCATTCAGAATAAAGTTGTGAATTCAGTTTGAGCACGAATCAACATTAAAGCACATTTTCTGCTCCAAACAGCCTCGTGCAACGCACAACCTCCAACTACTACACCTGCTCCTCCTCCAACTACTACACCCGATCTTCCTCCAACCACTACACCTGCTCCTCCTCCAACCACTACACCTGCTCCTCCAACTACTACACCTGATCTTCCTCCAACTACTACACCTGCTCCTCCTCCAACCACTACACCTGCTCCTCCTCCAACGACTACACCCGATCTTCCTCCAACCACTACACCTGCTCCTCCTCCAACCACTACACCTGCTCCTCCAACTACTACACCTGATCTTCCTCCAACTACTACACCTGCTCCTCCTCCAACCACTACACCTGCTCCTCCAACTACTACACCTGATCTTCCTCCAACTACTACAACTGCTCCTCCTCCAACCACTACACCTGCTCCTCCTCCAACCACTACACCTGCTCCTCCAACTACTACACCTGATCTTCCTCCAACGACTACACCTGCTCCTCCTCCAACCACTACACCTGCTCCTCCAACTACTACACCTGATCTTCCTCCAACCACTACACCTGCTCCTCCTCCAACCACTACACCTGCTCCTCCAACTACTACACCTGATCTTCCTCCAACTACTACAACTGCTCCTCCTCCAACCACTACACCTGCTCCTCCTCCAACCACTACACCTGCTCCTCCAACTACTACACCTGATCTTCCTCCAACGACTACACCTGCTCCTCCTCCAACCACTACACCTGCTCCTCCAACTACTACACCTGATCTTCCTCCAACCACTACACCTGCTCCTCCTCCAACCACTACACCTGCTCCTCCAACTACTACACCTGATCTTCCTCCAACTACTACAACTGCTCCTCCTCCAACCACTACACCTGCTCCTCCTCCAACCACTACACCTGCTCCTCCAACTACTACACCTGATCTTCCTCCAACGACTACACCTGCTCCTCCTCCAACCACTACACCTGCTCCTCCAACTACTACACCTGATCTTCCTCCAACCACTACACCTGCTCCTCCTCCAACCACTACACCTGCTCCTCCAACTACTACACCTGATCTTCCTCCAACTACTACAACTGCTCCTCCTCCAACCACTACACCTGCTCCTCCTACGACTACAGCTCCTCTGACTACTACAGCTCCTCCTACTACTACAGTTCCTCCTACGACTACAGCTCCTCCTACGACTACAGCCCCTCCAACTACTACAGCTCCTCCTACGACTACAGCTCCTCTGACTACTACACTTCCTCCTACGACTACAGCCCCTCCTACGACTACAGCTCCTCTTACTACTACAGCTCCTCCTACTACTACAGCCCCACCTATGACTACAGCTCCTCCTACGACTACAGCTCCTCTAATTACTACTGCTCCTCCCACGACTACAGGTCCTCCGACTACTACAGCTCCTCCTATGACTACAGCTCCTCCGACTACTACAGCTCCTCCTACGACTACAGCACGAATCGACATTAAAGAACATTTTCTGCTCCAAACAGCCTCGTGCAACGCACAAACTCCAACTACTACACCTGCTCCTCCTCCAACTACTACACCTGCTCCTCCTCCAACTACTACACCTGATCTTCCTCCAACGACTACACCTGCTCCTCCTCCAACTACTACACCTGCTCCTCCTCCAACCACTACACCTGCTCCTCCAACTACTACACCTGCTCCTCCTCCAACCACTACACCTGCTCCTCCTCCAACCACTACACCTGATCTTCCTCCAACTACTACACCTGCTCCTCCTCCAACCACTACACCTGCTCCTCCTCCAACTACTACACCTGCTCCTCCTCCAACCACTACACCTGCTCCTCCTACAACTACATCTCCTCCGACTACTACAGCTGCTCCGACTACTACAGCTCCTCCTACAACTACAGCTCCTCCTACTACTACAGCTCCTCCTACGACTACAGCTCCTCTGACTACTACAGCTCCTCCTACGACTACAGCTCCTCCGACTACTACAGCTCCTCCTACGACTACAGCTCCTCTGACTACTACAGCTCCTCCTACGACTACAGCCCCTCCAACTACTACAGCCCCTCCTACGACTACAGCTCCTCTTACTACTACAAATCCTACGACTACAGCTTCTCTAACTACTACTGCTCCTCCTACGACTACAACTCCTCTGACTACTACAGCTCCTCCTACGACTTCATCTCCTCCAACTACTACAGCTCCTCCTACGACTACAGTTCCTCTGACTACTACAAATCCTACGACTACAGCTCCTACCACGACTACAGCTCCTCCTACGACTACAGCTCCTCTGACTACTACAGCTCCTCCTACAACTACAGCTCCTCTGACTACTACACCTCCTCCTACGACTACAGCTCTTCCGACTACTACATCTCCTCCTACTACTACAGCTCCTCCTACGACTACAGCTCCTCTGACTACTACAGCTCCTCCTACGACTACAGCCCCTCCAACTACTACAGCCCCTCCTACGACTACAGCTCCTCCTACTACTACAAATCCTACGACTACAGCTCTTCTGACTACTACAGCTCCTCCTACGACTACATCTCCTCCGACTACTACAGCTCCTCATACGACTACAGCTCCTCCTACGACTACAGCTCCTCTGACTACTACAGCTCCTCCTACGACTACAGCTCCTCTGACTACTACAGCTCCTCCTATGACTACAGCTCCTCCGACTACTACGGCTCCTCCTACGACTACAGCTCCTCTGACTACTACAGCTCCTCCTACGACTACAGCTCCTCTGACTACTACAGCTCCTCCTATGACTACAGCTCCTCCGACTACTACGGCTCCTCCTACGACTACAGCTCCTCTGACTACTACAGCTCCTCCTACGACTACAGCTCCTCCCACGACTACAGCTCCTCTGACTACTACAGCTCCTCCTACGACTACAGCTCCTCCGACTACTACAGCTCCTCCTACGACTACAGCTCCTCTTACTACTACAGCTCCTCCTACGACTACAGCTCCTCCGATCACTACAGCTCCTCCTACGACTACAGCTCCTCTGACTACTACAGCTCCTCTGACTTCTACAGCTCCTCCTACGACTACATCTCCTCCCACGACTACAGCTCCTCTGACTACTACAGCTCCTCCTACGACTACAGCTCCTCCGACTACTACAGCTCCTCCTACGACTACAGCTCCTCTTACTACTACAGCTCCTCCTACGACTACAGCTCCTCTGACTACTACAGCTCCTCTGACTTCTACAGCTCCTCCTACGACTACAGCCCCTCCAACTACTACAGCCCCTCCTACGACTACAGCTCCTCCTACGACTACAGCTCCTCTTACTACTACAGCTCCTCCTACGACTACAGCTCCTCCCACGACTACAGCTCCTCTGACTACTACAGCTCCTCCTACGACTACAGCTCCTCTGACTACTACAGCTCCTCCTACGACTACAGCTCCTCCCACGACTACAGCTCCTCTGACTACTACAGCTCCTCCTACGACTACAGCTCCTCCGACTACTACAGCTCCTCCTACGACTACAGCTCCTCTTACTACTACAGCTCCTCCTACGACTACAGCTCCTCCCACGACTACAGCTCCTCTAACTACTACAGCTCCTCCTACGACTACAGCTCCTCTGACTACTACAGCTCCTCCTACGACTACAGCTCCTCCCACGACTACAGCTCCTCTGACTACTACAGCTCCTCCTACGACTACAGCTCCTCCGACTACTACAGCTCCTCCTACGACTACAGCTCCTCTTACTACTACAGCTCCTCCTACCACTACAGCTCCTCCGACTACTACAGCTCCTCCTACGACTACAGCTCCTCTGACTACTACAGCTCCTCTGACTTCTACAGCTCCTCCTACGACTACAGCCCATCCAACTACTACAGCCCCTCCTACGACTACAGCTCCTCCTACGACTACAGCTCCTCTTACTACTACAGCTCCTCCTACGACTACAGCTCCTCCCACGACTACAGCTCCTCTGACTACTAGAGCTCCTCCTACGACTACAGCTCCTCTGACTACTACAGCTCCTCCTACGACTACAGCTCCTCCCACGACTACAGCTCCTCTGACTACTACAGCTCCTCCTACGACTACAGCTCCTCCGACTACTACAGCTCCTCCTACAACTACAGCTCCTCTTACTACTACAGCTCCTCCTACGACTACAGCTCCTCCCACGACTACAGCTCCTCTGACTACTACAGCTCCTCCTACGACTACAGCTCCTCTGACTACTACAGCTCCTCCTACGACTACAGCTCCTCCCACGACTACAGCTCCTCTCACTACTACAGCTCCTCCTACGACTACAGCTCCTCCGACTACTACAGCTCCTCCTACGACTACAGCTCCTCTTACTACTACAGCTCCTCCTACGACTACAGCTCCTCCGACTACTACAGCTCCTCCTACGACTACAGCTCCTCTGACTACTACAGCTCCTCTGACTTCTACAGCTCCTCCTACGACTACAGCCCCTCCAACTACTACAGCCCCTCCTACGACTACAGCTGCTCCTACGACTACAGCTCCTCTTACTACTACAGCTCCTCCTACGACTACAGCTCCTCCAACGACTACAGCTCCTCTGACTACTACAGCTCCTCCTACGACTACAGCTCCTCTGACTACTACAGCTCCTCCTACGACTACAGCTCCTCCCACGACTACAGCTCCTCTGACTACTACAGCTCCTCCTACGACTACAGCTCCTCCGACTACTACAGCTCCTCCTACGACTACAGCTCCTCCGACTACTACAGCTCCTCCTACGACTACAGCTCCTCTGACTACTACAGCTCCTCTGACTTCTACAGCTCCTCCTACGACTACAGCCCCTCCAACTACTACAGCCCCTCCTACGACTACAGCTCCTCCTACGACTACAGCTCCTCTTACTACTACAGCTACTCCTACGACTACAGCTCCTCCCACGACTACAGCTCCTCTGACTACTACAGCTCCTCCCACGACTACAGCTCCTCTGACTACTACAGCTCCTCCTACGACTACAGCTCCTCCCACGACTACAGCTCCTCTGACTACTACAGCTCCTCCTACGACTACAGCTCCTCCGACTACTACAGTTCCTCCTACGACTACAGCTCCTCTTACTACTACAGCTCCTCCTACGACTACAGCTCCTCCCACGACTACAGCTCCTCTGACTACTACAGCTCCTCCTACGACTACAGCTCCTCTGACTACTACAGCTCCTCCTACGACTACAGCTCCTCCCACGACTACAGCTCCTCTGACTACTACAGCTCCTCCTACGACTACAGCTCCTCCGACTACTACAGCTCCTCCTACGACTACAGCTCCTCTTACTACTACAGCTCCTCCTACGACTACAGCTCCTCCGACTACTACAGCTCCTCCTACGACTACAGCTCCTCTGACTACTACAGCTCCTCTGACTTCTACAGCTCCTCCTACGACTACAGCCCCTCCAACTACTACAGCCCCTCCTACGACTACAGCTCCTCCTACGACTACAGCTCCTCTTACTACTACAGCTCCTCCTACGACTACAGCTCCTCCCACGACTACAGCTCCTCTGACTACTACAGCTCCTCCTACGACTACAGCTCCTCTGACTACTACAGCTCCTCCTACGACTACAGCTCCTCCCACGACTACAGCTCCTCTGACTACTACAGCTCCTCCTACGACTACAGCTCCTCCGACTACTACAGCTCCTCCTACAACTACAGCTCCTCTTACTACTACAGCTCCTCCTACGACTACAGCTCCTCCCACGACTACAGCTCCTCTGACTACTACAGCTCCTCCTACGACTACAGCTCCTCTGACTACTACAGCTCCTCCTACGACTACAGCTCCTCCCACGACTACAGCTCCTCTGACTACTACAGCTCCTCCTACGACTACAGCTCCTCCGACTACTACAGCTCCTCCTACGACTACAGCTCCTCTTACTACTACAGCTCCTCCTACGACTACAGCTCCTCCGAATACTACAGCTCCTCCTACGACTACAGCTCCTCTGACTACTACAGCTCCTCTGACTTCTACAGCTCCTCCTACGACTACAGCCCCTCCAACTACTACAGCCCCTCCTACGACTACAGCTCCTCCTACGACTACAGCTCCTCTTACTACTACAGCTCCTCCTACGACTACAGCTCCTCCCACGACTACAGCTCCTCTGACTACTACAGCTCCTCCTACGACTACAGCTCCTCTGACTACTACAGCTCCTCCTACGACTACAGCTCCTCCCACGACTACAGCTCCTCTGACTACTACAGCTCCTCCTACGACTACAGCTCCTCCGACTACTACAGCTCCTCCTACGACTACAGCTCCTCCGACTACTACAGCTCCTCCTACGACTACAGCTCCTCTGACTACTACAGCTCCTCTGACTTCTACAGCTCCTCCTACGACTACAGCCCCTCCAACTACTACAGCCCCTCCTACGACTACAGCTCCTCCTTCGACTACAGCTCCTCTTACTACTACAGCTAATCCTACGACTACAGCTCCTCCCACGACTACAGCTCCTCCGACTACTACAGCTCCTCCTACGACTACAGCTCCTCTGACTACTACAGCTCCTCCTACGACTACAGCTCCTCCCACGACTACAGCTCCTCTGACTACTACAGCTCCTCCTACGACTACAGCTCCTCCGACTACTACAGCTCCTCCTACGACTACAGCTCCTCCCACGACTACAGCTCCTCTGACTACTACAGCTCCTCCTACGACTACAGCTCCTCTGACTACTACAGCTCCTCCTACGACTACAGCTCCTCCCACGACTACAGCTCCTCTGACTACTACAGCTCCTCCTACGACTACAGCTCCTCCGACTACTACAGCTCCTCCTACGACTACAGCTCCTCTTACTACTACAGCTCCTCCTACGACTACAGCTCCTCTGACTACTACAGCTCCTCTGACTTCTACAGCTCCTCCTACGACTACAGCCCCTCCAACTACTACAGCCCCTCCTACGACTACAGCTCCTCCTACGACTACAGCTCCTCTTACTACTACAGCTCCTCCTACGACTACAGCTCCTCCCACGACTACAGCTCCTCTGACTACTACAGCTCCTCCTACGACTACAGCTCCTCTGACTACTACAGCTCCTCCTACGACTACAGCTCCTCCCACGACTACAGCTCCTCTGACTACTACAGCTCCTCCTACGACTACAGCTCCTCCGACTACTACAGCTCCTCCTACGACTACAGCTCCTCTTACTACTACAGCTCCTCCTACGACTACAGCTCCTCCCACGACTACAGCTCCTCTGACTACTACAGCTCCTCCTACGACTACAGCTCCTCTGACTACTACAGCTCCTCCTACGACTACAGCTCCTCCCACGACTACAGCTCCTCTGACTACTACAGCTCCTCCTACGACTACAGCTCCTCCAACTACTACAGCCCCTCCTACGACTACAGCTCCTCCTACGACTACAGCTCCTCTTACTACTACAGCTCCTCCTACGACTACAGCTCCTCCTACGACTACAGCTCCTCTGACTACTACAGCTCCTCCTACGACTACAGCTCCTCCCACGACTACAGCTCCTCTGACTACTACAGCTCCTCCTACGACTACAGCTCCTCCGACTACTACAGCTCCTCCTACGACTACAGCTCCTCTTACTACTACAGCTCCTCCTACGACTACAGCTCCTCCGACTACTACAGCTCCTCCTACGACTACAGCTCCTCTGACTACTACAGCTCCTCTGACTTCTACAGCTCCTCCTACGACTACAGCCCCTCCAACTACTACAGCCCCTCCTACGACTACAGCTCCTCCTACGACTACAGCTCCTCTTACTACTACAGCTCCTCCTACGACTACAGCTCCTCCCACGACTACAGCTCCTCTGACTACTACAGCTCCTCCTACGACTACAGCTCCTCTGACTACTACAGCTCCTCCTACGACTACAGCTCCTCCCACGACTACAGCTCCTCTGACTACTACAGCTCCTCCTACGACTACAGCTCCTCCGACTACTACAGCTCCTCCTACGACTACAGCTCCTCCGACTACTACAGCTCCTCCTACGACTACAGCTCCTCTGACTACTACAGCTCCTCTGACTTCTACAGCTCCTCCTACGACTACAGCCCCTCCAACTACTACAGCCCCTCCTACGACTACAGCTCCTCCTTCGACTACAGCTCCTCTTACTACTACAGCTAATCCTACGACTACAGCTCCTCCCACGACTACAGCTCCTCCGACTACTACAGCTCCTCCTACGACTACAGCTCCTCTGACTACTACAGCTCCTCCTACGACTACAGCTCCTCCCACGACTACAGCTCCTCTGACTACTACAGCTCCTCCTACGACTACAGCTCCTCCGACTACTACAGCTCCTCCTACGACTACAGCTCCTCCCACGACTACAGCTCCTCTGACTACTACAGCTCCTCCTACGACTACAGCTCCTCTGACTACTACAGCTCCTCCTACGACTACAGCTCCTCCCACGACTACAGCTCCTCTGACTACTACAGCTCCTCCTACGACTACAGCTCCTCCGACTACTACAGCTCCTCCTACGACTACAGCTCCTCTTACTACTACAGCTCCTCCTACGACTACAGCTCCTCTGACTACTACAGCTCCTCTGACTTCTACAGCTCCTCCTACGACTACAGCCCCTCCAACTACTACAGCCCCTCCTACGACTACAGCTCCTCCTACGACTACAGCTCCTCTTACTACTACAGCTCCTCCTACGACTACAGCTCCTCCCACGACTACAGCTCCTCTGACTACTACAGCTCCTCCTACGACTACAGCTCCTCTGACTACTACAGCTCCTCCTACGACTACAGCTCCTCCCACGACTACAGCTCCTCTGACTACTACAGCTCCTCCTACGACTACAGCTCCTCCGACTACTACAGCTCCTCCTACGACTACAGCTCCTCTTACTACTACAGCTCCTCCTACGACTACAGCTCCTCCCACGACTACAGCTCCTCTGACTACTACAGCTCCTCCTACGACTACAGCTCCTCTGACTACTACAGCTCCTCCTACGACTACAGCTCCTCCCACGACTACAGCTCCTCCGACTACTACAGCTCCTCCGACTACTACAGCTCCTCCTACGACTACAGTTCCTCCCACGACTACAGCTCCTCTGACTACTACAGCTCCTCCTACGACTACAGCTCCTCCGACTACTACAGCTCCTCCTACAACTACAGCTCCTCCGACTACTACAGCTCCTCCTACGACTACAGCTCCTCCCACGACTACAGCTCCTCTGACTACTACAGCTCCTCCTACGACTACAGCTCCTCTGACTACTACAGCTCCTCCTACGACTACAGCTCCTCCCACGACTACAGCTCCTCTGACTACTACAGCTCCTCCTACGACTACAGCTCCTCCGACTACTACAGCTCCTCCTACAACTACAGCTCCTCTTACTACTACAGCTCCTCATACGACTACAGCTCCTCCCACGACTACAGCTCCTCTGACTACTACAGCTCCTCCTACGACTACAGCTCCTCTGACTACTACAGCTCCTCCTACGACTA
>CM068492.1:22493871-22658871 GCA_034769265.1 Remorina albescens
GGAGCTGTAGTTGTAGGAGGAGCTGTAGTAGTCGGAGGAGCTGTAGTCGTAGGAGGAGCTGTAGTAGTCAGAGGAGCTGTAGTCGTGGGAGGAGCTGTAGTCGTAGGAGGAGCTGTAGTAGTCAGAGGAGCTGTAGTCGTAGGAGGAGCTGTAGTAGTCAGAGGAGCTGTAGTCCGTGGGAGGAGCTGTAGTCGTAGGAGGAGCTGTAGTAGTCGGAGGAGCTGTAGTTGTAGGAGGAGCTGTAGTAGTCGGAGGAGCTGTAGTCGTAGGAGGAGCTGTAGTAGTAAGAGGAGCTGTAGTCGTAGGAGGAGCTGTAGTAGTCGGAGGAGCTGTAGTCGTAGGAGGAGCTGTAGTAGTCGGAGGAGCTGTAGTCGTGGAGGAGCTGTAGTCGTAGGAGGAGCTGTAGAAGTCAGAGGAGCTGTAGTAGTCAGAGGAGCTGTAGTCGTAGGAGGAGCTGTAGTAGTCGGAGGAGCTGTAGTCGTAGGAGGAGCTGTAGTAGTAAGAGGAGCTGTAGTCGTAGGAGGAGCTGTAGTAGTCGGAGGAGCTGTAGTCGTAGGAGGAGCTGTAGTAGTAGAGAGGAGCTGTAGTCGTAGGAGGAGCTGTAGTAGTCGGAGGAGCTGTAGTCGTAGGAGGAGCTGTAGTAGTCAGAGGAGCTGTAGTCGTGGGAGGAGCTGTAGTCGTAGGAGGAGCTGTAGTAGTCAGAGGAGCTGTAGTTGTAGGAGGAGCTGTAGTAGTCAGAGGAGCTGTAGTCGTGGGAGGAGCTGTAGTCGTAGGAGGAGCTGTAGTAGTAAGAGGAGCTGTAGTTGTAGGAGGAGCTGTAGTAGTCGGAGGAGCTGTAGTCGTAGGAGGAGCTGTAGTAGTCAGAGGAGCTGTAGTCGTGGGAGGAGCTGTAGTCGTAGGAGGAGCTGTAGTAGTCAGAGGAGCTGTAGTCGTAGGAGGAGCTGTAGTAGTCAGAGGAGCTGTAGTCGTGGGAGGAGTTGTAGTCGTAGGAGGAGCTGTAGTAGTCGGAGGAGCTGTAGTTGTAGGAGGAGCTGTAGTAGTCGGAGGAGCTGTAGTCGTAGGAGGAGCTGTAGTAGTCAGAGGAGCTGTAGTCGTGGGAGGAGCTGTAGTCGTAGGAGGAGCTGTAGTAGTCGGAGGAGCTGTAGTAGTCGGAGGAGCTGTAGTAGTCGGAGGAGCTGTAGTCGTGGGAGGAGCTGTAGTCGTAGGAGGAGCTGTAGTAGTCAGAGGAGCTGTAGTCGTAGGAGGAGCTGTAGTAGTCAGAGGAGCTGTAGTCGTGGGAGGAACTGTAGTCGTAGGAGGAGCTGTAGTAGTAAGAGGAGCTGTAGTCGTAGGAGGAGCTGTAGTAGTCGGAGGAGCTGTAGTCGTAGGAGGAGCTGTAGTAGTCAGAGGAGCTGTAGTCGTGGGAGGAGCTGTAGTCGTAGGAGGAGCTGTAGTAGTCAGAGGAGCTGTAGTCGTAGGAGGAGCTGTAGTCGTAGGAGGGGCTGTAGTAGTTGGAGGGGCTGTAGTCGTAGGAGGAGCTGTAGAAGTCAGAGGAGCTGTAGTAGTCAGAGGAGCTGTAGTCGTAGGAGGAGCTGTAGTAGTCGGAGGAGCTGTAGTCGTAGGAGGAGCTGTAGTAGTAAGAGGAGCTGTAGTCGTAGGAGGAGCTGTAGTAGTCGGAGGAGCTGTAGTCGTAGGAGGAGCTGTAGTAGTCAGAGGAGCTGTAAGTCGTGGGAGGAGCTGTAGTCGTAGGAGGAGCTGTAGTAGTCAGAGGAGCTGTAGTCGTAGGAGGAGCTGTAGTAGTCAGAGGAGCTGTAGTCGTGGGAGGAGCTGTAGTCGTAGGAGTAGCTGTAGTAGTAAGAGGAGCTGTAGTCGAAGGAGGAGCCGTAGTAGTAAGAGGAGCTGTAGTTGTAGGAGGAGCTGTAGTAGTCGGAGGAGCTGTAGTCGTAGGAGGAGCTGTAATAGTCAGAGGAGCTGTAGTCGTGGGAGGAGCTGTAGTCGTAGGAGGAGCTGTAGTAGTCAGAGGAGCTGTAGTCGTAGGAGGAGCTGTAGTAGTCAGAGGAGCTGTAGTCGTGGGAGGAGCTGTAGTCGTAGGAGGAGCTGTAGTAGTCAGAGGAGCTGTAGTCGTAGGAGGAGCTGTAGTAGTCAGAGGAGCTGTAGTCGTGGGAGGAGCTGTAGTCGTAGGAGGAGCTGTAGTAGTCGGAGGAGCTGTAGTTGTAGGAGGAGCTGTAGTAGTCGGAGGAGCTGTAGTCGTAGGAGGAGCTGTAGTAGTCAGAGGAGCTGTAGTCGTGGGAGGAGCTGTAGTCGTAGGAGGAGCTGTAGTAGTCAGAGGAGCTGTAGTCGTGGGAGGAGCTGTAGTCGTAGGAGGAGCTGTAGTAGTCAGAGGAGCTGTAGTCGTAGGAGGAGCTGTAGTAGTCAGAGGAGCTGTAGTCGTAGGAGGAGCTGTAGTAGTAAGAGGAGCTGTAGTCGTAGGAGGAGCTGTAGTAGTCGGAGGAGCTGTAGTCGTAGGAGGAGCTGTAGTAGTCAGAGGAGCTGTAGTCGTGGGAGGAGCTGTAGTAGTCAGAGGAGCTGTAGTCGTAGGAGGAGCTGTAGTAGTCAGAGGAGCTGTAGTCGTGGGAGGAGCTGTAGTCGTAGGAGGAGCTGTAGTAGTAAGAGGAGCTGTAGTCGTAGGAGGAGCTGTAGTCGTAGGAGGGGCTGTAGTAGTTGGAGGGGCTGTAGTCGTAGGAGGAGCTGTAGAAGTCAGAGGAGCTGTAGTAGTCAGAGGAGCTGTAGTCGTAGGAGGAGCTGTAGTAGTCGGAGGAGCTGTAGTCGTAGGAGGAGCTGTAGTAGTAAGAGGAGCTGTAGTCGTAGGAGGAGCTGTAGTAGTCGGAGGAGCTGTAGTCGTAGGAGGAGCTGTAGTAGTCAGAGGAGCTGTAGTCGTGGGAGGAGCTGTAGTCGTAGGAGGAGCTGTAGTAGTCAGAGGAGCTGTAGTCGTAGGAGGAGCTGTAGTAGTCAGAGGAGCTGTAGTCGTGGGAGGAGCTGTAGTCGTAGGAGGAGCTGTAGTAGTCGGAGGAGCTGTAGTCGTAGGAGGAGCTGTAGTAGTCAGAGGAGCTGTAGTCGTGGGAGGAGCTGTAGTCGTAGGAGGAGCTGTAGTAGTCAGAGGAGCTGTAGTCGTAGGAGGAGCTGTAGTAGTCAGAGGAGCTGTAGTCGTGAGAGGAGCTGTAGTCGTAGGAGTAGCTGTAGTAGTAAGAGGAGCTGTAGTCGAAGGAGGAGCCGTAGTAGTAAGAGGAGCTGTAGTTGTAGGAGGAGCTGTAGTAGTCGGAGGAGCTGTAGTCGTAGGAGGAGCTGTAGTAGTCAGAGGAGCTGTAGTCGTGGGAGGAGCTGTAGTCGTAGGAGGAGCTGTAGTAGTCAGAGGAGCTGTAGTCGTAGGAGGAGCTGTAGTAGTCGGAGGAGCTGTAGTAGTCAGAGGAGCTGTAGTCGTGGGAGGAGCTGTAGTCGTAGGAGGAGCTGTAGTAGTAAGAGGAGCTGTAGTTGTAGGAGGAGCTGTAGTAGTCGGAGGAGCTGTAGTCGTAGGAGGAGCTGTAGTAGTCAGAGGAGCTGTAGTCGTGGGAGGAGCTGTAGTCGTAGGAGGAGCTGTAGTCGTAGGAGGAGCTGTAGTAGTCAGAGGAGCTGTAGTTGTAGGAGGAGCTGTAGTAGTCAGAGGAGCTGTAGTCGTGGGAGGAGCTGTAGTCGTAGGAGGAGCTGTAGTAGTCAGAGGAGCTGTAGTCGTAGGAGGAGCTGTAGTAGTCAGAGGAGCTGTAGTCGTGGGAGGAGCTGTAGTCGTAGGAGGAGCTGTAGTAGTCAAGAGGAGCTGTAGTCGTAGGAGGAGCTGTAGTAGTCGGAGGAGCTGTAGTCGTAGGAGGAGCTGTAGTAGTCAGAGGAGCTGTAGTCGTGGGAGGAGCTGTAGTCGTAGGAGGAGCTGTAGTAGTCAGAGGAGCTGTAGTCGTAGGAGGAGCTGTAGTAGTCAGAGGAGCTGTAGTCGTAGGAGGAGCTGTAGTAGTCAGAGGAGCTGTAGTCGTGGGAGGAGCTGTAGTCGTAGGAGGAGCTGTAGTAGTCAGAGGAGCTGTAGTCGTAGGAGGAGCTGTAGTAGTCAGAGGAGCTGTAGTCGTGGGAGGAGCTGTAGTCGTAGGAGGAGCTGTAGTAGTAAGAGGAGCTGTAGTCGTGGGAGGAGCTGTAGTCGTAGGAGGAGCTGTAGTAGTCAGAGGAGCTGTAGTCGTGGGAGGAGCTGTAGTCGTAGGAGGAGCTGTAGTAGTAAGAGGAGCTGTAGTCGTAGGAGGAGCTGTAGTAGTCGGAGGAGCTGTAGTCGTAGGAGGAGCTGTAGTAGTCAGAGGAGCTGTAGTCGTGGGAGGAGCTGTAGTCGTAGGAGGAGCTGTAGTAGTCAGAGGAGCTGTAGTCGTAGGAGGAGCTGTAGTAGTCAGAGGAGCTGTAGTCGTGGGAGGAGCTGTAGTCGTAGGAGGAGCTGTAGTAGTAAGAGGAGCTGTAGTCGTAGGAGGAGCTGTAGTAGTCGGAGGAGCTGTAGTCGTAGGAGGAGCTGTAGTAGTCAGAGGAGCTGTAGTCGTGGGAGGAGCTGTAGTCGTAGAGGAGCTGTAGTAGTCAGAGGAGCTGTAGTCGTAGGAGGAGCTGTAGTAGTCAGAGGAGCTGTAGTCGTAGGAGGAGCTGTAGTAGTCAGAGGAGCTGTAGTCGTGGGAGGAGCTGTAGTCGTAGGAGGAGCTGTAGTAGTCAGAGGAGCTGTAGTCGTAGGAGAAGCTGTAGAAGTCAGAGGAGCTGTAGTAGTCAGAGGAGCTGTAGTCGTAGGAGGAGCTGTAGTAGTCGGAGGAGCTGTAGTCGTAGGAGGAGCTGTAGTAGTCGGAGGAGCTGTAGTCGTAGGAGGAGCTGTAGTAGTCAGAGGAGCTGTAGTCGTGGGAGGAGCTGTAGTCGTAGGAGGAGCTGTAGTAGTAAGAGGAGCTGTAGTCGTAGGAGGAGCTGTAGTCGTAGGAGGGGCTGTAGTAGTTGGAGGGGCTGTAGTCGTAGTAGGAGCTGTAGAAGTCAGAGGAGCTGTAGTCGTAGGAGGAGCTGTAGTAGTCAGAGGAGCTGTAGTCGTGGGAGGAGCTGTAGTCGTAGGAGGAGCTGTAGTAGTCAGAGGAGCTGTAGTCGTAGGAGGAGCTGTAGTAGTCAGAGGAGCTGTAGTCGTGGGAGGAGCTGTAGTCGTAGGAGGAGCTGTAGTGGTAAGAGGAGCTGTAGTTGTAGGAGGAGCTGTAGTAGTCGGAGGAGCTGTAGTCGTAGGAGGAGCTGTAGTAGTCAGAGGAGCTGTAGTCGTGGGAGGAGCTGTAGTCGTAGGAGGAGCTGTAGTAGTCAGAGGAGCTGTAGTCGTAGGAGGAGCTGTAGTAGTCAGAGGAGCTGTAGTCGTGGGAGGAGCTGTAGAAGTCAGAGGAGCTGTAGAAGTCAGAGGAGCTGTAGTAGTCAGAGGAGCTGTAGTCGTAGGAGGAGCTGTAGTAGTCGGAGGAGCTGTAGTCGTAGGAGGAGCTGTAGTAGTCGGAGGAGCTGTAGTCGTAGGAGGAGCTGTAGTAGTCAGAGGAGCTGTAGTCGTGGGAGGAGCTGTAGTCGTAGGAGGAGCTGTAGTAGTCAGAGGAGCTGTAGTCGTAGGAGGAGCTGTAGTAGTCAGAGGAGCTGTAGTCGTGGGAGGAGCTGTAGTCGTAGGAGGAGCTGTAGTAGTAAGAGGAGCTGTAGTCGTAGGAGGAGCTGTAGTCGTAGGAGGGGCTGTAGTAGTTGGAGGGGCTGTAGTCGTAGGAGGAGCTGTAGAAGTCAGAGGAGCTGTAATAGTCAGAGGAGCTGTAGTCGTAGGAGGAGCTGTAGTAGTCGGAGGAGCTGTAGTCGTAGGAGGAGCTGTAGTAGTAAGAGGAGCTGTAGTCGTAGGAGGAGCTGTAGTAGTCGGAGGAGCTGTAGTCGTAGGAGGAGCTGTAGTAGTCAGAGGAGCTGTAGTCGTGGGAGGAGCTGTAGTCGTAGGAGGAGCTGTAGTAGTCAGAGGAGCTGTAATCGTAGGAGGAGCTGTAGTAGTCAGAGGAGCTGTAGTCGTGGGAGGAGCTGTAGTCGTAGGAGGAGCTGTAGTAGTAAGAGGAGCTGTAGTTGTAGGAGGAGCTGTAGTAGTCGGAGGAGCTGTAGTCGTAGGAGGAGCTGTAGTAGTCAGAGGAGCTGTAGTCGTGGGAGGAGCTGTAGTCGTAGGAGGAGCTGTAGTAGTCAGAGGAGCTGTAGTCGTAGGAGGAGCTGTAGTAGTCAGAGGAGCTGTAGTCGTGGGGAGGAGCTGTAGTCGTAGGAGGAGCTGTAGTAGTAAGAGGAGCTGTAGTCGTAGGAGGGAGCTGTAGTCGTAGGAGGGGCTGTAGTAGTTGGATGGGCTGTAGTCGTAGGAGGAGCTGTAGAAGTCAGAGGAGCTGTAGTAGTCAGAGGAGCTGTAGTCGTAGGAGGAGCTGTAGTAGTCGGAGGAGCTGTAGTCGTAGGAGGAGCTGTAGTAGTAAGAGGAGCTGTAGTCGTAGGAGGAGCTGTAGTAGTCAGAGGAGCTGTAGTCGTGGGAGGAGCTGTAGTCGTAGGAGGAGCTGTAGTAGTAAGAGGAGCTGTAGTCGTAGGAGGAGCTGTAGTAGTCGGAGGAGCTGTAGTCGTAGGAGGAGCTGTAGTAGTCAGAGGAGCTGTAGTCGTGGGAGGAGCTGTAGTCGTAGGAGGAGCTGTAGTAGTCGGAGGAGCTGTAGTCGTAGGAGGAGCTGTAGTAGTCAGAGGAGCTGTAGTCGTGGGAGGAGCTGTAGTCGTAGTAGTAGCTGTAGTAGTAAGAGGAGCTGTAGTCGTAGGAGGAGCTGTAGTAGTCGGAGGAGCTGTAGTCGTAGGAGGAGCTGTAGTAGTCAGAGGAGCTGTAGTCGTGGGAGGAGCTGTAGTCGTAGGAGGAGCTGTAGTAGTCGGAGGAGCTGTAGTCGTAGGAGGAGCTGTAGTAGTCGGAGGAGCTGTAGTCGTAGGAGGAGCTGTAGTAGTCAGAGGAGCTGTAGTCGTGGGAGGAGCTGTAGTCGTAGGAGGAGCTGTAGTAGTCAGAGGAGCTGTAGTCGTAGGAGGAGCTGTAGTAGTCAGAGGAGCTGTAGTCGTGGGAGGAGCTGTAGTCGTAGGAGGAGCTGTAGTAGTAAGAGGAGCTGTAGTCGTAGGAGGAGCTGTAGTCGTAGGAGGGCTGTAGTAGTTGGAGGGCTGTAGTCGTAGGAGGAGCTGTAGAAGTCAGAGGAGCTGTAGTAGTCAGAGGAGCTGTAGTCGTAGGAGGAGCTGTAGTAGTCGGAGGAGCTGTAGTCGTAGGAGGAGCTGTAGTAGTAAGAGGAGCTGTAGTCGTAGGAGGAGCTGTAGTAGTCGGAGGAGCTGTAGTCGTAGGAGGAGCTGTAGTAGTCAGAGGAGCTGTAGTCGTGGGAGGAGCTGTAGTCGTAGGAGGAGCTGTAGTATTCAGAGGAGCTGTAGTCGTAGGAGGAGCTGTAGTAGTCAGAGGAGCTGTAGTCGTGGAGGAGCTGTAGTCGTAGGAGGAGCTGTAGTAGTAAGAGGAGCTGTAGTCGTAGGAGGAGCTGTAGTAGTCGGAGGAGCTGTAGTCGTAGGAGGAGCTGTAGTAGTCAGAGGAGCTGTAGTCGTGGGAGGAGCTGTAGTCGTAGGAGGAGCTGTAGTAGTCAGAGGAGCTGTAGTCGTAGGAGGAGCTGTAGTAGTCAGAGGAGCTGTAGTCGTGGGAGGAGCTGTAGTCGTAGGAGGAGCTGTAGTAGTAAGAGGAGCTGTAGTTGTAGGAGGAGCTGTAGTAGTCGGAGGAGCTGTAGTCGTAGGAGGAGCTGTAGTAGTCAGAGGAGCTGTAGTCGTGGGAGGAGCTGTAGTCGTAGGAGGAGCTGTAGTAGTCAGAGGAGCTGTAGTCGTAGGAGGAGCTGTAGTAGTCAGAGGAGCTGTAGTCGTGGAGGAGCTGTAGTCGTAGGAGGAGCTGTAGTAGTCGGAGGAGCTGTAGTTGTAGGAGGAGCTGTAGTAGTCGGAGGAGCTGTAGTCGTAGGAGGAGCTGTAGTAGTAAGAGGAGCTGTAGTCGTAGGAGGAGCTGTAGTAGTCGGAGGAGCTGTAGTCGTAGGAGGAGCTGTAGTAGTCAGAGGAGCTGTAGTCGTGGGAGGAGCTGTAGTCGTAGGAGGAGCTGTAGTAGTCAGAGGAGCTGTAGTCGTAGGAGGAGCTGTAGTAGTCAGAGGAGCTGTAGTCGTGGAGGAGCTGTAGTCGTAGGAGGAGCTGTAGTAGTAAGAGGAGCTGTAGTTGTAGGAGGAGCTGTAGTAGTCGGAGGAGCTGTAGTCGTAGGAGGAGCTGTAGTAGTCAGAGGAGCTGTAGTCGTGGAGGAGCTGTAGTCGTAGGAGGAGCTGTAGTAGTCAGAGGAGCTGTAGTCGTAGGAGGAGCTGTAGTAGTCAGAGGAGCTGTAGTCGTGGGAGGAGCTGTAGTCGTAGGAGGAGCTGTAGTAGTCGGAGGAGCTGTAGTTGTAGGAGGAGCTGTAGTAGTCGGAGGAGCTGTAGTCGTAGGAGGAGCTGTAGTAGTAAGAGGAGCTGTAGTCGTAGGAGGAGCTGTAGTAGTCGGAGGAGCTGTAGTCGTAGGAGGAGCTGTAGTAGTCGGAGGAGCTGTAGTCGTGGGAGGAGCTGTAGTCGTAGGAGGAGCTGTAGAAGTCAGAGGAGCTGTAGTAGTCAGAGGAGCTGTAGTCGTAGGAGGAGCTGTAGTAGTCGGAGGAGCTGTAGTCGTAGGAGGAGCTGTAGTAGTAAGAGGAGCTGTAGTCGTAGGAGGAGCTGTAGTAGTCGGAGGAGCTGTAGTCGTAGGAGGAGCTGTAGTAGTAAGAGGAGCTGTAGTCGTAGGAGGAGCTGTAGTAGTCGGAGGAGCTGTAGTCGTAGGAGGAGCTGTAGTAGTCAGAGGAGCTGTAGTCGTGGGAGGAGCTGTAGTCGTAGGAGGAGCTGTAGTAGTCAGAGGAGCTGTAGTTGTAGGAGGAGCTGTAGTAGTCAGAGGAGCTGTAGTCGTGGGAGGAGCTGTAGTCGTAGGAGGAGCTGTAGTAGTAAGAGGAGCTGTAGTTGTAGGAGGAGCTGTAGTAGTCGGAGGAGCTGTAGTCGTAGGAGGAGCTGTAGTAGTCAGAGGAGCTGTAGTCGTGGGAGGAGCTGTAGTCGTAGGAGGAGCTGTAGTAGTCAGAGGAGCTGTAGTCGTAGGAGGAGCTGTAGTAGTCAGAGGAGCTGTAGTCGTGGGAGGAGTTGTAGTCGTAGGAGGAGCTGTAGTAGTCGGAGGAGCTGTAGTTGTAGGAGGAGCTGTAGTAGTCGGAGGAGCTGTAGTCGTAGGAGGAGCTGTAGTAGTCAGAGGAGCTGTAGTCGTGGGAGGAGCTGTAGTCGTAGGAGGAGCTGTAGTAGTCGGAGGAGCTGTAGTAGTCGAGGAGCTGTAGTAGTCGGAGGAGCTGTAGTCGTGGGAGGAGCTGTAGTCGTAGGAGGAGCTGTAGTAGTCAGAGGAGCTGTAGTCGTAGGAGGAGCTGTAGTAGTCAGAGGAGCTGTAGTCGTGGGAGGAACTGTAGTCGTAGGAGGAGCTGTAGTAGTAAGAGGAGCTGTAGTCGTAGGAGGAGCTGTAGTAGTCGGAGGAGCTGTAGTCGTAGGAGGAGCTGTAGTAGTCAGAGGAGCTGTAGTCGTGGGAGGAGCTGTAGTCGTAGGAGGAGCTGTAGTAGTCAGAGGAGCTGTAGTCGTAGGAGGAGCTGTAGTCGTAGGAGGGGCTGTAGTAGTTGGAGGGGCTGTAGTCGTAGGAGGAGCTGTAGAAGTCAGAGGAGCTGTAGTAGTCAGAGGGAGCTGTAGTCGTAGGAGGAGCTGTAGTAGTCGGAGGAGCTGTAGTCGTAGGAGGAGCTGTAGTAGTAAGAGGAGCTGTAGTCGTAGGAGGAGCTGTAGTAGTCGGAGGAGCTGTAGTCGTAGGAGGAGCTGTAGTAGTCAGAGGAGCTGTAGTCGTGGGAGGAGCTGTAGTCGTAGGAGGAGCTGTAGTAGTCAGAGGAGCTGTAGTCGTAGGAGGAGCTGTAGTAGTCAGAGGAGCTGTAGTCGTGGGAGGAGCTGTAGTCGTAGGAGTAGCTGTAGTAGTAAGAGGAGCTGTAGTCGAAGGAGGAGCCGTAGTAGTAAGAGGAGCTGTAGTTGTAGGAGGAGCTGTAGTAGTCGGAGGAGCTGTAGTCGTAGGAGGAGCTGTAATAGTCAGAGGAGCTGTAGTCGTGGGAGGAGCTGTAGTCGTAGGAGGAGCTGTAGTAGTCAGAGGAGCTGTAGTCGTAGGAGGAGCTGTAGTAGTCAGAGGAGCTGTAGTCGTGGGAGGAGCTGTAGTCGTAGAGGAGCTGTAGTAGTCAGAGGAGCTGTAGTCGTAGGAGGAGCTGTAGTAGTCAGAGGAGCTGTAGTCGTGGGAGGAGCTGTAGTCGTAGGAGGAGCTGTAGTAGTCGGAGGAGCTGTAGTTGTAGGAGGAGCTGTAGTAGTCGGAGGAGCTGTAAGTCGTAGGAGGAGCTGTAGTAGTCAGAGGAGCTGTAGTCGTGGGAGGAGCTGTAGTCGTAGGAGGAGCTGTAGTAGTCAGAGGAGCTGTAGTCGTGGGAGGAGCTGTAGTCGTAGGAGGAGCTGTAGTAGTCAGAGGAGCTGTAGTCGTAGGAGGAGCTGTAGTAGTCAGAGGAGCTGTAGTCGTAGGAGGAGCTGTAGTAGTAAGAGGAGCTGTAGTCGTAGGAGGAGCTGTAGTAGTCGGAGGAGCTGTAGTCGTAGGAGGAGCTGTAGTAGTCAGAGGAGCTGTAGTCGTGGGAGGAGCTGTAGTCGTAGGAGGAGCTGTAGTAGTCAGAGGAGCTGTAGTCGTAGGAGGAGCTGTAGTAGTCAGAGGAGCTGTAGTCGTGGGAGGAGCTGTAGTCGTAGGAGGAGCTGTAGTAGTAAGAGGAGCTGTAGTCGTAGGAGGAGCTGTAGTCGTAGGAGGGGCTGTAGTAGTTGGAGGGGCTGTAGTCGTAGGAGGAGCTGTAGAAGTCAGAGGAGCTGTAGTAGTCAGAGGAGCTGGTAATAGATAGATAAAATTAGAGGGGAATTATTAGGATAAAAGAGATAATAATACATCCCCCTTTCACTTAATATCCACTCCTCCTACAGCTCCTCTGACTACTACAGCTCCTCTGACTTCTACAGCTCCTCCTACGACTACAGCCCCTCCAACTACTACAGCCCCTCCTACGACTACAGCTCCTCCTACGACTACAGCTCCTCTTACTACTACAGCTCCTCCTACGACTACAGCTCCTCCCACGACTACAGCTCCTCTGACTACTACAGCTCCTCCTACGACTACAGCTCCTCTGACTACTACAGCTCCTCCTACGACTACAGCTCCTCCCACGACTACAGCTCCTCTGACTACTACAGCTCCTCCTACGACTACAGCTCCTCCGACTACTACAGCTCCTCCTACGACTACAGCTCCTCTTACTACTACAGCTCCTCCTACGACTACAGCTCCTCTGACTACTACAGCTCCTCCTACGACTACAGCTCCTCTGACTACTACAGCTCCTCCTACGACTACAGCTCCTCCCACGACTACAGCTCCTCTGACTACTACAGCTCCTCCTACGACTACAGCTCCTCCCACGACTACAGCTCCTCTGACTACTACAGCTCCTCCTACGACTACAGCTCCTCCGACTACTACAGCTCCTCCTACAACTACAGCTCCTCCGACTACTACAGCTCCTCCTACGACTACAGCTCCTCCCACGACTACAGCTCCTCTGACTACTACAGCTCCTCCTACGACTACAGCTCCTCTGACTACTACAGCTCCTCCTACGACTACAGCTCCTCCCACGACTACAGCTCCTCTGACTACTACAGCTCCCTCCTACGACTACAGCTCCTCTGACTACTACAGCTCCTCCTACGACTACAGCTCCTCCCACGACTACAGCTCCTCTGACTATTACAGCTCCTCCTACGACTACAGCTCCTCCGACTACTACAGCTCCTCCTACAACTACAGCTCCTCTTACTACTACGGCTCCTCCTTCGACTACAGCTCCTCTTACTACTACAGCTACTCCTACGACTACAGCTCCTCCCACGACTACAGCTCCTCTGACTACTACAGCTCCTCCTACGACTACAGCTCCTCTGACTACTACAGCTCCTCCTACGACTACAGCTCCTCCCACGACTACAGCTCCTCTGACTACTACAGCTCCTCCTACGACTACAGCTCCTCCGACTACTACAGCTCCTCCTACGACTACAGCTCCTCTTACTACTACAGCTCCTCCTACGACTACAGCTCCTCCGACTACTACAGCTCCTCCTACGACTACAGCTCCTCTGACTACTACAGCTCCTCTGACTTCTACAGCTCCTCCTACGACTACAGCCCCTCCAACTACTACAGCCCCTCCTACGACTACAGCTCCTCCTACGACTACAGCTCCTCTGACTACTACAGCTCCTCCTACGACTACAGCTCCTCCCACGACTACAGCTCCTCTGACTACTACAGCTCCTCCTACGACTACAGCTCCTCCGACTACTACAGCTCCTCCTACGACTACAGCTCCTCTTACTACTACAGCTCCTCCTACGACTACAGTTCCTCCCCACGACTACAGCTCCTCTGACTACTACAGCTCCTCCTACGACTACAGCTCCTCTGACTACTACAGCTCCTCCTACGACTACAGCTCCTCCCACGACTACAGCTCCTCCGACTACTACAGCTCCTCCGACTACTACAGCTCCTCCGACTACTACAGCTCCTCCTACGACTACAGCTCCTCCCACGACTACAGCTCCTCTGACTACTACAGCTCCTCCTACGACTACAGCTCCTCCGACTACTACAGCTCCTCCTACAACTACAGCTCCTCCGACTACTACAGCTCCTCCTACGACTACAACTCCTCCCACGACTACAGCTCCTCTGACTACTACAGCTCCTCCTACGACTACAGCTCCTCTGACTACTACAGCTCCTCCTACGACTACAGCTCCTCCCACGACTACAGCTCCTCTGACTACTACAGCTCCTCCTACGACTACAGCTCCTCCGACTACTACAGCTCCTCCTACAACTACAGCTCCTCTTACTACTACAGCTCCTCCTACGACTACAGCTCCTCCCACGACTACAGCTCCTCTGACTACTACAGCTCCTCCTACAACTACAGCTCCTCTGACTACTACAGCTCCTCCTACGACTACAGCTCCTCCCACGACTACAGCTCCTCTGACTACTACAGCTCCTCCTACGACTACAGCTCCTCCGACTACTACAGCTCCTCCTACGACTACAGCTCCTCTTACTACTACAGCTCCTCCTACGACTACAGCTCCTCCGACTACTACAGCTCCTCCTACGACTACAGCTCCTCTTACTACTACAGCTCCTCCTACGACTACAGCTCCTCCGACTACTACAGCTCCTCCTACGACTACAGCTCCTCTGACTACTACAGCTCCTCTGACTTCTACAGCTCCTCCTACGACTACAGCTCCTCCCACGACTACAGCTCCTCCGACTACTACAGCTCCTCCTACGACTACAGCTCCTCCGACTACTACAGCTCCTCCTACGACTACAGCTCCTCTTACTACTACAGCTCCTCCTACGACTACAGCTCCTCCGACTACTACAGCTCCTCCTACAACTACAGCTCCTCCGACTACTACAGCTCCTCCTACGACTACAGCTCCTCCCACGACTACAGCTCCTCTGACTACTACAGCTCCTCCTACGACTACAGCTCCTCTGACTACTACAGCTCCTCCTACGACTACAGCTCCTCCCACGACTACAGCTCCTCTGACTACTACAGCTCCTCCTACGACTACAGCTCCTCCGACTACTACAGCTCCTCCTACAACTACAGCTCCTCTTACTACTACAGCTCCTCCTACGACTACAGCTCCTCCCACGACTACAGCTCCTCTGACTACTACAGCTCCTCCTACGACTACAGCTCCTCTGACTACTACAGCTCCTCCTACGACTACAGCTCCTCCCACGACTACAGCTCCTCTGACTACTACAGCTCCTCCTACGGACTACAGCTCCTCCGACTACTACAGCTCCTCCTACGACTACAGCTCCTCTTACTACTACAGCTCCTCCTACGACTACAGCTCCTCCGACTACTACAGCTCCTCCTACAACTACAGCTCCTCCGACTACTACAGCTCCTCCTACGACTACAGCTCCTCCCACGACTACAGCTCCTCTGACTACTACAGCTCCTCCTACGACTACAGCTCCTCTGACTACTACAGCTCCTCCTACGACTACAGCTCCTCCCACGACTACAGCTCCTCTGACTACTACAGCTCCTCCTACGACTACAGCTCCTCCGACTACTACAGCTCCTCCTACAACTACAGCTCCTCTTACTACTACAGCTCCTCCTACGACTACAGCTCCTCCCACGACTACAGCTCCTCTGACTACTACAGCTCCTCCTACGACTACAGCTCCTCTGACTACTACAGCTCCTCCTACGACTACAGCTCCTCCCACGACTACAGCTCCTCTGACTACTACAGCTCCTCCTACGACTACAGCTCCTCCGACTACTACAGCTCCTCCTACGACTACAGCTCCTCTTACTACTACAGCTCCTCCTACGACTACAGCTCCTCCACGACTACAGCTCCTCTGACTACTACAGCTCCTCCTACGACTACAGCTCCTCTGAATACTACAGCTCCTCCTACGACTACAGCTCCCTCCCACGACTACAGCTCCTCTGACTACTACAGCTCCTCCTACGACTACAGCTCCTCCGACTACTACAGCTCCTCCTACGACTACAGCTCCTCTTACTACTACAGCTCCTCCTACGACTACAGCTCCTCCGACTACTACAGCTCCTCCTACGACTACAGCTCCTCTGACTACTACAGCTCCTCTGACTTCTACAGCTCCTCCTACGACTACAGCCCCTCCAACTACTACAGCCCCTCCTACGACTACAGCTCCTCCTACGACTACAGCTCCTCTTACTACTACAGCTCCTCCTACGACTACAGCTCCTCCCACGACTACAGCTCCTCTGACTACTACAGCTCCTCCTACGACTACAGCTCCTCTGACTACTACAGCTCCTCCTACGACTACAGCTCCTCCCACGACTACAGCTCCTCTGACTACTACAGCTCCTCCTACGACTACAGCTCCTCCGACTACTACAGCTCCTCCTACGACTACAGCTCCTCCGACTACTACAGCTCCTCCTACGACTACAGCTCCTCCCACGACTACAGCTCCTCTGACTACTACAGCTCCTCCTACGACTACAGCTCCTCCGACTACTACAGCTCCTCCTACGACTACAGCTCCTCTTACTACTACAGCTACTACTACGACTACAGCTCCTCCCACGACTACAGCTCCTCTGACTACTACAGCTCCTCCTACGACTACAGCTCCTCCGACTACTACAGCTCCTCCTACGACTACAGCTCCTCCCACGACTACAGCTCCTCTGACTACTACAGCTCCTCCTACGACTACAGCTCCTCCGACTACTACAGCTCCTCCTACGACTACAGCTCCTCTTACTACTACAGCTCCTCCTACGACTACAGCTCCTCCCACGACTACAGCTCCTCTGACTACTACAGCTCCTCCTACGACTACAGCTCCTCTTACTACTACAGCTCCTCCTACGACTACAGCTCCTCCGACTACTACAGCTCCTCCTACGACTACAGCTCCTCTGACTACTACAGCTCCTCTGACTTCTACAGCTCCTCCTACGACTACAGCCCATCCAACTACTACAGCCCCTCCTACGACTACAGCTCCTCCTACGACTACAGCTCCTCTTACTACTACAGCTCCTCCTACGACTACAGCTCCTCCCACGACTACAGCTCCTCTGACTACTACAGCTCCTCCTACGACTACAGCTCCTCTGACTACTACAGCTCCTCCTACGACTACAGCTCCTCCCACGACTACAGCTCCTCTGACTACTACAGCTCCTCCTACGACTACAGCTCCTCCGACTACTACAGCTCCTCCTACAACTACAGCTCCTCTTACTACTACAGCTCCTCCTACGACTACAGCTCCTCCCACGACTACAGCTCCTCTGACTACTACAGCTCCTCCTACGATTACAGCTCCTCTGACTACTACAGCTCCTCCTACGACTACAGCTCCTCCCACGACTACAGCTCCTCTGACTACTACAGCTCCTCCTACGACTACAGCTCCTCCGACTACTACAGCTCCTCCTACGACTACAGCTCCTCTTACTACTACAGCTCCTCCTACGACTACAGCTCCTCCGACTACTACAGCTCCTCCTACGACTACAGCTCCTCTGACTATTACAGCTCCTCTGACTTCTACAGCTCCTCCTACGACTACAGCCCCTCCAACTACTACAGCCCCTCCTACGACTACAGCTCCTCCTACGACTACAGCTCCTCTTACTACTACAGCTCCTCCTACGACTACAGCTCCTCCCACGACTACAGCTCCTCTGACTACTACAGCTCCTCCTACGACTACAGCTCCTCTGACTACTACAGCTCCTCCTACGACTACAGCTCCTCCCACGACTACAGCTCCTCTGACTACTACAGCTCCTCCTACGACTACAGCTCCTCCGACTACTACAGCTCCTCCTACGACTACAGCTCCTCCGACTACTACAGCTCCTCCTACGACTACAGCTCCTCTGACTACTACAGCTCCTCTGACTTCTACAGCTCCTCTGACTTCTACAGCTCCTCCCACGACTACAGCTCCTCTGACTACTACAGCTCCTCCTACGACTACAGCTCCTCTGACTACTACAGCTCCTCCTACGACTACAGCTCCTCCCACGACTACAGCTCCTCTGACTACTACAGCTCCTCCTACGACTACAGCTCCTCCGACTACTACAGCTCCTCCTACAACTACAGCTCCTCTTACCACTACAGCTCCTCCTACGACTACAGCTCCTCCCACGACTACAGCTCCTCTGACTACTACAGCTCCTCCTACGACTACAGCTCCTCTGACTACTACAGCTCCTCCTACGACTACAGCTCCTCCCACGACTACAGCTCCTCTGACTACTACAGCTCCTCCTACGACTACAGCTCCTCTGACTTCTACAGCTCCTACTACGACTACAGCCCCTCCAACTACTACAGCCCCTCCTACGACTACAGCTCCTCCTACGACTACAGCTCCTCTTACTACTACAGCTCCTCCTACGACTACAGCTCCTCCCACGACTACAGCTCCTCTGACTACTACAGCTCCTCCTACGACTACAGCTCCTCCGACTACTACAGCTCCTCCTACGACTACAGCTCCTCCGACTACTACAGCTCCTCCTACGACTACAGCTCCTCTGACTACTACAGCTCCTCTGACTTCTACAGCTTCTCCTACGACTACAGCTCCTCTGACTACTACAGCTCCTCCTACGACTACAGCTCCTCCCACGACTACAGCTCCTCTGACTACTACAGCTCCTCCTACGACTACAGCTCCTCTGACTACTACAGCTCCTCCTACGACTACAGCTCCTCTGACTACTACAGCTCCTCCTACGACTACAGCTCCTCCCACGACTACAGCTCCTCTGACTACTACAGCTCCTCCTACGACTACAGCTCCTCCGACTACTACAGCTCCTCCTACGACTACAGCTCCTCTTACTACTACAGCTCCTCCTACGACTACAGCTCCTCCCACGACTACAGCTCCTCTGACTACTACAGCTCCTCCTACGACTACAGCTCCTCTGACTACTACAGCTCCTCCTACGACTACAGCTCCTCCCACGACTACAGCTCCTCTGACTACTACAGCTCCTCCTACGACTACAGCTCCTCCGACTACTACAGCTCCTCCTACGACTACAGCTCCTCTTACTACTACAGCTCCTCCTACGACTACAGCTCCTCCCACGACTACAGCTCCTCTGACTACTACAGCTCCTCCTACGACTACAGCTCCTCCCACGACTACAGCTCCTCTTACTACTACAGCTCCTCCTACGACTACAGCTCCTCCCACGACTACAGCTCCTCTGACTACTACAGCTCCTCCTACGACTACAGCTCCTCTGACTACTACAGCTCCTCCTACGACTACAGCTCCTCCCACGACTACAGCTCCTCTGACTACTACAGCTCCTCCTACGACTACAGCTCCTCTGACTACTACAGCTCCTCCTACGACTACAGCTCCTCTGACTACTACAGCTCCTCCTACGACTACAGCTCCTCCCACGACTACAGCTCCTCTGACTACTACAGCTCCTCCTACGACTACAGCTCCTCCGACTACTACAGCTCCTCCTACGACTACAGCTCCTCTTACTACTACAGCTCCTCCTACGACTACAGCTCCTCCCACGACTACAGCTCCTCTGACTACTACAGCTCCTCCTACGACTACAGCTCCTCTGACTACTACAGCTCCTCCTACGACTACAGCTCCTCCCACGACTACAGCTCCTCTGACTACTACAGCTCCTCCTACAACTACAGCTCCTCTGACTACTACAGCTCCTCCTACGACTACAGCTCCTCCTACGACTACAGCTCCTCCCACGACTACAGCTCCTCTGACTACTACAGCTCCTCCTACGACTACAGCTCCTCCGACTACTACAGCTCCTCCTACAACTACAGCTCCTCTTACTACTACAGCTCCTCCTACGACTACAGCTCCTCCCACGACTACAGCTCCTCTGACTACTACAGCTCCTCCGACTACTACAGCTCCTCCTACGACTACAGCTCCTCTGACTACTACAGCTCCTCCTACGACTACAGCTCCTCCCACGACTACAGCTCCTCTGACTACTACAGCTCCTCCTACGACTACAGCTCCTCCGACTACTACAGCTCCTCCTACAACTACAGCTCCTCTTACTACTACGGCTCCTCCTTCGACTACAGCTCCTCTTACTACTACAGCTACTCCTACGACTACAGCTCCTCTCACGACTACAGCTCCTCTGACTACTACAGCTCCTCCTACGACTACAGCTCCTCTGACTACTACAGCTCCTCCTACGACTACAGCTCCTCCCACGACTACAGCTCCTCTGACTACTACAGCTCCTCCTACGACTACAGCTCCTCCGACTACTACAGCTCCTCCTACGACTACAGCTCCTCCCACGACTACAGCTCCTCTGACTACTACAGCTCCTCCTACGACTACAGCTCCTCTGACTACTACAGCTCCTCCTACGACTACAGCTCCTCCCACGACTACAGCTCCTCTGACTACTACAGCTCCTCCTACGACTACAGCTCCTCCGACTACTACAGCTCCTCCTACGACTACAGCTCCTCTTACTACTACAGCTCCTCCTACGACTACAGCTCCTCCGACTACTACAGCTCCTCCTACGACTACAGCTCCTCTGACTACTACAGCTCCTCTGACTTCTACAGCTCCTCCTACGACTACAGCCCCTCCAACTACTACAGCCCCTCCTACGACTACAGCTCCTCCTACGACTACAGCTCCTCTTACTACTACAGCTCCTCCTACGACTACAGCTCCTCCCACGACTACAGCTCCTCTGACTACTACAGCTCCTCCTACGACTACAGCTCCTCTGACTACTACAGCTCCTCCCACGACTACAGCTCCTCTGACTACTACAGCTCCTCCTACGACTACAGCTCCTCCGACTACTACAGCTCCTCCTACGACTACAGCTCCTCTTACTACTACAGCTCCTCCTACGACTACAGCTCCTCTGACTACTACAGCTCCTCCTACGACTACAGCTCCTCTGACTACTACAGCTCCTCCTACGACTACAGCTCCTCCCACGACTACAGCTCCTCTGACTACTACAGCTCCTCCTACGACTACAGCTCCTCCCACGACTACAGCTCCTCTGACTACTACAGCTCCTCCTACGACTACAGCTCCTCCGACTACTACAGCTCCTCCTACAACTACAGCTCCTCCGACTACTACAGCTCCTCCTACGACTACAGCTCCTCCCACGACTACAGCTCCTCTGACTACTACAGCTCCTCCTACGACTACAGCTCCTCTGACTACTACAGCTCCTCCTACGACTACAGCTCCTCCCACGACTACAGCTCCTCTGACTACTACAGCTCCTCCTACGACTACAGCTCCTCTGACTACTACAGCTCCTCCTACGACTACAGCTCCTCCCACGACTACAGCTCCTCTGACTATTACAGCTCCTCCTACGACTACAGCTCCTCCGACTACTACAGCTCCTCCTACAACTACAGCTCCTCTTACTACTACGGCTCCTCCTTCGACTACAGCTCCTCTTACTACTACAGCTACTCCTACGACTACAGCTCCTCCCACGACTACAGCTCCTCTGACTACTACAGCTCCTCCTACGACTACAGCTCCTCTGACTACTACAGCTCCTCCTACGACTACAGCTCCTCCCACGACTACAGCTCCTCTGACTACTACAGCTCCTCCTACGACTACAGCTCCTCCGACTACTACAGCTCCTCCTACGACTACAGCTCCTCTTACTACTACAGCTCCTCCTACGACTACAGCTCCTCCGACTACTACAGCTCCTCCTACGACTACAGCTCCTCTGACTACTACAGCTCCTCTGACTTCTACAGCTCCTCCTACGACTACAGCCCCTCCAACTACTACAGCCCCTCCTACGACTACAGCTCCTCCTACGACTACAGCTCCTCTGACTACTACAGCTCCTCCTACGACTACAGCTCCTCCCACGACTACAGCTCCTCTGACTACTACAGCTCCTCCTACGACTACAGCTCCTCCGACTACTACAGCTCCTCCTACGACTACAGCTCCTCTTACTACTACAGCTCCTCCTACGACTACAGTTCCTCCCACGACTACAGCTCCTCTGACTACTACAGCTCCTCCTACGACTACAGCTCCTCTGACTACTACAGCTCCTCCTACGACTACAGCTCCTCCCACGACTACAGCTCCTCCGACTACTACAGCTCCTCCGACTACTACAGCTCCTCCGACTACTACAGCTCCTCCTACGACTACAGCTCCTCCCACGACTACAGCTCCTCTGACTACTACAGCTCCTCCTACGACTACAGCTCCTCCGACTACTACAGCTCCTCCTACAACTACAGCTCCTCCGACTACTACAGCTCCTCCTACGACTACAACTCCTCCCACGACTACAGCTCCTCTGACTACTACAGCTCCTCCTACGACTACAGCTCCTCTGACTACTACAGCTCCTCCTACGACTACAGCTCCTCCCACGACTACAGCTCCTCTGACTACTACAGCTCCTCCTACGACTACAGCTCCTCCGACTACTACAGCTCCTCCTACAACTACAGCTCCTCTTACTACTACAGCTCCTCCTACGACTACAGCTCCTCCCACGACTACAGCTCCTCTGACTACTACAGCTCCTCCTACAACTACAGCTCCTCTGACTACTACAGCTCCTCCTACGACTACAGCTCCTCCCACGACTACAGCTCCTCTGACTACTACAGCTCCTCCTACGACTACAGCTCCTCCGACTACTACAGCTCCTCCTACGACTACAGCTCCTCTTACTACTACAGCTCCTCCTACGACTACAGCTCCTCCGACTACTACAGCTCCTCCTACGACTACAGCTCCTCTTACTACTACAGCTCCTCCTACGACTACAGCTCCTCCGACTACTACAGCTCCTCCTACGACTACAGCTCCTCTGACTACTACAGCTCCTCTGACTTCTACAGCTCCTCCTACGACTACAGCTCCTCCCACGACTACAGCTCCTCCGACTACTACAGCTCCTCCTACGACTACAGCTCCTCCGACTACTACAGCTCCTCCTACGACTACAGCTCCTCTTACTACTACAGCTCCTCCTACGACTACAGCTCCTCCGACTACTACAGCTCCTCCTACAACTACAGCTCCTCCGACTACTACAGCTCCTCCTACGACTACAGCTCCTCCCACGACTACAGCTCCTCTGACTACTACAGCTCCTCCTACGACTACAGCTCCTCTGACTACTACAGCTCCTCCTACGACTACAGCTCCTCCCACGACTACAGCTCCTCTGACTACTACAGCTCCTCCTACGACTACAGCTCCTCCGACTACTACAGCTCCTCCTACAACTACAGCTCCTCTTACTACTACAGCTCCTCCTACGACTACAGCTCCTCCCACGACTACAGCTCCTCTGACTACTACAGCTCCTCCTACGACTACAGCTCCTCTGACTACTACAGCTCCTCCTACGACTACAGCTCCTCCCACGACTACAGCTCCTCTGACTACTACAGCTCCTCCTACGACTACAGCTCCTCCGACTACTACAGCTCCTCCTACGACTACAGCTCCTCTTACTACTACAGCTCCTCCTACGACTACAGCTCCTCCGACTACTACAGCTCCTCCTACAACTACAGCTCCTCCGACTACTACAGCTCCTCCTACGACTACAGCTCCTCCCACGACTACAGCTCCTCTGACTACTACAGCTCCTCCTACGACTACAGCTCCTCTGACTACTACAGCTCCTCCTACGACTACAGCTCCTCCCACGACTACAGCTCCTCTGACTACTACAGCTCCTCCTACGACTACAGCTCCTCCGACTACTACAGCTCCTCCTACAACTACAGCTCCTCTTACTACTACAGCTCCTCCTACGACTACAGCTCCTCCCACGACTACAGCTCCTCTGACTACTACAGCTCCTCCTACGACTACAGCTCCTCTGACTACTACAGCTCCTCCTACGACTACAGCTCCTCCCACGACTACAGCTCCTCTGACTACTACAGCTCCTCCTACGACTACAGCTCCTCCGACTACTACAGCTCCTCCTACGACTACAGCTCCTCTTACTACTACAGCTCCTCCTACGACTACAGCTCCTCCGACTACTACAGCTCCTCCTACGACTACAGCTCCTCTGACTACTACAGCTCCTCTGACTTCTACAGCTCCTCCTACGACTACAGCCCCTCCAACTACTACAGCCCCTCCTACGACTACAGCTCCTCCTACGACTACAGCTCCTCTTACTACTACAGCTCCTCCTACGACTACAGCTCCTCCCACGACTACAGCTCCTCTGACTACTACAGCTCCTCCTACGACTACAGCTCCTCTGACTACTACAGCTCCTCCTACGACTACAGCTCCTCCCACGACTACAGCTCCTCTGACTACTACAGCTCCTCCTACGACTACAGCTCCTCCGACTACTACAGCTCCTCCTACGACTACAGCTCCTCCGACTACTACAGCTCCTCCTACGACTACAGCTCCTCCCACGACTACAGCTCCTCTGACTACTACAGCTCCTCCTACGACTACAGCTCCTCCGACTACTACAGCTCCTCCTACGACTACAGCTCCTCTTACTACTACAGCTACTCCTACGACTACAGCTCCTCCCACGACTACAGCTCCTCTGACTACTACAGCCCCTCCTACGACTACAGCTCCTCCGACTACTACAGCTCCTCCTACGACTACAGCTCCTCCCACGACTACAGCTCCTCTGACTACTACAGCTCCTCCTACGACTACAGCTCCTCCGACTACTACAGCTCCTCCTACGACTACAGCTCCTCTTACTACTACAGCTCCTCCTACGACTACAGCTCCTCCCACGACTACAGCTCCTCTGACTACTACAGCTCCTCCTACGACTACAGCTCCTCTTACTACTACAGCTCCTCCTACGACTACAGCTCCTCCGACTACTACAGCTCCTCCTACGACTACAGCTCCTCTGACTACTACAGCTCCTCTGACTTCTACAGCTCCTCCTACGACTACAGCCCATCCAACTACTACAGCCCCTCCTACGACTACAGCTCCTCCTACGACTACAGCTCCTCTTACTACTACAGCTCCTCCTACGACTACAGCTCCTCCCACGACTACAGCTCCTCTGACTACTACAGCTCCTCCTACGACTACAGCTCCTCTGACTACTACAGCTCCTCCTACGACTACAGCTCCTCCCACGACTACAGCTCCTCTGACTACTACAGCTCCTCCTACGACTACAGCTCCTCCGACTACTACAGCTCCTCCTACAACTACAGCTCCTCTTACTACTACAGCTCCTCCTACGACTACAGCTCCTCCCACGACTACAGCTCCTCCTACGATTACAGCTCCTCTGACTACTACAGCTCCTCCTACGACTACAGCTCCTCCCACGACTACAGCTCCTCTGACTACTACAGCTCCTCCTACGACTACAGCTCCTCCGACTACTACAGCTCCTCCTACGACTACAGCTCCTCTTACTACTACAGCTCCTCCTACGACTACAGCTCCTCCGACTACTACAGCTCCTCCTACGACTACAGCTCCTCTGACTACTACAGCTCCTCTGACTTCTACAGCTCCTCCTACGACTACAGCCCCTCCAACTACTACAGCCCCTCCTACGACTACAGCTCCTCCTACGACTACAGCTCCTCTTACTACTACAGCTCCTCCTACGACTACAGCTCCTCCCACGACTACAGCTCCTCTGACTACTACAGCTCCTCCTACGACTACAGCTCCTCTGACTACTACAGCTCCTCCTACGACTACAGCTCCTCCCACGACTACAGCTCCTCTGACTACTACAGCTCCTCCTACGACTACAGCTCCTCCGACTACTACAGCTCCTCCTACGACTACAGCTCCTCCGACTACTACAGCTCCTCCTACGACTACAGCTCCTCTGACTACTACAGCTCCTCTGACTTCTACAGCTCCTCTGACTTCTACAGCTCCTCCCACGACTACAGCTCCTCTGACTACTACAGCTCCTCCTACGACTACAGCTCCTCTGACTACTACAGCTCCTCCTACGACTACAGCTCCTCCCACGACTACAGCTCCTCTGACTACTACAGCTCCTCCTACGACTACAGCTCCTCCGACTACTACAGCTCCTCCTACAACTACAGCTCCTCTTACCACTACAGCTCCTCCTACGACTACAGCTCCTCCCACGACTACAGCTCCTCTGACTACTACAGCTCCTCCTACGACTACAGCTCCTCTGACTACTACAGCTCCTCCTACGACTACAGCTCCTCTGACTACTACAGCTCCTCCTACGACTACAGCTCCTCTGACTACTACAGCTCCTCCTACGACTACAGCTCCTCCCACGACTACAGCTCCTCTGACTACTACAGCTCCTCCTACGACTACAGCTCCTCCGACTACTACAGCTCCTCCTACGACTACAGCTCCTCTTACTACTACAGCTCCTCCTACGACTACAGCTCCTCCGACTACTACAACTCCTCCTACGACTACAGCTCCTCTGACTACTACAGATCCTCTGACTTCTACAGCTCCTACTACGACTACAGCCCCTCCAACTACTACAGCCCCTCCTACGACTACAGCTCCTCCTACGACTACAGCTCCTCTTACTACTACAGCTCCTCCTACGACTACAGCTCCTCCCACGACTACAGCTCCTCTGACTACTACAGCTCCTCCTACGACTACAGCTCCTCTGACTACTACAGCTCCTCCTACGACTACAGCTCCTCCCACGACTACAGCTCCTCTGACTACTACAGCTCCTCCCACGACTACAGCTCCTCTGACTACTACAGCTCCTCCTACGACTACAGCTCCTCTGACTACTACAGCTCCTCCTACGACTACAGCTCCTCCCACGACTACAGCTCCTCTGACTACTACAGCTCCTCCTACGACTACAGCTCCTCCGACTACTACAGCTCCTCCTACAACTACAGCTCCTCTTACTACTACAGCTCCTCCTACGACTACAGCTCCTCCCACGACTACAGCTCCTCTGACTACTACAGCTCCTCCTACGACTACAGCTCCTCTGACTACTACAGCTCCTCCTACGACTACAGCTCCTCCCACGACTACAGCTCCTCTGACTACTACAGCTCCTCCTACGACTACAGCTCCTCTGACTACTACAGCTCCTCCTACGACTACAGCTCCTCCCACGACTACAGCTCCTCTGACTACTACAGCTCCTCCTACGACTACAGCTCCTCCGACTACTACAGCTCCTCCTACGACTACAGCTCCTCTTACTACTACAGCTCCTCCTACGACTACAGCTCCTCCGACTACTACAACTCCTCCTACGACTACAGCTCCTCTGACTACTACAGCTCCTCTGACTTCTACAGCTCCTACTACGACTACAGCCCCTCCAACTACTACAGCCCCTCCTACGACTACAGCTCCTCCTACGACTACAGCTCCTCTTACTACTACAGCTCCTCCTACGACTACAGCTCCTCCCACGACTACAGCTCCTCTGACTACTACAGCTCCTCCTACGACTACAGCTCCTCTGACTACTACAGCTCCTCCTACGACTACAGCTCCTCCCACGACTACAGCTCCTCTGACTACTACAGCTCCTCCTACGACTACAGCTCCTCCGACTACTACAGCTCCTCCTACGACTACAGCTCCTCCGACTACTACAGCTCCTCCTACGACTACAGCTCCTCTGACTACTACAGCTCCTCTGACTTCTACAGCTTCTCCTACGACTACAGCCCCTCCAACTACTACAGCCCCTCCTACGACTACAGCTCCTCCTACGACTACAGCTCCTCTTACTACTACAGCTACTCCTACGACTACAGCTCCTCTGACTACTACAGCTCCTCCTACGACTACAGCTCCTCCCACGACTACAGCTCCTCTGACTACTACAGCTCCTCCTACGACTACAGCTCCTCTGACTACTACAGCTCCTCCTACGACTACAGCTCCTCTGACTACTACAGCTCCTCCTACGACTACAGCTCCTCCCACGACTACAGCTCCTCTGACTACTACAGCTCCTCCTACGACTACAGCTCCTCCGACTACTACAGCTCCTCCTACGACTACAGCTCCTCTTACTACTACAGCTCCTCCTACGACTACAGCTCCTCCCACGACTACAGCTCCTCTGACTACTACAGCTCCTCCTACGACTACAGCTCCTCTGACTACTACAGCTCCTCCTACGACTACAGCTCCTCCCACGACTACAGCTCCTCTGACTACTACAGCTCCTCCTACGACTACAGCTCCTCCGACTACTACAGCTCCTCCTACGACTACAGCTCCTCTTACTACTACAGCTCCTCCTACGACTACAGCTCCTCCCACGACTACAGCTCCTCTGACTACTACAGCTCCTCCTACGACTACAGCTCCTCTGACTACTACAGCTCCTCCTACGACTACAGCTCCTCCCACGACTACAGCTCCTCTGACTACTACAGCTCCTCCTACGACTACAGCTCCTCCGACTACTACAGCTCCTCCTACGACTACAGCTCCTCTTACTACTACAGCTCCTCCTACGACTACAGCTCCTCCGACTACTACAGCTCCTCCTACGACTACAGCTCCTCTGACTACTACAGCTCCTCTGACTTCTACAGCTCCTCCCACGACTACAGCTCCTCTGACTACTACAGCTCCTCCTACGACTACAGCTCCTCTGACTACTACAGCTCCTCCTACGACTACAGCTCCTCCCACGACTACAGCTCCTCTGACTACTACAGCTCCTCCTACGACTACAGCTCCTCCGACTACTACAGCTCCTCCTACAACTACAGCTCCTCTTACTACTACAGCTCCTCCTACGACTACAGCTCCTCCCACGACTACAGCTCCTCTGACTACTACAGCTCCTCCTACGACTACAGCTCCTCTGACTACTACAGCTCCTCCTACGACTACAGCTCCTCCCACGACTACAGCTCCTCTGACTACTACAGCTCCTCCTACGACTACAGCTCCTCCGACTACTACAGCTCCTCCTACGACTACAGCTCCTCTTACTACTACAGCTCCTCCTACGACTACAGCTCCTCCGACTACTACAGCTCCTCCTACGACTACAGCTCCTCTGACTACTACAGCTCCTCTGACTTCTACAGCTCCTCCTACGACTACAGCCCCTCCAACTACTACAGCCCCTCCTACGACTACAGCTCCTCTTACGACTACAGCTCCTCTTACTACTACAGCTCCTCCTACGACTACAGCTCCTCCCACGACTACAGCTCCTCTGACTACTACAGCTCCTCCTACGACTACAGCTCCTCTGACTACTACAGCTCCTCCTACGACTACAGCTCCTCCCACGACTACAGCTCCTCTGACTACTACAGCTCCTCCTACGACTACAGCTCCTCTGACTACTACAGCTCCTCCTACGACTACAGCTCCTCCCACGACTACAGCTCCTCTGACTACTACAGCTCCTCCTACGACTACAGCTCCTCCGACTACTACAGCTCCTCCTACAACTACAGCTCCTCTTACTACTACAGCTCCTCCTACGACTACAGCTCCTCCCACGACTACAGCTCCTCTGACTACTACAGCTCCTCCGACTACTACAGCTCCTCCTACGACTACAGCTCCTCTGACTACTACAGCTCCTCCTACGACTACAGCTCCTCCCACGACTACAGCTCCTCTGACTATTACAGCTCCTCCTACGACTACAGCTCCTCCGACTACTACAGCTCCTCCTACAACTACAGCTCCTCTTACTACTACGGCTCCTCCTTCGACTACAGCTCCTCTTACTACTACAGCTACTCCTACGACTACAGCTCCTCCCACGACTACAGCTCCTCTGACTACTACAGCTCCTCCTACGACTACAGCTCCTCTGACTACTACAGCTCCTCCTACGACTACAGCTCCTCCCACGACTACAGCTCCTCTGACTACTACAGCTCCTCCTACGACTACAGCTCCTCCGACTACTACAGCTCCTCCTACGACTACAGCTCCTCTTACTACTACAGCTCCTCCTACGACTACAGCTCCTCCGACTACTACAGCTCCTCCTACGACTACAGCTCCTCTGACTACTACAGCTCCTCTGACTTCTACAGCTCCTCCTACGACTACAGCCCCTCCAACTACTACAGCCCCTCCTACGACTACAGCTCCTCCTACGACTACAGCTCCTCTGACTACTACAGCTCCTCCTACGACTACAGCTCCTCTGACTACTACAGCTCCTCCTACGACTACAGCTCCTCCCACGACTACAGCTCCTCTGACTACTACAGCTCCTCCTACGACTACAGCTCCTCCGACTACTACAGCTCCTCCTACGACTACAGCTCCTCTTACTACTACAGCTCCTCCTACGACTACAGCTCCTCCCACGACTACAGCTCCTCTGACTACTACAGCTCCTCCTACGACTACAGCTCCTCTGACTACTACAGCTCCTCCTACGACTACAGCTCCTCCCACGACTACAGCTCCTCTGACTACTACAGCTCCTCCTACAACTACAGCTCCTCTGACTACTACAGCTCCTCCTACGACTACAGCTCCTCCTACGACTACAGCTCCTCCCACGACTACAGCTCCTCTGACTACTACAGCTCCTCCTACGACTACAGCTCCTCCGACTACTACAGCTCCTCCTACAACTACAGCTCCTCTTACTACTACAGCTCCTCCTACGACTACAGCTCCTCCCACGACTACAGCTCCTCTGACTACTACAGCTCCTCCGACTACTACAGCTCCTCCTACGACTACAGCTCCTCTGACTACTACAGCTCCTCCTACGACTACAGCTCCTCCCACGACTACAGCTCCTCTGACTACTACAGCTCCTCCTACGACTACAGCTCCTCCGACTACTACAGCTCCTCCTACAACTACAGCTCCTCTTACTACTACGGCTCCTCCTTCGACTACAGCTCCTCTTACTACTACAGCTACTCCTACGACTACAGCTCCTCTCACGACTACAGCTCCTCTGACTACTACAGCTCCTCCTACGACTACAGCTCCTCTGACTACTACAGCTCCTCCTACGACTACAGCTCCTCCCACGACTACAGCTCCTCTGACTACTACAGCTCCTCCTACGACTACAGCTCCTCCGACTACTATAGCTCCTCCTACGACTACAGCTCCTCCCACGACTACAGCTCCTCTGACTACTACAGCTCCTCCTACGACTACAGCTCTTCTGACTACTACAGCTCCTCCTACGACTACAGCTCCTCCCACGACTACAGCTCCTCTGACTACTACAGCTCCTCCTACGACTACAGCTCCTCCGACTACTACAGCTCCTCCTACGACTACAGCTCCTCTTACTACTACAGCTCCTCCTACGACTACAGCTCCTCCGACTACTACAGCTCCTCCTACGACTACAGCTCCTCTGACTACTACAGCTCCTCTGACTTCTACAGCTCCTCCTACGACTACAGCCCCTCCAACTACTACAGCCCCTCCTACGACTACAGCTCCTCCTACGACTACAGCTCCTCTTACTACTACAGCTCCTCCTACGACTACAGCTCCTCCCACGACTACAGCTCCTCTGACTACTACAGCTCCTCCTACGACTACAGCTCCTCTGACTACTACAGCTCCTCCTACGACTACAGCTCCTCCCACGACTACAGCTCCTCTGACTACTACAGCTCCTCCTACGACTACAGCTCCTCCGACTACTACAGCTCCTCCTACGACTACAGCTCCTCTTACTACTACAGCTCCTCCTACGACTACAGTTCCTCCCACGACTACAGCTCCTCTGACTACTACAGCTCCTCCTACGACTACAGCTCCTCTGACTACTACAGCTCCTCCTACGACTACAGCTCCTCCCACGACTACAGCTCCTCCGACTACTACAGCTCCTCCGACTACTACAGCTCCTCCGACTACTACAGCTCCTCCTACGACTACAGCTCCTCCCACGACTACAGCTCCTCTGACTACTACAGCTCCTCCTACGACTACAGCTCCTCCGACTACTACAGCTCCTCCTACAACTACAGCTCCTCCGACTACTACAGCTCCTCCTACGACTACAACTCCTCCCACGACTACAGCTCCTCTGACTACTACAGCTCCTCCTACGACTACAGCTCCTCTGACTACTACAGCTCCTCCTACGACTACAGCTCCTCCCACGACTACAGCTCCTCTGACTACTACAGCTCCTCCTACGACTACAGCTCCTCCGACTACTACAGCTCCTCCTACAACTACAGCTCCTCTTACTACTACAGCTCCTCCTACGACTACAGCTCCTCCCACGACTACAGCTCCTCTGACTACTACAGCTCCTCCTACAACTACAGCTCCTCTGACTACTACAGCTCCTCCTACGACTACAGCTCCTCCCACGACTACAGCTCCTCTGACTACTACAGCTCCTCCTACGACTACAGCTCCTCCGACTACTACAGCTCCTCCTACGACTACAGCTCCTCTTACTACTACAGCTCCTCCTACGACTACAGCTCCTCCGACTACTACAGCTCCTCCTACGACTACAGCTCCTCTTACTACTACAGCTCCTCCTACGACTACAGCTCCTCCGACTACTACAGCTCCTCCTACGACTACAGCTCCTCTGACTACTACAGCTCCTCTGACTTCTACAGCTCCTCCTACGACTACAGCTCCTCCCACGACTACAGCTCCTCCGACTACTACAGCTCCTCCTACGACTACAGCTCCTCCGACTACTACAGCTCCTCCTACGACTACAGCTCCTCTTACTACTACAGCTCCTCCTACGACTACAGCTCCTCCGACTACTACAGCTCCTCCTACAACTACAGCTCCTCCGACTACTACAGCTCCTCCTACGACTACAGCTCCTCCCACGACTACAGCTCCTCTGACTACTACAGCTCCTCCTACGACTACAGCTCCTCTGACTACTACAGCTCCTCCTACGACTACAGCTCCTCCCACGACTACAGCTCCTCTGACTACTACAGCTCCTCCTACGACTACAGCTCCTCCGACTACTACAGCTCCTCCTACAACTACAGCTCCTCTTACTACTACAGCTCCTCCTACGACTACAGCTCCTCCCACGACTACAGCTCCTCTGACTACTACAGCTCCTCCTACGACTACAGCTCCTCTGACTACTACAGCTCCTCCTACGACTACAGCTCCTCCCACGACTACAGCTCCTCTGACTACTACATCTCCTCCTACGACTACAGCTCCTCCGACTACTACAGCTCCTCCTACGACTACAGCTCCTCTTACTACTACAGCTCCTCCTACGACTACAGCTCCTCCGACTACTACAGCTCCTCCTACAACTACAGCTCCTCCGACTACTACAGCTCCTCCTACGACTACAGCTCCTCCCACGACTACAGCTCCTCTGACTACTACAGCTCCTCCTACGACTACAGCTCCTCTGACTACTACAGCTCCTCCTACGACTACAGCTCCTCCCACGACTACAGCTCCTCTGACTACTACAGCTCCTCCTACGACTACAGCTCCTCCGACTACTACAGCTCCTCCTACAACTACAGCTCCTCTTACTACTACAGCTCCTCCTACGACTACAGCTCCTCCCACGACTACAGCTCCTCTGACTACTACAGCTCCTCCTACGACTACAGCTCCTCTGACTACTACAGCTCCTCCTACGACTACAGCTCCTCCCACGACTACAGCTCCTCTGACTACTACAGCTCCTCCTACGACTACAGCTCCTCCGACTACTACAGCTCCTCCTACGACTACAGCTCCTCTTACTACTACAGCTCCTCCTACGACTACAGCTCCTCCGACTACTACAGCTCCTCCTACGACTACAGCTCCTCTGACTACTACAGCTCCTCTGACTTCTACAGCTCCTCCTACGACTACAGCCCCTCCAACTACTACAGCCCCTCCTACGACTACAGCTCCTCCTACGACTACAGCTCCTCTTACTACTACAGCTCCTCCTACGACTACAGCTCCTCCCACGACTACAGCTCCTCTGACTACTACAGCTCCTCCTACGACTACAGCTCCTCTGACTACTACAGCTCCTCCTACGACTACAGCTCCTCCCACGACTACAGCTCCTCTGACTACTACAGCTCCTCCTACGACTACAGCTCCTCCGACTACTACAGCTCCTCCTACGACTACAGCTCCTCCGACTACTACAGCTCCTCCTACGACTACAGCTCCTCCCACGACTACAGCTCCTCTGACTACTACAGCTCCTCCTACGACTACAGCTCCTCCGACTACTACAGCTCCTCCTACGACTACAGCTCCTCTTACTACTACAGCTACTCCTACGACTACAGCTCCTCCCACGACTACAGCTCCTCTGACTACTACAGCTCCTCCTACGACTACAGCTCCTCCGACTACTACAGCTCCTCCTACGACTACAGCTCCTCCCACGACTACAGCTCCTCTGACTACTACAGCTCCTCCTACGACTACAGCTCCTCCGACTACTACAGCTCCTCCTACGACTACAGCTCCTCTTACTACTACAGCTCCTCCTACGACTACAGCTCCTCCCACGACTACAGCTCCTCTGACTACTACAGCTCCTCCTACGACTACAGCTCCTCTTACTACTACAGCTCCTCCTACGACTACAGCTCCTCCGACTACTACAGCTCCTCCTACGACTACAGCTCCTCTGACTACTACAGCTCCTCTGACTTCTACAGCTCCTCCTACGACTACAGCCCATCCAACTACTACAGCCCCTCCTACGACTACAGCTCCTCCTACGACTACAGCTCCTCTTACTACTACAGCTCCTCCTACGACTACAGCTCCTCCCACGACTACAGCTCCTCTGACTACTACAGCTCCTCCTACGACTACAGCTCCTCTGACTACTACAGCTCCTCCTACGACTACAGCTCCTCCCACGACTACAGCTCCTCTGACTACTACAGCTCCTCCTACGACTACAGCTCCTCCGACTACTACAGCTCCTCCTACAACTACAGCTCCTCTTACTACTACAGCTCCTCCTACGACTACAGCTCCTCCCACGACTACAGCTCCTCCTACGATTACAGCTCCTCTGACTACTACAGCTCCTCCTACGACTACAGCTCCTCCCACGACTACAGCTCCTCTGACTACTACAGCTCCTCCTACGACTACAGCTCCTCCGACTACTACAGCTCCTCCTACGACTACAGCTCCTCTTACTACTACAGCTCCTCCTACGACTACAGCTCCTCCGACTACTACAGCTCCTCCTACGACTACAGCTCCTCTGACTACTACAGCTCCTCTGACTTCTACAGCTCCTCCTACGACTACAGCCCCTCCAACTACTACAGCCCCTCCTACGACTACAGCTCCTCCTACGACTACAGCTCCTCTTACTACTACAGCTCCTCCTACGACTACAGCTCCTCCCACGACTACAGCTCCTCCTACGACTACAGCTCCTCTTACTACTACAGCTCCTCCTACGACTACAGCTCCTCCCACGACTACAGCTCCTCTGACTACTACAGCTCCTCCTACGACTACAGCTCCTCTGACTACTACAGCTCCTCCTACGACTACAGCTCCTCCCACGACTACAGCTCCTCTGACTACTACAGCTCCTCCTACGACTACAGCTCCTCCGACTACTACAGCTCCTCCTACGACTACAGCTCCTCCGACTACTACAGCTCCTCCTACGACTACAGCTCCTCTGACTACTACAGCTCCTCTGACTTCTACAGCTCCTCTGACTTCTACAGCTCCTCCCACGACTACAGCTCCTCTGACTACTACAGCTCCTCCTACGACTACAGCTCCTCTGACTACTACAGCTCCTCCTACGACTACAGCTCCTCCCACGACTACAGCTCCTCTGACTACTACAGCTCCTCCTACGACTACAGCTCCTCCGACTACTACAGCTCCTCCTACAACTACAGCTCCTCTTACCACTACAGCTCCTCCTACGACTACAGCTCCTCCCACGACTACAGCTCCTCTGACTACTACAGCTCCTCCTACGACTACAGCTCCTCTGACTACTACAGCTCCTCCTACGACTACAGCTCCTCCCACGACTACAGCTCCTCTGACTACTACAGCTCCTCCTACGACTACAGCTCCTCCGACTACTACAGCTCCTCCTACGACTACAGCTCCTCTTACTACTACAGCTCCTCCTACGACTACAGCTCCTCCGACTACTACAACTCCTCCTACGACTACAGCTCCTCTGACTACTACAGCTCCTCTGACTTCTACAGCTCCTACTACGACTACAGCCCCTCCAACTACTACAGCCCCTCCTACGACTACAGCTCCTCCTACGACTACAGCTCCTCTTACTACTACAGCTCCTCCTACGACTACAGCTCCTCCCACGACTACAGCTCCTCTGACTACTACAGCTCCTCCTACGACTACAGCTCCTCTGACTACTACAGCTCCTCCTACGACTACAGCTCCTCCCACGACTACAGCTCCTCTGACTACTACAGCTCCTCCTACGACTACAGCTCCTCCGACTACTACAGCTCCTCCTACGACTACAGCTCCTCCGACTACTACAGCTCCTCCTACGACTACAGCTCCTCTGACTACTACAGCTCCTCTGACTTCTACAGCTTCTCCTACGACTACAGCCCCTCCAACTACTACAGCCCCTCCTACGACTACAGCTCCTCCTACGACTACAGCTCCTCTTACTACTACAGCTACTCCTACGACTACAGCTCTTCTGACTACTACAGCTCCTCCTACGACTACAGCTCCTCCCACGACTACAGCTCCTCTGACTACTACAGCTCCTCCTACGACTACAACTCCTCTGACTACTACAGCTCCTCCTACGACTACAGCTCCTCTGACTACTACAGCTCCTCCTACGACTACAGCTCCTCCCACGACTACAGCTCCTCTGACTACTACAGCTCCTCCTACGACTACAGCTCCTCCGACTACTACAGCTCCTCCTACGACTACAGCTCCTCTTACTACTACAGCTCCTCCTACGACTACAGCTCCTCCGACTACTACAACTCCTCCTACGACTACAGCTCCTCTGACTACTACAGATCCTCTGACTTCTACAGCTCCTACTACGACTACAGCCCCTCCAACTACTACAGCCCCTCCTACGACTACAGCTCCTCCTACGACTACAGCTCCTCTTACTACTACAGCTCCTCCTACGACTACAGCTCCTCCCACGACTACAGCTCCTCTGACTACTACAGCTCCTCCTACGACTACAGCTCCTCTGACTACTACAGCTCCTCCTACGACTACAGCTCCTCCCACGACTACAGCTCCTCTGACTACTACAGCTCCTCCTACGACTACAGCTCCTCCGACTACTACAGCTCCTCCTACGACTACAGCTCCTCCGACTACTACAGCTCCTCCTACGACTACAGCTCCTCTGACTACTACAGCTCCTCTGACTTCTACAGCTTCTCCTACGACTACAGCCCCTCCAACTACTACAGCCCCTCCTACGACTACAGCTCCTCCTACGACTACAGCTCCTCTTACTACTACAGCTACTCCTACGACTACAGCTCCTCTGACTACTACAGCTCCTCCTACGACTACAGCTCCTCCCACGACTACAGCTCCTCTGACTACTACAGCTCCTCCCACGACTACAGCTCCTCTGACTACTACAGCTCCTCCTACGACTACAGCTCCTCTGACTACTACAGCTCCTCCTACGACTACAGCTCCTCCCACGACTACAGCTCCTCTGACTACTACAGCTCCTCCCACGACTACAGCTCCTCTGACTACTACAGCTCCTCCTACGACTACAGCTCCTCTGACTACTACAGCTCCTCCTACGACTACAGCTCCTCCCACGACTACAGCTCCTCTGACTACTACAGCTCCTCCTACGACTACAGCTCCTCCGACTACTACAGCTCCTCCTACAACTACAGCTCCTCTTACTACTACAGCTCCTCCTACGACTACAGCTCCTCCCACGACTACAGCTCCTCTGACTACTACAGCTCCTCCTACGACTACAGCTCCTCTGACTACTACAGCTCCTCCTACGACTACAGCTCCTCCCACGACTACAGCTCCTCTGACTACTACAGCTCCTCCTACGACTACAGCTCCTCTGACTACTACAGCTCCTCCTACGACTACAGCTCCTCCCACGACTACAGCTCCTCTGACTACTACAGCTCCTCCTACGACTACAGCTCCTCCGACTACTACAGCTCCTCCTACGACTACAGCTCCTCTTACTACTACAGCTCCTCCTACGACTACAGCTCCTCCGACTACTACAACTCCTCCTACGACTACAGCTCCTCTGACTACTACAGCTCCTCTGACTTCTACAGCTCCTACTACGACTACAGCCCCTCCAACTACTACAGCCCCTCCTACGACTACAGCTCCTCCTACGACTACAGCTCCTCTTACTACTACAGCTCCTCCTACGACTACAGCTCCTCCCACGACTACAGCTCCTCTGACTACTACAGCTCCTCCTACGACTACAGCTCCTCTGACTACTACAGCTCCTCCTACGACTACAGCTCCTCCCACGACTACAGCTCCTCTGACTACTACAGCTCCTCCTACGACTACAGCTCCTCCGACTACTACAGCTCCTCCTACGACTACAGCTCCTCCGACTACTACAGCTCCTCCTACGACTACAGCTCCTCTGACTACTACAGCTCCTCTGACTTCTACAGCTTCTCCTACGACTACAGCCCCTCCAACTACTACAGCCCCTCCTACGACTACAGCTCCTCCTACGACTACAGCTCCTCTTACTACTACAGCTACTCCTACGACTACAGCTCCTCTGACTACTACAGCTCCTCCTACGACTACAGCTCCTCCCACGACTACAGCTCCTCTGACTACTACAGCTCCTCCTACGACTACAGCTCCTCTGACTACTACAGCTCCTCCTACGACTACAGCTCCTCTGACTACTACAGCTCCTCCTACGACTACAGCTCCTCCCACGACTACAGCTCCTCTGACTACTACAGCTCCTCCTACGACTACAGCTCCTCCGACTACTACAGCTCCTCCTACGACTACAGCTCCTCTTACTACTACAGCTCCTCCTACGACTACAGCTCCTCCCACGACTACAGCTCCTCTGACTACTACAGCTCCTCCTACGACTACAGCTCCTCTGACTACTACAGCTCCTCCTACGACTACAGCTCCTCCCACGACTACAGCTCCTCTGACTACTACAGCTCCTCCTACGACTACAGCTCCTCCGACTACTACAGCTCCTCCTACGACTACAGCTCCTCTTACTACTACAGCTCCTCCTACGACTACAGCTCCTCCCACGACTACAGCTCCTCTGACTACTACAGCTCCTCCTACGACTACAGCTCCTCTGACTACTACAGCTCCTCCTACGACTACAGCTCCTCCCACGACTACAGCTCCTCTGACTACTACAGCTCCTCCTACGACTACAGCTCCTCCGACTACTACAGCTCCTCCTACGACTACAGCTCCTCTTACTACTACAGCTCCTCCTACGACTACAGCTCCTCCGACTACTACAGCTCCTCCTACGACTACAGCTCCTCTGACTACTACAGCTCCTCTGACTTCTACAGCTCCTCCCACGACTACAGCTCCTCCCACGACTACAGCTCCTCTGACTACTACAGCTCCTCCTACGACTACAGCTCCTCTGACTACTACAGCTCCTCCTACGACTACAGCTCCTCCCACGACTACAGCTCCTCTGACTACTACAGCTCCTCCTACGACTACAGCTCCTCCGACTACTACAGCTCCTCCTACAACTACAGCTCCTCTTACTACTACAGCTCCTCCTACGACTACAGCTCCTCCCACGACTACAGCTCCTCTGACTACTACAGCTCCTCCTACGACTACAGCTCCTCTGACTACTACAGCTCCTCCTACGACTACAGCTCCTCCCACGACTACAGCTCCTCTGACTACTACAGCTCCTCCTACGACTACAGCTCCTCCGACTACTACAGCTCCTCCTACGACTACAGCTCCTCTTACTACTACAGCTCCTCCTACGACTACAGCTCCTCCGACTACTACAGCTCCTCCTACGACTACAGCTCCTCTGACTACTACAGCTCCTCTGACTTCTACAGCTCCTCCTACGACTACAGCCCCTCCAACTACTACAGCCCCTCCTACGACTACAGCTCCTCTTACGACTACAGCTCCTCTTACTACTACAGCTCCTCCTACGACTACAGCTCCTCCCACGACTACAGCTCCTCTGACTACTACAGCTCCTCCTACGACTACAGCTCCTCTGACTACTACAGCTCCTCCTACGACTACAGCTCCTCCCACGACTACAGCTCCTCTGACTACTACAGCTCCTCCTACGACTACAGCTCCTCCGACTACTACAGCTCCTCCTACGACTACAGCTCCTCCGACTACTACAGCTCCTCCTACGACTACTGCTCCTCTGACTACTACAGCTCCTCTGACTTCTACAGCTCCTCCTACGACTACAGCCCCTCCAACTACTACAGCCCCTCCTACGACTACAGCTCCTCCTTCGACTACAGCTCCTCTTACTACTACAGCTACTCCTACGACTACAGCTCCTCCCACGACTACAGCTCCTCTGACTACTACAGCTCCTCCTACGACTACAGCTCCTCTGACTACTACAGCTCCTCCTACGACTACAGCTCCTCCCACGACTACAGCTCCTTTGACTACTACAGCTCCTCCTACGACTACAGCTCCTCCGACTACTACAGCTCCTCCTACGACTACAGCTTCTCTTACTACTACAGCTCCTCCTACGACTACAGCTCCTCCCACGACTACAGCTCCTCTGACTACTACAGCTCCTCCTACGACTACAGCTCCTCTGACTACTACAGCTCCTCCTACGACTACAGCTCCTCCGACTACTACAACTCCTCCTACGACTACAGCTCCTCTGACTACTACAGCTCCTCTGACATCTACAGCTCCTACTACGACTACAGCCCCTCCAACTACTACAGCCCCTCCTACGACTACAGCTCCTCCTACGACTACAGCTCCTCTTACTACTACAGCTCCTCCTACGACTACAGCTCCTCCCACGACTACAGCTCCTCTGACTACTACAGCTCCTCCTACGACTACAGCTCCTCTGACTACTACAGCTCCTCCTACGACTACAGCTCCTCCCACGACTACAGCTCCTCTGACTACTACAGCTCCTCCTACGACTACAGCTCCTCCGACTACTACAGCTCCTCCTACGACTACAGCTCCTCCGACTACTACAGCTCCTCCTACGACTACAGCTCCTCTGACTACTACAGCTCCTCTGACTTCTACAGCTTCTCCTACGACTACAGCCCCTCCAACTACTACAGCCCCTCCTACGACTACAGCTCCTCCTACGACTACAGCTCCTCTTACTACTACAGCTACTCCTACGACTACAGCTCCTCTGACTACTACAGCTCCTCCTACGACTACAGCTCCTCCCACGACTACAGCTCCTCTCACTACTACAGCTCCTCCTACGACTACAGCTCCTCTGACTACTACAGCTCCTCCTACGACTACAGCTCCTCTGACTACTACAGCTCCTCCTACGACTACAGCTCCTCCCACGACTACAGCTCCTCTGACTACTACAGCTCCTCCTACGACTACAGCTCCTCCGACTACTACAGCTCCTCCTACGACTACAGCTCCTCTTACTACTACAGCTCCTCCTACGACTACAGCTCCTCCCACGACTACAGCTCCTCTGACTACTACAGCTCCTCCTACGACTACAGCTCCTCTGACTACTACAGCTCCTCCTACGACTACAGCTCCTCCCACGACTACAGCTCCTCTGACTACTACAGCTCCTCCTACGACTACAGCTCCTCCGACTACTACAGCTCCTCCTACGACTACAGCTCCTCTTACTACTACAGCTCCTCCTACGACTACAGCTCCTCCCACGACTACAGCTCCTCTGACTACTACAGCTCCTCCTACGACTACAGCTCCTCTGACTACTACAGCTCCTCCTACGACTACAGCTCCTCCCACGACTACAGCTCCTCTGACTACTACAGCTCCTCCTACGACTACAGCTCCTCCGACTACTACAGCTCCTCCTACGACTACAGCTCCTCCGACTACTACAGCTCCTCCTACGACTACTGCTCCTCTGACTACTACAGCTCCTCTGACTTGTACAGCTCCTCCTACGACTACAGCCCCTCCAACTACTACAGCCCCTCCTACGACTACAGCTCCTCCTTCGACTACAGCTCCTCTTACTACTACAGCTACTCCTACGACTACAGCTCCTCCCACGACTACAGCTCCTCTGACTACTACAGCTCCTCCTACGACTACAGCTCCTCTGACTACTACAGCTCCTCCTACGACTACAGCTCCTCCCACGACTACAGCTCCTTTGACTACTACAGCTCCTCCTACGACTACAGCTCCTCCGACTACTACAGCTCCTCCTACGACTACAGCTCCTCTTACTACTACAGCTCCTCCTACGACTACAGCTCCTCCCACGACTACAGCTCCTTTGACTACTACAGCTCCTCCTACGACTACAGCTCCTCTGACTACTACAGCTCCTCCTACGACTACAGCTCCTCCCACGACTACAGCTCCTTTGACTACTACAGCTCCTCCTACGACTACAGCTCCTCCGACTACTACAGCTCCTCCTACGACTACAGCTCCTCTTACTACTACAGCTCCTCCTACGACTACAGCTCCTCCCACGACTACAGCTCCTCTGACTACTACAGCTCCTCCTACGACTACAGCTCCTCTGACTACTACAGCTCCTCCTACGACTACAGCTCTTCCGACTACTACATCTCCTCCTACTACTACAGCTCCTCCTACGACTACAGCTCCTCTGACTACTACAGCTCCTCCTACGACTACAGCTCCTCCCACGACTACAGCTCCTCTGACTACTACAGCTCCTCCTACGACTACAGCTCCTCCGACTACTACAGCTCCTCCTACGACTACAGCTCCTCTTACTACTACAGCTCCTCCTACGACTACAGCTCCTCCGACTACTACAGCTCCTCCTACCACTACAGCTCCTCTGACTACTACAGCTCCTCTGACTTCTACAGCTCCTCCTACGACTACAGCCCCTCCAACTACTACAGCCCCTCCTACGACTACAGCTCCTCCCACGACTACAGCTCCTCTTACTACTACAGCTCCTCCTACGACTACAGCTCCTCCCACGACTACAGCTCCTCTTACTACTACAGCTACTCCTACGACTACAGCTCCTCTGACTACTACAGCTCCTCCTACGACTACAGCTCCTCCCACGACTACAGCTCCTCTCACTACTACAGCTCCTCCTACGACTACAGCTCCTCTGACTACTACAGCTCCTCCTACGACTACAGCTCCTCTGACTACTACAGCTCCTCCTACGACTACAGCTCCTCCCACGACTACAGCTCCTCTGACTACTACAGCTCCTCCTACGACTACAGCTCCTCCGACTACTACAGCTCCTCCTACGACTACAGCTCCTCTTACTACTACAGCTCCTCCTACGACTACAGCTCCTCCCACGACTACAGCTCCTCTGACTACTACAGCTCCTCCTACGACTACAGCTCCTCTGACTACTACAGCTCCTCCTACGACTACAGCTCCTCCCACGACTACAGCTCCTCTGACTACTACAGCTCCTCCTACGACTACAGCTCCTCCGACTACTACAGCTCCTCCTACGACTACAGCTCCTCTTACTACTACAGCTCCTCCTACGACTACAGCTCCTCCCACGACTACAGCTCCTCTGACTACTACAGCTCCTCCTACGACTACAGCTCCTCTGACTACTACAGCTCCTCCTACGACTACAGCTCCTCCCACGACTACAGCTCCTCTGACTACTACAGCTCCTCCTACGACTACAGCTCCTCCGACTACTACAGCTCCTCCTACGACTACAGCTCCTCCGACTACTACAGCTCCTCCTACGACTACTGCTCCTCTGACTACTACAGCTCCTCTGACTTGTACAGCTCCTCCTACGACTACAGCCCCTCCAACTACTACAGCCCCTCCTACGACTACAGCTCCTCCTTCGACTACAGCTCCTCTTACTACTACAGCTACTCCTACGACTACAGCTCCTCCCACGACTACAGCTCCTCTGACTACTACAGCTCCTCCTACGACTACAGCTCCTCTGACTACTACAGCTCCTCCTACGACTACAGCTCCTCCCACGACTACAGCTCCTTTGACTACTACAGCTCCTCCTACGACTACAGCTCCTCCGACTACTACAGCTCCTCCTACGACTACAGCTCCTCTTACTACTACAGCTCCTCCTACGACTACAGCTCCTCCCACGACTACAGCTCCTTTGACTACTACAGCTCCTCCTACGACTACAGCTCCTCTGACTACTACAGCTCCTCCTACGACTACAGCTCCTCCCACGACTACAGCTCCTTTGACTACTACAGCTCCTCCTACGACTACAGCTCCTCCGACTACTACAGCTCCTCCTACGACTACAGCTCCTCTTACTACTACAGCTCCTCCTACGACTACAGCTCCTCCCACGACTACAGCTCCTCTGACTACTACAGCTCCTCCTACGACTACAGCTCCTCTGACTACTACAGCTCCTCCTACGACTACAGCTCCTCTGACTACTACAGCTCCTCCTACGACTACAGCTCCTCCCACGACTACAGCTCCTCTGACTACTACAGCTCCTCCTACGACTACAGCTCCTCCGACTACTACAGCTCCTCCTACGACTACAGCTCCTCTTACTACTACAGCTCCTCCTACGACTACAGCTCCTCCGACTACTACAGCTCCTCCGACTACTACAGCTCCTCCTACGACTACAGCTCCTCTGACTACTACAGCTCCTCCTACAACTACAGCTCCTCTGACTACTACACCTCCTCCTACGACTACAGCTCTTCCGACTACTACATCTCCTCCTACTACTACAGCTCCTCCTACGACTACAGCTCCTCTGACTACTACAGCTCCTCCTACGACTACAGCTCCTCCCACGACTACAGCTCCTCTGACTACTACAGCTCCTCCTACGACTACAGCTCCTCCGACTACTACAGCTCCTCCTACGACTACAGCTCCTCTTACTACTACAGCTCCTCCTACGACTACAGCTCCTCCGACTACTACAGCTCCTCCTACCACTACAGCTCCTCTGACTACTACAGCTCCTCTGACTTCTACAGCTCCTCCTACGACTACAGCCCCTCCAACTACTACAGCCCCTCCTACGACTACAGCTCCTCCTACGACTACAGCTCCTCTTACTACTACAGCTCCTCCTACGACTACAGCTCCTCCCACGACTACAGCTCCTCTGACTACTACAGCTCCTCCTACGACTACAGCTCCTCTGACTACTACAGCTCCTCCTACGACTACAGCTCCTCCCACGACTACAGCTCCTCTGACTACTACAGCTCCTCCTACGACTACAGCTCCTCCGACTACTACAGCTCCTCCTACGACTACAGCTCCTCTTACTACTACAGCTCCTCCTACGACTACAGCTCCTCCCACGACTACAGCTCCTCTGACTACTACAGCTCCTCCTACGACTACAGCTCCTCTGACTACTACAGCTCCTCCTACGACTACAGCTCCTCCCACGACTACAGCTCCTCTGACTACTACAGCTCCTCCTACGACTACAGCTCCTCCGACTACTACAGCTCCTCCTACGACTACAGCTCCTCTTACTACTACAGCTCCTCCTACGACTACAGCTCCTCCGACTACTACAGCTCCTCCTACGACTACAGCTCCTCTGACTACTACAGCTCCTCTGACTTCTACAGCTCCTCCTACGACTACAGCTCCTCCGACTACTACAGCCCCTCCTACGACTACAGCTCCTCCTACGACTACAGCTCCTCCTACGACTACAGCTCCTCCCACGACTACAGCTCTTCTGACTACTACAGCTCCTCCTACGACTACAGCTCCTCTGACTACTACAGCTCCTCCTACGACTACAGCTCCTCCCACGACTACAGCTCCTCTGACTACTACAGCTCCTCCTACGACTACAGCTCCTCTGACTACTACAGCTCCTCCTACGACTACAGCTCCTCTTACTACTACAGCTCCTCCTACGACTACAGCTCCTCCGACTACTACAGCTCCTCCTACGACTACAGCTCCTCTGACTACTACAGCTCCTCTGACTTCTACAGCTCCTCCTACGACTACAGCCCCTCCAACTACTACAGCCCCTCCTACGACTACAGCTCCTCTTACTACTACAGCTCCTCCCACGACTACAGCTCCTCTGACTACTACAGCTCCTCCTACGACTACAGCTCCTCCGACTACTACAGCTCCTCCTACGACTACAGCTCCTCTTACTACTACAGCTCCTCCTACGACTACAGCTCCTCCGACTACTACAGCTCCTCCTACGACTACAGCTCCTCTGACTACTACAGCTCCTCTGACTTCTACAGCTCCTCCTACGACTACAGCCCCTCCAACTACTACAGCCCCTCCTACGACTACAGCTCCTCCTACGACTACAGCTCCTCTTACTACTACAGCTCCTCCTACGACTACAGCTCCTCCCACGACTACAGCTCCTCTGACTACTACAGCTCCTCCTACGACTACAGCTCCTCCTACGACTACAGCTCCTCTGACTACTACAGCTCCTCCTACGACTACAGCTCCTCCCACGACTACAGCTCCTCTGACTACTACAGCTCCTCCTACGACTACAGCTCCTCCGACTACTACAGCTCCTCCTACGACTACAGCTCCTCTTACTACTACAGCTCCTCCTACGACTACAGCTCCTCCCACGACTACAGCTCCTCTGACTACTACAGCTCCTCCTACGACTACAGCTCCTCTGACTACTACAGCTCCTCCTACGACTACAGCTCCTCCCACGACTACAGCTCCTCTGACTACTACAGCTCCTCCTACGACTACAGCTCCTCCGACTACTACAGCTCCTCCTACGACTACAGCTCCTCTTACTACTACAGCTCCTCCTACGACTACAGCTCCTCCGACTACTACAGCTCCTCCGACTACTACAGCTCCTCCTACGACTACAGCTCCTCTGACTACTACAGCTCCTCCTACGACTACAGCTCCTCCGACTACTACAGCTCCTCCTACGACTACAGCTCCTCTTACTACTACAGCTCCTCCTACGACTACAGCTCCTCCGACTACTACATCTCCTCCTACGACTACAGCTCCTTCGACTACTACAGCTCCTCCTACTACTACAGCTCCTCCTACGACTACAGCTCCTCTGACTACTACAGCTCCTCCTACGACTACAGCCCCTCCAACTACTACAGCCCTTCCTACGACTACAGCTCCTATTACTACTACAAATCCTACGACTACAGCTTCTCTAACTACTACTGCTCCTCCTACGACTACAGCTCCTCTGATTACTACAGCTCCTCCTACGACTACATCTCCTCCAACTACTACAGCTCCTCCTACGACTACAGCTCCTCTGACTTCTACAGCCCTTCCTACGACTACAGCTCCTATTACTACTACAAATCCTACGACTACAGCTTCTCTAACTACTACTGCTCCTCCTACGACTACAGCTCCTCTGACTACTACAGCTCCTCCTACGACTACATCTCCTCCAACTACTACAGCTCCTCCTACGACTACAGTTCCTCTGACTTCTACAGCTCCTCCTACGACTACAGCCCCTCCAACTACTACAGCTCCTCCTACGACTACATCTCCTCCAACTACTACTGCTCCTCCTACGACTACAGCTCCTCTGACTACTACAGCTCCTCCTACGACTACATCTCCTCCAACTACTACAGCTCCTCCTACGACTACAGTTCCTCTGACTTCTACAGCTCCTCCTACGACTACAGCCCCTCCAACTACTACAGCTCCTCCTACGACTACATCTCCTCCAACTACTACAGCTCCTCCTACGACTACAGCTCCTCCGACTACTACAGCTCCTCCAACGACTACAGCTCCTCTGACTACTACAGCTCCTCCTACAACTACAGCTCCTCTGACTACTACACCTCCTCCTACGACTACAGCTCTTCCGACTACTACATCTCCTCCTACTACTACAGCTCCTCCTACGACTACAGCTCCTCTGACTACTACAGCTCCTCCTACGACTACAGCTCCTCCCACGACTACAGCTCCTCTGACTACTACAGCTCCTCCTACGACTACAGCTCCTCCGACTACTACAGCTCCTCCTACGACTACAGCTCCTCTTACTACTACAGCTCCTCCTACGACTACAGCCCCTCCAACTACTACAGCCCCTCCTACGACTACAGCTCCTCCTACGACTACAGCTCCTCTTACTACTACAGCTCCTCCTACGACTACAGCTCCTCCCACGACTACAGCTCCTCTGACTACTACAGCTCCTCCTACGACTACAGCTCCTCCTACGACTACAGCTCCTCTTACTACTACAGCTCCTCCTACGACTACAGCTCCTTCGACTACTACAGCTCCTCCTACGACTACAGCTCCTCCCACGACTACAGCTCCTCTGACTACTACAGCTCCTCCGACTACTACAGCTCCTCCTACGACTACAGCTCCTCTTACTACTACAGCTCCTCCTACGACTACAGCTCCTTCGACTACTACAGCTCCTCCTACGACTACAGCTCCTCTGACTACTACAGCTCCTCTGACTTCTACAGCTCCTACTACGACTACAGCCCCTCCAACTACTACAGCCCCTCCTACGACTACAGCTCCTCTGACTACTACAGCTCCTCCTACGACTACAGCTCCTCCCACGACTACAGCTCCTCTGACTACTACAGCTCCTCCTACGACTACAGCTCCTCTGACTACTACAGCTCCTCCTACGACTACAGCTCCTCCCACGACTACAGCTCCTCTGACTACTACAGCTCCTCCTACGACTACAGCTCCTCCGACTACTACAGCTCCTCCTACGACTACAGCTCCTCTTACTACTACAGCTCCTCCTACGACTACAGCTCCTCTGACTACTACAGCTCCTCTGACTTCTACAGCTTCTCCTACGACTACAGCCCCTCCAACTACTACAGCTCCTCCTACGACTACAGCTCCTCCCACGACTACAGCTCCTCTGACTACTACAGCTCCTCCTACGACTACAGCTCCTCCGACTACTACAGCTCCTCCTACGACTACAGCTCCTCTTACTACTACAGCTCCTCCTACGACTACAGCTCCTCCGACTACTACAGCTCCTCCTACGACTACAGCTCCTCTGACTACTACAGCTCCTCCTACAACTACAGCTCCTCTGACTACTACACCTCCTCCTACGACTACAGCTCTTCCGACTACTACATCTCCTCCTACTACTACAGCTCCTCCTACGACTACAGCTCCTCTGACTACTACAGCTCCTCCTACGACTACAGCTCCTCCCACGACTACAGCTCCTCTGACTACTACAGCTCCTCCTACGACTACAGCTCCTCCGACTACTACAGCTCCTCCTACGACTACAGCTCCTCTTACTACTACAGCTCCTCCTACGACTACAGCTCCTCCGACTACTACAGCTCCTCCTACGACTACAGCTCCTCTGACTACTACAGCTCCTCTGACTTCTACAGCTCCTCCCACGACTACAGCTCCTCCTACGACTACAGCTCCTCTGACTACTACAGCCCTTCCTACGACTACAGCTCCTATTACTACTACAAATCCTACGACTACAGCTTCTCTAACTACTACTGCTCCTCCTACGACTACAGCTCCTCTGACTACTACAGCTCCTCCTACGACTACATCTCCTCCAACTACTACAGCTCCTCCTACGACTACAGTTCCTCTGACTACTACAGCTCCTCCTACGACTACAGCTCCTACCACGACTACAGCTCCTCCTACGACTACAGCTCCTCTGACTACTACAGCTCCTCCTACGACTACAGCTCCTCCGACTACTACAGCTCCTCCTACAACTACAGCTCCTCTGACTACTACAGCTCCTCCTACGACTACAGCTCCTCCGACTACTACAGCTCCTCCTACGACTACAGCTCCTCTGACTACTACAGCTCCTCTGACTTCTACAGCTCCTCCTACGACTACAGCCCCTCTTACTACTACAGCCCCTCCTACGACTACAGCTCCTCCTACGACTACAGCTCCTCTTACTACTACAGCTCCTCCTACGACTACAGCTCCTCCCACGACTACAGCTCCTCTGACTACTACAGCTCCTCCTACGACTACAGCTCCTCTGACTACTACAGCCCTTCCTACGACTACAGCTCCTCCCACGACTACAGCTCCTCTGACTACTACAGCTCCTCCTACGACTACAGCTCCTCCGACTACTACAGCTCCTCCTACGACTACAGCTCCTCTTACTACTACAGCTCCTCCTACGACTACAGCTCCTCCCACGACTACAGCTCCTCCTACGACTACAGCTCCTCTGACTACTACAGCCCTTCCTACGACTACAGCTCCTCTGACTACTACAGCCCTTCCTACGACTACAGCTTCTCTAACTACTACTGCTCCTCCTACGACTACAGCTCCTCTGACTACTACAGCTCCTCCTACGACTACATCTCCTCCAACTACTACAGCTCCTCCTACGACTACAGTTCCTCTGACTACTACAGCTCCTCCTACGACTACAGCTCCTACCACGACTACAGCTCCTCCTACGACTACAGCTCCTCTGACTACTACAGCTCCTCCTACGACTACAGCTCCTCCGACTACTACAGCTCCTCCTACAACTACAGCTCCTCTGACTACTACAAATCCTACGACTACAGCTCCTCCTACAACTACAGCTCCTCTGACTACTACAGCTCCTCCGACTACTACAGCTCCTCCTACGACTACAGTTCCTCTGACTACTATAAATCCTACGACTACAGCTCCTACCACGACTACAGCTCCTCCTACAACTACAGCTCCTCCCACGACTACAGTTCTTCTAACTACTACTGCTCCTCCTACGACTACAGCTCCTCTGACTACTACAGCTCCTCCTACGACTACAGCTCCTCTGACTACTACAGCTCCTCCTACAACTACAGCTCCTCTGACTACTACACCTCCTCCTACGACTACAGCTCTTCCGACTACTACAGCTCCTCATACGACTACAGCTCCTCCTACGACTACAGCTCCTCTGACTACTACAGCTCCTCCTACGACGACAGCTCCTCTGACTACTACAGCTCCTCCTACGACTACAGCTCCTCTGACTACTACAGCTCCTCCTACGACTACAGCTCCTCTGACTACTACAGCTCCTCCTACGACTACAGCTCCTCTGACTACTACAGCTCCTCCTACGACTACAGCTCCTCTGACTACTACACCTCCTCCTACGACTACAGCTCCTCCGACCACTACTTCTCTTCCTACGACTACAGCTCCTTCCACGACTACAGCTCCTCTGACTACTACAGCTCCTCCTACGACTACAGCTCCTCCGACTACTACAGCTCCTCCTACTACTACAGCTCCTCCTACGACTACAGCCCCTCCAACTACTACAGCCCTTCCTACGACTACAGCTCCTATTACTACTACAAATCCTACGACTACAGCTTCTCTAACTACTACTGCTCCTCCTACGACTACAGCTCCTCTTACTACTACAGCCCCTCCTACGACTACAGCTCCTCCTACGACTACAGCTCCTCTTACTACTACAGCTCCTCCTACGACTACAGCTCCTCCCACGACTACAGCTCCTCTGACTACTACAGCTCCTCCTACGACTACAGCTCCTCTGACTACTACAGCTCCTCCTACGACTACAGCTCCTCCCACGACTACAGCTCCTCTGACTACTACAGCTCCTCCTACGACTACAGCTCCTCCGACTACTACAGCTCCTCCTACGACTACAGCTCCTCTTACTACTACAAATCCTACGACTACAGCTTCTCTAACTACTACTGCTCCTCCTACGACTACAGCTCCTCTGACTACTACAGCTCCTCCTACGACTACAGCCCCTCCAACTACTACAGCCCCTCCTACGACTACAGCTCCTCCTACGACTACAGCTCCTCTTACTACTATAGCTCCTCCTACGACTACAGCTCCTCCCACGACTACAGCTCCTCTGACTACTACAGCTCCTCCTACGACTACAGCTCCTCTGACTACTACAGCTCCTCCTACGACTACAGCTCCTCCCACGACTACAGCTCCTCCTACGACTACAGCTCCTCCCACGACTACAGCTCCTCTGACTACTACAGCTCCTCCTACGACTACAGCTCCTCCGACTACTACAGCTCCTCCTACGACTACAGCTCCTCTTACTACTACAGCTCCTCCTACGACTACAGCTCCTCCCACGACTACAGCTCCTCTGACTACTACAGCTCCTCCTACGACTACAGCTCCTCCGACTACTACAGCTCCTCCTACGACTACAGCTCCTCTTACTACTACAGCTCCTCTTACGACTACAGCTCCTCCGACTACTACAGCTCCTCCTACGACTACAGCTCCTCCGACTACTACAGCTCCTCCTACGACTACAGCTCCTCTTACTACTACAGCTCCTCCTACGACTACAGCTCCTCCCACGACTACAGCTCCTCTGACTACTACAGCTCCTCCTACGACTACAGCTCCTCCGACTACTACAGCTCCTCCTACGACTACAGCCCCTCCAACTACTACAGCCCCTCCAACTACTACAGCCCCTCCTACGACTACTGTTCCTCTTACTACTACAGCTCCTCCTACGACTACAGCTCCTCTAACTACTACAGCCCCTCCTACGACTACAGCTCCTCTGACTACTACAGCTCCTCTGACTACTACAGCTCCTCCTACGACTACAGCTCCTCCCACGACTACAGCTCCTCTGACTACTACAGCTCCTCCTACGACTACAGCTCCTCCGACTACTACAGCTCCTCCTACGACTACAGCTCCTCTTACTACTACAGCTCCTCCTACGACTACAGCTCCTCCGACTACTACAGCTCCTCCGACTACTACAGCTCCTCCTACGACTACAGCTCCTCTGACTACTACAGCTCCTCCTACAACTACAGCTCCTCTGACTACTACACCTCCTCCTACGACTACAGCTCTTCCGACTACTACATCTCCTCCTACTACTACAGCTCCTCCTACGACTACAGCTCCTCTGACTACTACAGCTCCTCCTACGACTACAGCTCCTCCCACGACTACAGCTCCTCTGACTACTACAGCTCCTCCGACTACTACAGCTCCTCCTACGACTACAGCTCCTCTTACTACTACAGCTCCTCCTACGACTACAGCTCCTCCGACTACTACAGCTCCTCCTACGACTACAGCTCCTCTGACTACTACAGCTCCTCTGACTTCTACAGCTCCTCCTACGACTACAGCCCCTCCAACTACTACAGCCCCTCCTACGACTACAGCTCCTCCTACGACTACAGCTCCTCTTACTACTATAGCTCCTCCTACGACTACAGCTCCTCCCACGACTACAGCTCCTCTGACTACTACAACTCCTCCTACGACTACAGCTCCTCTGACTACTACAGCTCCTCCTACGACTACAGCTCCTCTGACTACTACAGCTCCTCCTACGACTACAGCTCCTCCGACTACTACAGCTCCTCCTACGACTACAGCTCCTCTTACTACTACAGCTCCTCCTACGACTACAGCTCCTCCCACGACTACAGCTCCTCTGACTACTACAGCTCCTCCTACGACTACAGCTCCTCTGACTACTACAGCTCCTCCTACGACTACAGCTCCTCCCACGACTACAGCTCCTCTGACTACTACAGCTCCTCCTACGACTACAGCTCCTCCGACTACTACAGCTCCTCCTACGACTACAGCTCCTCTTACTACTACAGCTCCTCCTACGACTACAGCTCCTCCGACTACTACAGCTCCTCCTACGACTACAGCTCCTCCGACTACTACAGCTCCTCTGACTACTACAGCTCCTCCTACGACTACAGCCCCTCCGACGACTACAGCTCCTCTGACTACTACAGCTCCTCCTACGACTACAGCTCCTCTGACTACTACAGCTCCTCCTACGACTACAGCTCCTCTGACTACTACAGCTCCTCCTACGACTACAGCTCCTCTGACTACTACAGCTCCTCCTACGACTACAGCTCCTCTGACTACTACAGCTCCTCCTACGACTACAGCTCCTCCCACGACTACAGCTCCTCTGACTACTACAGCTCCTCCTACGACTACAGCTCCTCCGACTACTACAGCTCCTCCTACGACTACAGCTCCTCTGACTATTACAGCTCCTCCTACGACTACAGCTCCTCCGACTACTACAGCTCCTCCTACGACTACAGCTCCTCTTACTACTACAGCTCCTCCTACGACTACAGCTCCTCCCACGACTACAGCTCCTCTGACTACTACAGCTCTTCCTACGACTACAGCTCCTCCCACGACTACAGCTCCTCTGACTACTACAGCTCCTCCTACGACTACAGCTCCTCCGACTACTACAGCTCCTCCTACGACTACAGCTCCTCTTACTACTACAGCCCCTCCTACGACTACAGCTCCTCCTACGACTACAGCTCCTCTTACTACTATAGCTCCTCCTACGACTACAGCTCCTCCCACGACTACAGCTCCTCTGACTACTACAGCTCCTCCTACGACTACAGCTCCTCTGACTACTACAGCTCCTCCTACGACTACAGCTCCTCCCACGACTACAGCTCCTCTGACTACTACAGCTCCTCCTACGACTACAGCTCCTCCGACTACTACAGCTCCTCCTACGACTACAGCTCCTCTTACTACTACAGCTCCTCCTACGACTACAGCCCCTCCAACTACTACAGCCCCTCCTACGACTACAGCTCCTCCTACGACTACAGCTCCTCTTACTACTACAGCTCCTCCTACGACTACAGCTCCTCCGACTACTACAGCTCCTCCTACGACTACAGCTCCTCCGACTACTACAGCTCCTCCTACTACTACAGCTCCTCCTACGACTACAGCTCCTCTGACTACTACAGCTCCTCCTACGACTACAGCCCCTCCAACTACTACAGCCCTTCCTACGACTACAGCTCCTATTACTACTACAAATCCTACGACTACAGCTTCTCTAACTACTACTGCTCCTCCTATGACTACAGCTCCTCTGACTACTACAGCTCCTCCTACGACTACATCTCCTCCAACTACTACAGCTCCTCCTACGACTACAGTTCCTCTGACTACTACAGCTCCTCCTACGACTACAGCTCCTACCACGACTACAGCTCCTCCTACGACTACAGCTCCTCTGACTACTACAGCTCCTCCTACGACTACAGCTCCTCCGACTACTACAGCTCCTCCTACAACTACAGCTCCTCTGACTACTACAAATCCTACGACTACAGCTCCTCCTACAACTACAGCTCCTCTGACTACTACAGCTCCTCCGACTACTACAGCTCCTCCTACGACTACAGTTCCTCTGACTACTACAAATCCTACGACTACAGCTCCTACCACGACTACAGCTCCTCCTAGAACTATAGCTCCTCCCACGACTACAGTTCTTCTAACTACTACTGCTCCTCCTACGACTACAGCTCCTCCGACTACTACAGCTCCTCCTACGACTACAGCTCCTCTGACTACTACAGCTCCTCCTACAACTACAGCTCCTCTGACTACTACACCTCCTCCTACGACTACAGCTCTTCCGACTACTACATCTCCTCCTACTACTACAGCTCCTCCTACGCCTACAGCCCCTCCGACTACTACAGCTCCTCCTACGACTACAGCTCTTCCGACTACTACAGCTCCTCATACGACTACAGCTCCTCCTACGACTACAGCTCCTCCTACGACTACAGCTCCTCTGACTACTACAGCTCCTCCTACGACTACAGCTCCTCTGACTACTACAGCTCCTCCTACGACTACAGCTCCTCTGACTACTACACCTCCTCCTACGACTACAGCTCCTCCGACCACTACTTCTCTTCCTACGACTACAGCTCCTTCCACGACTACAGCTCCTCTGACTACTACAGCTCCTCCTACGACTACAGCTCCTCCGACTACTACAGCTCCTCCTACTACTACAGCTCCTCCTACGACTACAGCCCCTCCAACTACTACAGCCCTTCCTACGACTACAGCTCCTATTACTACTACAAATCCTACGACTACAGCTTCTCTAACTACTACTGCTCCTCCTACGACTACAGCTCCTCTTACTACTACAGCTCCTCCTACGACTACAGCTCCTCCGACTACTACAGCTCCTCCTACGACTACAGCTCCTCTGACTACTACAGCTCCTCTGACTACTACAGCTCCTCCTACGACTACAGCCCCTCCAACTACTACAGCCCCTCCAACTACTACAGCCCCTCCTACGACTACTGTTCCTCTTACTACTACAGCTCCTCCTACGACTACAGCTCCTCTAACTACTACAGCCCCTCCTACGACTACAGCTCCTCTGACTACTACAGCTCCTCCTACGACTACAGCTCCTCCCACGACTACAGCTCCTCTGACTACTACAGCTCCTCCTACGACTACAGCTCCTCCGACTACTACAGCTCCTCCTACGACTACAGCTCCTCCGACTACTACAGCTCTTCCTACGACTACAGCTCCTCCTACGACTACAGCTCCTCTGACTACTACAGCTCCTCCTACGACTACAGCTCCTCTGACTACTGCAAATCCTACGACTACAGCCCCTTTAACTACTACTGCTCCTCCTATGACTACAACCCCTCCAACTACTACAGCCCCTCCTACGACTACAGCTCCTCTTACTACTACAAATCCTACGACTACAGCTCCTCCTACTACTACAGCTCCTCCTACGACTACAGCTCATCTGACTACTACAGCTCCTCCTACGACTACAGCTCTTCCGACTTCTACAGCACCTCCTACTACTACAGCTCCTCCTACGACTACAGCTCCTCTTACTACTACGGCTTCTCCTACGACTACAGCTCCTCCGACTACTACAGCTCCTACTACGACTACAGCTCCTCCGACTACTACAGCTCCTCCTACCACTACATCTCCTCCGACTACTACAGCTCCTCCTACGACTACAGTTCCTCTGACTACTACAAATCCTAGGACTACAGCTCCTCCCACGACTACAGCTCCACCTACGACTACAGCTCCTCTGACTACTACAGCTCCTCCTACGACTACAGCTCCTCCGACTACTACAGCTCCTCCTACTACTACAGCTCCTCCTACGACTACAGCCCCTCCAACTTCTACAGCCCCTCCTACGACTACAGCTCCTCTGACTACTACAGCTCCTCCTACTACTACGGCTCCTCCTACTACTACAGCTCCTCCTACGACTACGGCCCCTCCAACTACTACAGCCCCTCCTACGACTACAGCTCCTCTTACTACTACAAATCCTACGACTACAGCTGCTCTAACTACTACTGCTCCTCCTACGACTACAGCTCCTCCGACTACTACAGCTCCTCCTACTACTACGGCTCCTCCTACGACTACAGCTCCTCCTACTACTACAGCTCCTCCTACTACTACAGCTCCTCCTACGACTACAGCTCCTCTGACTACTACAGCTCCTCCTACGACTACAGCCCCTCCAACTACTACAGCCCCTCCTACGACTACAGCTCCTCTTACTACTACAAATCCTACGACTACAGCTGCTCTAACTACTACTGCTCCTCCTACGTCTACAGCTCCTCCTACTACTACAGCTCCTCCTACTACTACAGCTCCTCCTACGACTACGGCCCCTCCAACTACTACAGCCCCTCCTACGACTACAGCTCCTCCCACGACTACAGTTCTTCTAACTACTACTGCTCCTCCTACGACTACAGCTCCTCTGACTACTACAGCTCCTCTGACTACTACAGCTCCTCCTACGACTACAGCCCCTCCAACTACTACAGCCCCTCCTACGACTACATCTCCTCCGACTACTACAGCTCCTCCTACGACTACAGTTCCTCTGACTACTACAAATCCTACGACTACAGCTCCTACCACGACTACAGCTCCACCTACGACTACAGCTCCTCCGACTACTACAGCTCCTCCTACGACTACAGCTCCTCTGACTACTACAGCTCCTCCGACTACTACAGCTCCTCCTACGACTACAGCTCCTCTGACTACTACAAATCCTACGACTACAGCTGCTGTAACTACTACTGCTCCTCCTACGACTACAGCTCCTCTGACTACTCCAGCTCTTCCTACGACTACAGCTCCTCCTACGACTACAGCTCCTCTGACTACTACAGCTCCTCCTACGACTACAGCTCCTCCGACTACTACAGCTCCTCCTACAACTACAGCTCCTCTGACTACTACACCTCCTCCTACGACTACAGCTCCTCCGACTACTACAGCTCCTCCTACTACTACAGCTCCTCCTACGACTACAGCTCCTCTAACTACTACAGCTCCTCCTACGACTACAGCTCCTCCGACTACTACAAATCCTACGACTACAACTCCTCGTACGACTACAGCTCCTCTAACTACTACTGCTCCTCCTACGACTACAGCTCCTCCGACTACTACAGATCCTCCGACTACTACAGCTCCTCCTACTACTACAGCTCCTCCTACGACTACAGCTCCTCTGACTACTACAGCTCTTCCTACGACTACAGCTCCTCCGACTACTACAGCCCCTCCTACGACTACAGCTCCTCTTACTACTACAAATCCTACGACTACAGCTGCTCTAACTACTACTGCTCCTCCTACGACTATAGCTCCTCCTACTACTACAGCTCCTCCTACGACTACAGCTCCTCCTACGACTACAGCTCCTCTGACTACTACGGCTCCTCCTACGACTACAGCTCCTCTGACTACTACGGCTCCTCCTACGACTACAGCTCCTCTTACTACTACAAATCCTACGACTACAGCTGCTCTAACTACTACTGCTCCTCCTACGACTATAGCTCCTCCTACTACTACAGCTCCTCCTACGACTACAGCTCCTCCTACGACTACAGCTCCTCTGACTACTACGGCTCCTCCTACGACTACAGCTCCTCTGACTACTACGGCTCCTCCGACTACTACAGCTCCTCTGACTACTACAAATCCTACGACTACAGCTCCTCCTGTGACTACAGCTCCTCTAACTACTACTGCTCCTCCTACGACTACAGCTCCTTCTACGACTACAGCTCCTCTAACTACTACTGCTCCTCCTACGACTAATGCTTCTCCGACTACTACAGCTCCTCCTACGACTACAGCTCCTCCGACTACTACAGCTCCTCTGACTACTACAAATCCTACGACTACAGCTCCTTCTACGACTACAGCTCCTCCTACGACTACAACTCCTCTGACTACTACAAATCCTACGACTACAGCTCCTCCGACTACTACAGCTCCTCTGACTACTACAAATCCTACGACTACAGCTCCTCCTACGACTACAGCTCCTCCGACTACTACAGCTCCTCCTACAACTACAGCTCCTCTGACTACTACAAATCCTACGACTACAGCTCCTCTAACTACTACTGCTCCTCCTACGACTACAGCTCCTCTAACTACTACTGCTCCTCCTACGACTACAGCTCCTCCTACGGCTACAGCTCCTCCGACTACTACAGCTCCTCCTACAACTACAGCTCCTCTGACTACTACAAATCCTACGACTACAGCTCCTCCTACGACTACAGCTCCTCCGACTACTACAGCTCCTCCTACGGCTACAGCTCCTCCTACTACTACAGCTCCTCCTCAAACTTACACTCCTCCAATGACTACAGCTCCTCCAACTACTACAGCTCCTCTGACTACTACAGCTGCTCTTCCGACTACTACACCTGCTCATCTAACTACAACTACAGCTGCTCCTCCAACTACTACAGCTGCTCCTCCGACTACTACACCTGCTCCTCCAACTACAACTACAGCTGCTCCTCCAACTATTACACCTGCTCCTCCAACTACAACTACAGCTGCTCCTCCAACTATTACACTTGCTCCTCCAACTACAACTACTACAGCTCCTCTGACTACTACAAATCCTACAACTACAGCTCCTCTAACTACTACAGCTCCTCTGACTACTACAGCTGCTCCTCCGACTACTGCAACTGCTCCTCCGACTACTACACCTGCTCCTCCAACTACAACTACAGCTGCTCCTCCGACTACTACAACTGCTCCTCCAACTACTACAGCTCCTCCAACTACTACAGCTCCAATGACTACAGCTTCAAATACTACAGCTTCATCCTCTGTACTGCACAGAGTCAGTGTCATCTCCATCCTTGTTGCCGTGGTGACACATGGACTTTAATGCTCCAGCTGAAGGTTTACCTTTCTGTCCTGGAGATGAAGTGAGAAACACTGCAGGATGGGAATGGAGGTCCAAAGAACTGCTGCTTGTGTGTTTGTGATGTTGGTTAATCAGAAAGTCACACATGAGCCGCTCAGAGATGTTGGCCAATTTAACTGGAACATCTATGATGGGATGGTGATGTCATTACTCTGTCTACTGGTAACGTCCTCACATGTGTATTAAATATGAAACTGATTTCTTTCATCGAAAAAGAAAAAGAAATGAACGTCCTTGATGTTGTTGAATGGGAGCTGAAGCTCCAATTAAAATGATAATTCCATAAACAAAAAACTCCACCTGTGTCCTGACATTCTGACATCCTGACGCTCTTTTACAGCCAACGCACTTTTATCTCATATGCACATAAACAGAACAACGAGTGGCTGAAAGAATAAGCTGTAACAATAATGTAAGACAAGGTTGTGCCTGAAATCCCTCACTCGGTACCTCCCCCCTGCTCCCCATCCAAGGACTCCTGTGTCGAGGATACTTGGACTTGGACGATCTCACATCAGCTGAAGAAAATGGATGGTTCTCACAAGAAAGAAGCCACAGTGTCAGAGGCGTTCAGACTTCCCTCCACATGTCCAGTTAAAACACAAACCCTGGCTCTTTTGTGTTGTTCCTCCAACTATTAAACTCAATGAAGCATTTCAGTCTCTGGTTGTCTTCTTGTTTTAAAAAGCCAACAATAATAATAACAACGGACGTTAGAATCCGTGCAAAGGGAAGCTTTGTTTCCTGTAACAACAGACACAAAAAGGCTTCATGCAGAAAATTCCTCACACTTCGACAAGAGTCCAACAACAAAGCCGTCTGTCAATATTAACGTCAACCAACACGCCCTGAAGCAGAGCAGCCGGTCGTGTCAGAAGATCTCCGCTCCGCCCTCCGGACTAAGTGAGATGTGAAGAAATTTGCTTCAAGGATTTCTTCAGGGTATGCAAATATTTCCCCGACACACAAAATGCTAAATATCTGGCAGCGTTACAGGATTCCACAGAGCTGGCGTAATCTCCCCGGAGCTCCGTCACAGGCCTGGGGACATCTTGGGATTCCCATGTTAGTTGTTGGCTGGGTTAAGTTAAGAAAATGGATGGATGTGTCAGAGTTAAAGGTGATGGACGTCAGTGAAGTAGGAAGTTCTCCATCTCTTCCACAAATGAGCAGATCAGGTGAGGAAGTAAAACAAAGAGCCAGCTGGTCCTTTCGGTCTTTCAGGAAACGAGCTTCTCTCTGAGCAGATGAGTCTTCGGGAGCTTGTTGAAGACAGAGGAAGTCTAGAGGGCTGTACTACGAAGCAAGATTAGTGCGTTAGCGAGGTATGTTGAGCCTAAAGCCAGACTTTTCCGTGTCACGAAGGTGGCTCTCTTTTAAGATGGCTGTATCACCATGGTAACTTATGCTGCGAACATTACCTGGTCCGGACCAGTTTTTGTTCTGACTTTAAGCTTAAAGTCGGCTATAAAAAGCGCCGCCCTTTCACTGATTATCCTCCTTGAACGTGGCCTCACCGTTTCTGGAAAATCCAGTGGATTTGGGTACCCGAATTATTAGAGGTGCTCTTCGGAGGGAGAGAGTTTTTCCACACCGGAGTGATCCGTCGTTTTCTGACGATATTCTCTGAGTGATACAGATTCTCAGCTGAGGGAATACGTTATATGTGCAATCTTGTTGAACCGTATAAGTAATGCGACCAAACGAACCCATGCACTTACAGTAACGCAGCCATCAGCAGCACTTTTTCACCCAATAAAACACCAATCACAGGATGTGTTTTATTATTCATTAAAGTTCTGCCTTTTCTGGGAAAAGAAAAATTCATAAGTATACAACGTCAATCATGTTTAACAAAACAGTTTTACTCCAGTTTTTGTTTCTTGATTTCCAGCTCTTTTCTTCTGATTATCCAGCTCTAGATGGTTTTTATAAAGGGCCTCACATTGTCTGCTCCAACCTGTATTGATAGGACATTGAGGTGTTCATCAAGCAGCAGAGATGAGTGAGATAGACTTTTCAGTTATGTTGGTGTACTGTGTTCATCATTCACTTATTCGTTCTTGGTAAGGATTACTTTAAAAAAGTAGACATAGGACTGCTAGAAAATATAAAACCCTTACCCTTTGTTTTTTTGTGGGTCTAGAAGTGGAGGCCACAGGCTGAGGGGAGGGTGGCACAATGTCCTCTCCCTGTGACATTAATGAGCAAAATACTTCATTGTTTCTAATTTAAAAAGATGAATTTAAATTTTAAATTAAATTCTTATTTAGATTATTAAGATATCTACCCCCAAAGGTACCTCTGAATACACTTAAAGTGTCTCCTCATCACTGATCTCCACCTGTGGAATAGTTTAAGAGAAATGAATGAAGTGCATTCAACACAGCAAACAAAGATAAGAGTACATGACAACTTTGACAGTTACCTCTGTGTGGGGGTCAGCAGGGGTGTGTGTTGGCAGCTGGAGCAACACTACAGTGTCTCCTTCAACTGTAAATTAGATTAAAACTTTTCTCATCTGAGAAACAACAAATATGCATTTAGTATTTTACCACCGAAGCCCTTATACATACCCTGGACAAAGAATTGCTGCTGGGAGCTGCCAGCAGCAGGTCTGATTGAATACCCCCTTGTACCCCCTCCATGATCGGCTGCCCTTCATCTTTTGCACGGGCCAGCTCCTCTGAGGCGGTGTAATCAGCTGGAGCTCCAGTCTTTTCCTCTCATTTTCATTCTTGTTTGCTTCAGGTATTTTTAACACTTAATATGTTACGCAGTGTATCATCCACATTTCACTACAAGAGTGATGAATGTACAGCAAATACTACTTTGGATTATATTTTTGTGCTTGGTCCGGATTTGCTGCCAAGACTGTTTTCCACTGCTGGCACTACAACTAACAGAACACCAATTAGAAAATAGCTTAGACTTTATCACAAATAAGCCAAATCAAATTAGTTTCACTTTGATTTGGCCCTAATCTGAGTGATTTCCATGTATCCTTTATTGTGAGACAATGTAAGGGGGGCAATTAAAGTTATATAATGATATATAATATATATTATATTGGCTATATTAACTTACGCATTTACATGATCTGCAGTTTTTTTCCATGCTTCCTCTCTTGCCTTGTTTGCAGCAACAGTGTTGCTTTTAGCTGTTATTATTGCTTTTAGCTCTCCATTATCATAATCTGCTTCTCTTGGCTGAAATATGCGGCACGTAATTGGTCCATTTCTCTGTGGAAATAGTGTAAAATGACGCCTAAACGCCCCTTTTTATGTGAACGCGCACAGAGCCTGATGAGGCAAGCCTGAGTCCACTAATCAAGTTGATAACCACCGTCGTGATATTCGTTATCTGCGGTTGGAGCTTTCGGTTTTGTCGAGCCAGCTCACCCAAAGAAAGCCCGGCTCTGTTGAGCTTCCCTTGTAGTATACCCCTCTGGACTCTGGTTTCTGGACTCAGGTTTCTGGACTCAGGTTTCTGGACTCTGGTTTCTGGACTCAGGTTTCTGGACTCAGGCTTCTCGACCCGGGTCTAAAAGTTAGAGCTCATCGCTCCAGAGGACAGCTGTGGTGTTCTGGGGGGCGCCGGCCCCCCAATCCTCATCTCTCTCTTGTTCTTCTTGAAAGTCAGTTGCATGTGAGAAAGTGTGCAACACGAGGCAGGATGCAAACTTCCCTCACTGCTCCCTCTGTTCCTGCAGTGAGTACCAACACAAAATGAAAATAACAAGCACTGAGCACATCAAGTCCACGTCAGAAAAATGTCGTTACTTATGATTATTCTTATTATCTACGTCAAACGTCCAGCCGTTCATAATTAACATAGTTTGAATTGTATGAATGAACATCAAAGTTAAACCCATCCAACAAGTTCCTTTATTCAGTAAAACCATACTGCTGTGAAACTACAGACTGAGACCACAAACTCTGATTCTACAAATATTCATTCATTGTCTTTTGTTTGTACTAATTAAAAAATGTCTCACTTTCAATGTCAAGTCAGAAAGCAGAAAGAAAATGACACATTTTGGTAGAAAAACCAACAAAACCTGAAATTCTTCCAGAACACAGCAGCCACTCATCTGTACTTTCACGTGCAGACGTCTGACAGCTGCAGCAGGTTTCAGTGTTTCTCTTGTCAATCTCAAATACTTTAAAGTGCTAGATGTTGAGGTGATTGATTTACGTGGTGATTTTCTGGTCTGTTCTGTCTTTGTGTGCGCAGATGAACACATTGCTGGAGATCTTCCCCCCGGCTTTTAAAGTGGGAGGTGTGACTGACCCTAATGAGTCAGAAGTCAGTTCCACCCTGACTCTCGTCTCCACAGACAGGCCGACACCTACAAAGCAGCTCTATTGTCTTTCTTTAATGGTATGGGCCTGTGAATTAGAATGGTGTTAGAGGTAAATAATGAGTAATAGGCAGTCTCGTTACAGTTTTGTGTGTTCTTCATCTACTAAATGTGTTTCTTGTAAGAAAGCTATTTGAACTTTGTCCTTTTTGAGAAAGCTTCATATTTTCTTACGCTTAATTGGATGGTGGATGCCTTGTACATTTGATGCTGTTTATACCTGACATTTACCACATTTTACTGCTATCACAGAGAGACACTGTTTCTAGTGAAGCTCTGAGCATCTGAATTATCTGACCTTGGTGTATGTAGCTTGTGTATATTTCATTCTGGTGATGAAAAACAGAACCCAACATTTAACTACACTTAAAAACGAAAAACAACTTAAACATACACATACCTGCTGCAACATTAACCACTCTATCGGGCACATGTGAGGCCTCTTGATCTCTAATATCTTCCCCTCCTACTTAACCTCGAAGCAAACACTTATAGGATGAGACAGAGCTCCCTGGACTCTGTATTATAAAAAACCTCATTCAGAGATAGTAAATATTCAAATATCATCACCAACTAAGCGTTATCTTTGTGGACCTGCAGCTTATTAACAGAGGGCAGATCTAAGTAAACAAACAACAGAGCAGTGGATTGTACATGTGACAAGAAAATATATATATGAATAAAATAAACTAAAAATGTTTTCAGTGGGTCTCCCATGTTGAATACTTTTTTGCAGTACCAGTCATCAAAAGTTCATAAAACAATCCATTCCACCGTATTCCATCATCTGAAATGTTTTCAACTTAAGCGTTCAATAATCACAGTCCATGTCTGCACTATTAATGTCCATTAACCTCCCTGTCATCTGTTCAAGCACAGATTTTTGGCTTGATTACTCCAGATTACCTTATGACATACCTCTGTGCTTCAGCTGAACCTTGTTATCATGTGCGATGTGCAGCACAGTGGGGAAAAAACATCCTGTAGGGGATCCCCAGTGCTGGAAGTGACTTGTTCACCTCCAGAAACTCAGGCTGCCTTTTCTCCACCGTTGGTGAAAAATCCTCAAAGAAATGGATGCAGTTCCCGGATACCTGTATTTCACCCATGCTTCGTGCCAACAAATATTTGCGTTCGTAATGTCACCTGACAGGTCGGCTTATAAAAGGAGACGAGAATCTTCACAGCTTCAGCCTGCAGCAGCATCGGAGCAGAAGACCTCAACCTGTAAGTGCTTCTCCTTCTATCCTGAGACAGGAATCAGGGCTTTTTTACACATTCACTTTCTGTCTCTGAATATTTAAAGAGAGATTTTCAACCCACAATCAACTAGAAAGTCTAGAAGGAGAAAAATCAAACTTTTTATATGATGTCATTTTTTTCCATTTTCAATTTCTTTAAAATTCATTTCAAAAAGTATTCACATGGACACAAATTGATGAAAGTTTTAGTAAAATAAGTCTAAAAATGTTCAGAGGCCCCTCAGAAGGAATAGAGCCTCATGTTGAGGAGCTTTAAATGTGAAATGAGTTAAAATAAAGGTCACTGCTCGCTGCTTTGAAATCTGTCTGTCTGGAATCTAAAGCACTTCAGTCCGTGTTGCTAGTTTGCACAAACCAAACTCTGATAAGCTGAAGTGTTTATTTTAGAAGTCTTGTGTCCAATGTGATGCTCTGTGCCTTTTCATTGGTCCTCTGGGAAAAGTAAAGTTGGATTGAACGGAATTTTATTTTTCAGATCTGAGAAGAGAAAGTTGTCCGACAGCACCAAGATGTTAAAGATCTGTGTCATCGCTCTGCTGTTTGTTGGTGAGAGAAACTTTCATTCAGAATAAAGTTGTGAATTCAGTTTGAGCACGAATCAACATTAAAGCACATTTTCTGCTCCAAACAGCCTCGTGCAACGCACAACCTCCAACTACTACACCTGCTCCTCCTCCAACTACTACACCTGCTCCTCCTCCAACGACTACACCTGATCTTCCTCCAACGACTACACCTGCTCCTCCTCCAACTACTACACCTGCTCCTCCTCCAACTACTACACCTGATCTTCCTCCAACGACTACACCTGCTCCTCCTCCAACCACTACACCCGATCTTCCTCCAACTACTACACCTGATCTTCCTCCAACCACTACACCTGATCTTCCTCCAACCACTACACCTGCTCCTCCTCCAACTACTACACCTGCTCCTCCTCCAACTACTACACCTGATCTTCCTCCAACCACTACACCTGCTCCTCCTCCAACCACTACACCTGCTCCTCCAACTACTACACCTGATCTTCCTCCAACTACTACAACTGCTCCTCCTCCAACCACTACACCTGCTCCTCCTACAACTACATCTCCTCCTACTACTACGGCTCCTCCTACGACTACAGCACCTGTGACTACTACAGCTCCTCCTACGACTACAGCTCCTCCAAGTACTACTGCTCCTCCTACGACTACAGCCCCTCTAACTACTACAGCTCCTCATATGACTACAGCTCCTCTGACTACTACAGTTCCTCCTACTACTACTGCTCCTCCTACGACTACAGCTCCTCCTACTACTGCTGCTCCTCCTACGACTACAGCTCCTCTTACTACTACAGCTCCTCCTACAACTACAGCTCCTCTGACTACTACAAATCCTACGACTACAGCTCCTCCGACTACTACGGCTCCTCCTACGACTACAGCTCCTCCAACTACTACAGCCCCTCTTACGACTACAGCTCCTCTTACTACTACAGCTCCTCCTACAACTACTGCTCCTCCTACGACTACAGTTCCTCCTACTACTACAGTTCCTCCTACTACTACAGCCCCTCCTACGACTACAAATCCTACGACTACAGCCCCTCCAACTACTACAGCTCCTCCTACGACTACAGCCCCTCCAACTACTACAGCCCCTCTTACGACTACAGCTCCTCTTACTACTACAGCTCCTCCTACAACTACTGCTCCTCCGACTACTACAGCTCCTCCTACGACTACATCTCCTCCTACTACTACGGCTCCTCCTACGACTACAGCTCCTCTAACTACTACAGCTCCTCCTACGACTACAGCTCCTCCTACGACTACAGCTCCTCTTACTACTACTGCTCCTCCTACGACTACAGCTCCTCTTACTACTACAGCTCCTCCTACTACTACAGCCCCTCCTACGACTACAAATCCTACGACTACAGCTCCTCTAACTACTACTGCTCCTCCTACGACTACAATTCCTCCGACTACTACAGCTCCTCCTACGACTACAGCTCCTCTGACTACTACAGCTCCTCCTACAACTACAGCTCCTCTGACTACTACAAATCCTACGACTACAGCTCCTCTTACTACTACAGTTCCTCCTACTACTACTGCTCCTCCTACGACTACAGCTCCTCTTACTACTACAGCTCCTCCTACAACTACTGCTCCTCCTACGACTACAGTTCCTCCTAGTACTACAGCTCCTCCTACTACTACAGCCACTCCTACGACTACAGCCCCTCCAACTACTACAGCTCCTCCTACGACTACAGCTCCTCTGACTACTACAGCTCCTCCTACTACTACGGCTCCTCCTACGACTACAGCTCCTCTGGCTACTACAAATCCTACGACTACAGCTCCTCCGACTACTACAGCTCCTCCTACAACTACAGCTCCTCTGACTACTACAAATCCTACGACTACAGCTCCTCCTACGACTACAGCTCCTCCGACTACTACAGCCCCTCCTACGACTACAGCTCCTCTTACTACTACAGTTCCTCCTACTACTACAGCTCCTCCTACTACTACAGCCCCTCCCACGACTACAAATCCTACGACTACAGCCCCTCCAACTACTACAGCTCCTCCTACGACTACAGCCCCTCTTACGACTACAGCTCCTCTTACTACTACAGCTCCTCCTACAACTACTGCTCCTCCGACTACTACAGCTCCTCCTACGACTACAGCTCCTCCTACTACTACGGCTCCTCCTACGACTACAGCTCCTCTAACTACTACAGCTCCTCCTACGACTACAGCTCCTCCTACGACTACAGCTCCTCCGACTACTACAGCCCCTCCTACGACTACAGCTCCTCTTACTACTACAGCTCCTCCTACTACTACAGCCCCTCCTACGACTACAGCTCCTCTTACTACTACTGCTCCTCCTACGACTACAGCTCCTCTTACTACTACAGCTCCTCCTACTACTACAGCCCCTCCTACGACTACAAATCCTACGACTACAGCTCCTCTAACTACTACTGCTCCTCCTACGACTACAATTCCTCCGACTACTACAGCTCCTCCTACGACTACAGCTCCTCTGACTACTACAGCTCCTCCTACAACTACAGCTCCTCTGACTACTACAAATCGTAAGACTACAGCTCCTCTTACTACTACAGTTCCTCCTACTACTACTGCTCCTCCTACGACTACAGCTCCTCTTACTACTACAGCTCCTCCTACAACTACTGCTCCTCCTACGACTACAGTTCCTCCTACTACTACAGCTCCTCCTACTACTACAGCCCCTCCTACGACTACAGCCCCTCCAACTACTACAGCTCCTCCTACGACTACAGCTCCTCTGACTACTACAGCTCCTCCTACTACTACGGCTCCTCCTACAACTACAGCTCCTCTGACTACTACAAATCCTACGACTACAGCTCCTCCTACGACTACAGCTCCTCCGACTACTACAGCCCCTCCTACGACTACAGCTCCTCTTACTACTACAGTTCCTCCTACTACTACAGCTCCTCCTACTACTACAGCCCCTCCTACGACTACAAATCCTACGACTACAGCCCCTCCAACTACTACAGCTCCTCCTACGACTACAATTCCTCCGACTACTACAGCTCCTCCTACGACTACAGCTCCTCTGACTACTACAGCTCCTCCTACAACTACAGCTCCTCTGACTACTACAAATCCTACGACTACAGCTCCTCTTATTACTACAGTTCCTCCTACTACTACTGCTCCTCCTACGACTACAGCTCCTCCGACTACTACAGCTCCTCCTACGACTACAGCTCCTCTTACTACTACAGCTCCTCCTACAACTACTGCTCCTCCTACGACTACAGTTCCTCCTACTACTACAGCTCCTCCTACTACTACAGCCCCTCCTACGACTACAGCCCCTCCAACTACTACAGCTCCTCCTACGACTACAGCTCCTCTGACTACTACAGCTCCTCCTACTACTACGGCTCCTCCTACGACTACAGCCCCTCCAACTACTACAGCCCCTCTTACGACTACAGCTCCTCTTACTACTACAGCTCCTCCTACAACTACAGCTCCTCTGACTACTACAAATCCTACGACTACAGCTCCTCCTACGACTACAGCTCCTCCGACTACTACAGCCCCTCCTACTACTACAGCTCCTCCTACTACTACAGCCCCTCCTACGACTACAAATCCTACGACTACAGCCCCTCCAACTACTACAGCCCCTCTTACGACTACAGCTCCTCTTACTACTACAGCTCCTCCTACAACTACTGCTCCTCCGACTACTACAGCTCCTCCTACGACTACAGCTCCTCCTACTACTACGGCTCCTCCTACGACTACAGTTCCTCTAACTACTACAGCTCCTCCTACGACTACAGCTCCTCCTACGACTACAGCTCCTCCGACTACTACAGCCCCTCCTACGACTACAGCTCCTCTTACTACTACAGCTCCTCCTACTACTACAGCCCCTCCTACGACTACAGCTCCTCTTACTACTACAGCTCCTCCTACTACTACAGCCCCTCCTACGACTACAAATCCTACGACTACAGCTCCTCTAACTACTACTGCTCCTCCTACGACTACAATTCCTCCGACTACTACAGCTCCTCCTACGACTACAGCTCCTCTGACTACTACAGCTCCTCCTACAACTACAGCTCCTCTGACTACTACAAATCCTACGACTACAGCTCCTCTTATTACTACAGTTCCTCCTACTACTACTGCTCCTCCTACGACTACAGCTCCTCCGACTACTACAGCTCCTCCTACGACTACAGCTCCTCTTACTACTACAGCTCCTCCTACAACTACTGCTCCTCCTACGACTACAGTTCCTCCTACTACTACAGCTCCTCCTACTACTACAGCCCCTCCTACGACTACAGCCCCTCCAACTACTACAGCTCCTCCTACGACTACAGCTCCTCTGACTACTACAGCTCCTCCTACTACTACGGCTCCTCCTACGACTACAGCCCCTCCAACTACTACAGCCCCTCTTACGACTACAGCTCCTCTTACTACTACAGCTCCTCCTACAACTACAGCTCCTCTGACTACTACAAATCCTACGACTACAGCTCCTCCTACGACTACAGCTCCTCCGACTACTACAGCCCCTCCTACTACTACAGCTCCTCCTACTACTACAGCCCCTCCTACGACTACAAATCCTACGACTACAGCCCCTCCAACTACTACAGCTCCTCCTACGACTACAGCTCCTCTGACCACTACAGCTCCTCCTACGACTACAGCCCCTCCAACTACTACAGCCCCTCTTACGACTACAGCTCCTCTTACTACTACAGCTCCTCCTACAACTACTGCTCCTCCTACGACTACAGTTCCTCCTACTACTACAGCTCCTCCTACTACTACAGCCCCTCCTACGACTACAAATCCTACGACTACAGCCCCTCCAACTACTACAGCTCCTCCTACGACTACAGCTCCTCTGACTACTACAGCTCCTCCTACGACTACAGCCCCTCCAACTACTACAGCCCCTCTTACGACTACAGCTCCTCTTACTACTACAGCTCCTCCTACAACTACTGCTCCTCCGACTACTACAGCTCCTCCTACGACTACAGCTCCTCCTACTACTACGGCTCCTCCTACGACTACAGCTCCTCCGACTACTACAGCTCCTCCTGCTACTACGGTTCCTCCTACGACTACACCTCCTCTGACTACTACAGCTCCTCTGACTACTACAGCTCCTCCTACGACTACAGCTCCTCCTACTACTACAGCTCCTCCTACTACTACGGCTCCTCCTACAACTACAGCTCCTCTGACTACTACAGCTCCTCCTACGACTACAGGCCCTCCAACTACTACAGCCCCTCCTACGACTACAAATCCTACGACTACAGCTCCTCCAACTACTACAGCTCCTCCTACGACTACAGCTCCTCTGACTACTACCGCTCCTCCTACGACTACTGCTCCTCCTACGACTACAGCTCCTCTAACTACTACAGCCCCTCCTACGACTACAGCTCCTCCTACAACTACAAATCCTACGACTACAGCTCCTCCTACGACTACAGCTCCTCCGACTACTACAGCCCCTCCTACGACTACAGCTCCTCTTACTACTACAGTTCCTCCTACTACTACTGCTCCTCCTACGACTACAGCTCCTCCGACTACTACAGCTCCTCCTACGACTACAGCTCCTCCTACGACTACAGCTCCTCTGACTACTACAGTTCCTCCTACTACTACTGCTCCTCCTACGACTACAGCTCCTCCGACTACTACAGCTCCTACTACGACTACAGCTCCTCCTACGACTACTGCTCCTCCGACTACCACAGCTCCTCCTACGACTACAGCTCCTCCTACTACTACGGCTCCTCCTACGACTACAGCTCCTCTGACTACTACAGCTCCTCCTACGACTACAGCCCCTCCAACTACTACAGCCCCTCTTACGACTACAGCTCCTCTTACTACTACAGCTCCTCCTACAACTACAGCTCCTCTGACTACTACAAATCCTACGACTACAGCTCCTCCGACTACTACAGCTCCTCCTACAACTACAGCTCCTCTGACTACTACAAATCCTACGACTACAGCTCCTCCGACTACTACAGCTCCTCCTACAACTACAGCTCCTCTGACTACTACAAATCCTACGACTACAGCTCCTCCTACGACTACAGCTCCTCCGACTACTACAGCCCCTCCTACGACTACAGCTCCTCTTACTACTACAGTTCCTCCTACTACTACTGCTCCTCCTACGACTACAGCTCCTCTTACTACTACAGTTCCTCCTACTACTACTGCTCCTCCTACGACTACAGCTCCTCTTACTACTACAGTTCCTCTAACTACTACTGCTCCTCCTACGACTACAGCTCCTCCGACTACTACAGCTCCTCCTACGACTACAGTTCCTCCGACTACTACAAATCCTACGACTACAGCTCCTCTTACTACTACAGTTCCTCCTACTACTACTGCTCCTCCTACGACTACAGCTCCTCCGACTACTACAGCTCCTCCTACGACTACAGCTCCTCTTACTACTACAGCTCCTCCTACAACTACAGTTCCTCCTACGACTACTGCTCCTCCTACGACTACAGCTCCTCTAACTACTACAGCCCCTCCTACGACTACAGCTCCTCCTACAACTACTGTTCCTCCTACGACTACAGTTCCTCCTACTACTACAGCTCCTCCTACTACTACAGCCCCTCCTACGACTACAAATCCTACGACTACAGCCCCTCCAACTACTACAGCTCCTCCTACGACTACAGCTCCTCCTACTACTACAGCTCCTCCTACTACTACGGCTCCTCCTACAACTACAGCTCCTCTGACTACTACAGCTCCTCCTACGACTACAGGCCCTCCAACTACTACAGCCCCTCCTACGACTACAAATCCTACGACTACAGCTCCTCCAACTACTACAGCTCCTCCTACGACTACAGCTCCTCTGACTACTACCGCTCCTCCTACGACTACTGCTCCTCCTACGACTACAGCTCCTCTAACTACTACAGCCCCTCCTACGACTACAGCTCCTCCTACAACTACTGCTCCTCCTACGACTACAGCTCCTCCGACTACTACAGCCCCTCCTACGACTACAGCTCCTCTTACTACTACAGTTCCTCCTACTACTACAGCTCCTCCTACTACTACAGCCCCTCCTACGACTACAAATCCTACGACTACAGCCCCTCCAACTACTACAGCTCCTCCTACGACTACAGCTCCTCTGACTACTACAGCTCCTCCTACGACTACAGCCCCTCCAACTACTACAGCCCCTCTTACGACTACAGCTCCTCTTACTACTACAGCTCCTCCTACAACTACTCCTCCTCCTACGACTACAGTTCCTCCTACTACTACAGTTCCTCCTACTACTACAGCCCCTCCTACGACTACAAATCCTACGACTACAGCCCCTCCAACTACTACAGCTCCTCCTACGACTACAGCCCCTCCAACTACTACAGCCCCTCTTACGACTACAGCTCCTCTTACTACTACAGCTCCTCCTACAACTACTGCTCCTCCGACTACTACAGCTCCTCCTACGACTACAGCTCCTCCTACTACTACGGCTCCTCCTACGACTACAGCTCCTCTAACTACTACAGCTCCTCCTACGACTACAGCTCCTCCTACGACTACAGCTCCTCCGACTACTACAGCCCCTCCTACGACTACAGCTCCTCTTACTACTACAGCTCCTCCTACTACTACAGCCCCTCCTACGACTACAGCTCCTCTTACTACTACTGCTCCTCCTACGACTACAGCTCCTCTTACTACTACAGCTCCTCCTACTACTACAGCCCCTCCTACGACTACAAATCCTACGACTACAGCTCCTCTAACTACTACTGCTCCTCCTACGACTACAATTCCTCCGACTACTACAGCTCCTCCTACGACTACAGCTCCTCTGACTACTACAGCTCCTCCTACAACTACAGCTCCTCTGACTACTACAAATCCTACGACTACAGCTCCTCTTACTACTACAGTTCCTCCTACTACTACTGCTCCTCCTACGACTACAGCTCCTCTTACTACTACAGCTCCTCCTACAACTACTGCTCCTCCTACGACTACAGTTCCTCCTACTACTACAGCTCCTCCTACTACTACAGCCCCTCCTACGACTACAGCCCCTCCAACTACTACAGCTCCTCCTACGACTACAGCTCCTCTGACTACTACAGCTCCTCCTACTACTACGGCTCCTCCTACGACTACAGCTCCTCTGACTACTACAAATCCTACGACTACAGCTCCTCCGACTACTACAGCTCCTCCGACTACTACAGCTCCTCCTACAACTACAGCTCCTCTGACTACTACAAATCCTACGACTACAGCTCCTCCGACTACTACAGCCCCTCCTACGACTACAGCTCCTCTTACTACTACAGTTCCTCCTACTACTACAGCTCCTCCTACTACTACAGCCCCTCCTACGACTACAAATCCTACGACTACAGCCCCTCCAACTACTACAGCTCCTCCTACGACTACAGCTCCTCCGACTACTACAGCCCCTCCTACGACTACAGCTCCTCTTACTACTACAGTTCCTCCGACTACTACAGCTCCTCCTACTACTACGGCTCCTCCTACGACTACAGCTCCTCTAACTACTACAGCTCCTCCTACGACTACAGCTCCTCCTACGACTACAGCTCCTCCGACTACTACAGCCCCTCCTACGACTACAGCTCCTCTTACTACTACAGCTCCTCCTACTACTACAGCCCCTCCTACGACTACAGCTCCTCTTACTACTACTGCTCCTCCTACGACTACAGCTCCTCTTACTACTACAGCTCCTCCTACTACTACAGCCCCTCCTACGACTACAAATCCTACGACTACAGCTCCTCTAACTACTACTGCTCCTCCTACGACTACAATTCCTCCGACTACTACAGCTCCTCCTACGACTACAGCTCCTCTGACTACTACAGCTCCTCCTACAACTACAGCTCCTCTGACTACTACAAATCCTAAGACTACAGCTCCTCTAACTACTACTGCCCCTCCTACGACTACAGCCCCTCCAACTACTACAGCTCCTCCTACGACTACAGCTCCTCTGACTACTACAGCTCCTCCTACTACTATGGCTCCTCCTACAACTACAGCTCCTCTGACTACTACAAATCCTACGACTACAGCTCCTCCTACGACTACAGCTCCTCCGACTACTACAGCCCCTCCTACGACTACAGCTCCTCTTACTACTACAGTTCCTCCTACTACTACAGCTCCTCCTACTACTACAGCCCCTCCTACGACTACAAATCCTAGGACTACAGCCCCTCCAACTACTACAGCTCCTCCTACGACTACAGCTCCTCTGACTACTACAGCTCCTCCTACGACTACAGCCCCTCCAACTACTACAGCCCCTCTTACGACTACAGCTCCTCTTACTACTACAGCTCCTCCTACAACTACTGCTCCTCCGACTACTACAGCTCCTCCTACGACTACAGCTCCTCCTACTACTCCGGCTCCTCCTACGACTACAGCTCCTCTGACTACTACAGCTCCTCCTACAACTACAGCTCCTCTGACTACTACAAATCCTACGACTACAGCTCCTCTTACTACTACAGTTCCTCCTACTACTACTGCTCCTCCTACGACTACAGCTCCTCCGACTACTACAGCTCCTCCTACGACTACAGCTCCTCTTACTACTACAGCTCCTCCTACAACTACTGCTCCTCCTACGACTACAGTTCCTCCTACTACTACAGCTCCTCCTACTACTACAGCCCCTCCTACGACTACAGCCCCTCCAACTACTACAGCTCCTCCTACGACTACAGCTCCTCTGACTACTACAGCTCCTCCTACTACTACGGCTCCTCCTACGACTACAGCCCCTCCAACTACTACAGCCCCTCTTACGACTACAGCTCCTCTTACTACTACAGCTCCTCCTACAACTACAGCTCCTCTGACTACTACAAATCCTACGACTACAGCTCCTCCTACGACTACAGCTCCTCCGACTACTACAGCCCCTCCTACTACTACAGCTCCTCCTACTACTACAGCCCCTCCTACGACTACAAATCCTACGACTACAGCCCCTCCAACTACTACAGCTCCTCCTACGACTACAGCTCCTCTGACTACTACAGCTCCTCCTACGACTACAGCCCCTCCAACTACTACAGCCCCTCTTACGACTACAGCTCCTCTTACTACTACAGCTCCTCCTACAACTACTGCTCCTCCTACGACTACAGTTCCTCCTACTACTACAGCTCCTCCTACTACTACAGCCCCTCCTACGACTACAAATCCTACGACTACAGCCCCTCCAACTACTACAGCTCCTCCTACGACTACAGCTCCTCTGACTACTACAGCTCCTCCTACGACTACAGCCCCTCCAACTACTACAGCCCCTCTTACGACTACAGCTCCTCTTACTACTACAGCTCCTCCTACAACTACTGCTCCTCCGACTACTACAGCTCCTCCTACGACTACAGCTGCTCTGACTACTACAGCTCCTCCTGCTACTACGGTTCCTCCTACGACTACACCTCCTCCGACTACTACAGCTCCTCCTACGACTACAGCTGCTCTGACTACTACAGCTCCTCCTGCTACTACGGTTCCTCCTACGACTACACCTCCTCTGACTACTACAGCTCCTCCTGCTACTACGGTTCCTCCTACGACTACACCTCCTCTGACTACTACAGCTCCTCCTACTACTACGGCTCCTCCTACGACTACAGCTCCTCCGACTACTACAGCTCCTCCTGCTACTACGGTTCCTCCTACGACTACACCTCCTCTGACTACTACAGCTCCTCTGACTACTACAGCTCCTCCTACGACTACAGCTCCTCCTACTACTACAGCTCCTCCTACTACTACAGCCCCTCCTACGACTACAAATCCTACGACTACAGCCCCTCCAACTACTACAGCTCCTCCTACGACTACAGCTCCTCTGACTACTACAGCTCCTCCTACGACTACAGCCCCTCCAACTACTACAGCCCCTCTTACGACTACAGCTCCTCTTACTACTACAGCTCCTCCTACAACTACTGCTCCTCCGACTACTACAGCTCCTCCTACGACTACAGCTGCTCTGACTACTACAGCTCCTCCTGCTACTACGGTTCCTCCTACGACTACACCTCCTCCGACTACTACAGCTCCTCCTACGACTACAGCTGCTCTGACTACTACAGCTCCTCCTGCTACTACGGTTCCTCCTACGACTACACCTCCTCTGACTACTACAGCTCCTCCTGCTACTACGGTTCCTCCTACGACTACACCTCCTCTGACTACTACAGCTCCTCCTACTACTACGGCTCCTCCTACGACTACAGCTCCTCCGACTACTACAGCTCCTCCTGCTACTACGGTTCCTCCTACGACTACACCTCCTCTGACTACTACAGCTCCTCTGACTACTACAGCTCCTCCTACGACTACAGCTCCTCCTACTACTACAGCTCCTCCTACTACTACGGCTCCTCCTATAACTACAGCTCCTCTGACTACTACAGCTCCTCCTACGACTACAGGCCCTCCAACTACTACAGCCCCTCCTACGACTACAAATCCTACGACTACAGCTCCTCCAACTACTACAGCTCCTCCTACGACTACAGCTCCTCTGACTACTACCGCTCCTCCTACGACTACTGCTCCTCCTACGACTACAGCTCCTCTAACTACTACAGCCCCTCCTACGACTACAGCTCCTCTTACTACTACAGCTCCTCCTACGACTACAGCTCCTCCTACAACTACAGCTCCTCTGACTACTACAAATCCTACGACTACAGCTCCTCCGACTACTACAGCTCCTCCTACGACTACAGCTCCTCCTACGACTACAGCTCCTCTGACTACTACAGTTCCTCCTACTACTACTGCTCCTCCTACGACTACAGCTCCTCCGACTACTACATCTCCTCCTACGACTACAGCTCCTCCTACGACTACTGCTCCTCCGACTACCACAGCTCCTCCTACGACTACAGCTCCTCCTACTACTACGGCTCCTCCTACGACTACAGCTCCTCTGACTACTACAGCTCCTCCAACGACTACAGCCCCTCCAACTACTACAGCCCCTCTTACGACTACAGCTCCTCTTACTACTACAGCTCCTCCTACAACTACAGCTCCTCTGACTACTACAAATCCTACGACTACAGCTCCTCCGACTACTACAGCTCCTCCTACAACTACAGCTCCTCTGACTACTACAAATCCTACGACTACAGCTCCTCCGACTACTACAGCTCCTCCTACAACTACAGCTCCTCTGACTACTACAAATCCTACGACTACAGCTCCTCCTACGACTACAGCTCCTCCGACTACTACAACCCCTCCTACGACTACAGCTCCTCTTACTACTACAGTTCCTCCTACTACTACTGCTCCTCCTACGACTACAGCTCCTCTTACTACTACAGTTCCTCCTACTACTACTGCTCCTCCTACGACTACAGTTCCTCCGACTACTACAAATCCTACGACTACAGCTCCTCTTACTACTACAGTTCCTCCTACTACTACTGCTCCTCCTACGACTACAGCTCCTCCGACTACTACAGCTCCTCCTACGACTACAGCTCCTCTTACTACTACAGCTCCTCCTACAACTACAGTTCCTCCTACGACTACTGCTCCTCCTACGACTACAGCTCCTCTAACTACTACAGCCCCTCCTACGACTACAGCTCCTCCTACAACTACTGCTCCTCCTACGACTACAGTTCCTCCTACTACTACAGCTCCTCCTACTACTACAGCCCCTCCTACGACTACAAATCCTACGACTACAGCCCCTCCAACTACTACAGCTCCTCCTACGACTACAGCTCCTCCTACTACTACAGCTCCTCCTACTACTACGGCTCCTCCTACAACTACAGCTCCTCTGACTACTACAGCTCCTCCTACGACTACAGGCCCTCCAACTACTACAGCCCCTCCTACGACTACAAATCCTACGACTACAGCTCCTCCAACTACTACAGCTCCTCCTACGACTACAGCTCCTCTGACTACTACCGCTCCTCCTACGACTACTGCTCCTCCTACGACTACAGCTCCTCTAACTACTACAGCCCCTCCTACGACTACAGCTCCTCCTACAACTACTGCTCCTCCTACGACTACAGCTCCTCCGACTACTACAGCCCCTCCTACGACTACAGCTCCTCTTACTACTACAGTTCCTCCTACTACTACAGCTCCTCCTACTACTACAGCCCCTCCTACGACTACAAATCCTACGACTACAGCCCCTCCAACTACTACAGCTCCTCCTACGACTACAGCTCCTCTGACTACTACAGCTCCTCCTACGACTACAGCCCCTCCAACTACTACAGCCCCTCTTACGACTACAGCTCCTCTTACTACTACAGCTCCTCCTACAACTACTGCTCCTCCTACGACTACAGTTCCTCCTACTACTACAGTTCCTCCTACTACTACAGCCCCTCCTACGACTACAAATCCTACGACTACAGCCCCTCCAACTACTACAGCTCCTCCTACGACTACAGCCCCTCCAACTACTACAGCCCCTCTTGCGACTACAGCTCCTCTTACTACTACAGCTCCTCCTACAACTACTGCTCCTCCGACTACTACAGCTCCTCCTACGACTACAGCTCCTCCTACTACTACGGCTCCTCCTACGACTACAGCTCCTCTAACTACTACAGCTCCTCCTACGACTACAGCTCCTCCTACGACTACAGCTCCTCCGACTACTACAGCCCCTCCTACGACTACAGCTCCTCTTACTACTACAGCTCCTCCTACTACTACAGCCCCTCCTACGACTACAGCTCCTCTTACTACTACAGCTCCTCCTACTACTACAGCCCCTCCTACGACTACAAATCCTACGACTACAGCTCCTCTAACTACTACTGCTCCTCCTACGACTACAATTCCTCCGACTACTACAGCTCCTCCTACGACTACAGCTCCTCTGACTACTACAGCTCCTCCTACAACTACAGCTCCTCTGACTACTACAAATCCTACGACTACAGCTCCTCTTACTACTACAGTTCCTCCTACTACTACTGCTCCTCCTACGACTACAGCTCCTCTTACTACTACAGCTCCTCCTACAACTACTGCTCCTCCTACGACTACAGTTCCTCCTACTACTACAGCTCCTCCTACTACTACAGCCCCTCCTACGACTACAGCCCCTCCAACTACTACAGCTCCTCCTACGACTACAGCTCCTCTGACTACTACAGCTCCTCCTACTACTACTGCTCCTCCTACGACTACAGCTCCTCTGACTACTACAAATCCTACGACTACAGCTCCTCCGACTACTACAGCTCCTCCTACAACTACAGCTCCTCTGACTACTACAAATCCTACGACTACAGCTCCTCCGACTACTACAGCCCCTCCTACGACTACAGCTCCTCTTACTACTACAGTTCCTCCTACTACTACAGCTCCTCCTACTACTACAGCCCCTCCTACGACTACAAATCCTACGACTACAGCCCCTCCAACTACTACAGCTCCTCCTACGACTACAGCCCCTCTTACGACTACAGCTCCTCTTACTACTACAGCTCCTCCTACAACTACTGCTCCTCCGACTACTACAGCTCCTCCTACTACTACGGCTCCTCCTACGACTACAGCTCCTCTAACTACTACAGCTCCTCCTACGACTACAGCTCCTCCTACGACTACAGCTCCTCCGACTACTACAGCCCCTCCTACGACTACAGCTCCTCTTACTACTACAGCTCCTCCTACTACTACAGCCCCTCCTACGACTACAGCTCCTCTTACTACTACTGCTCCTCCTACGACTACAGCTCCTCTTACTACTACAGCTCCTCCTACTACTACAGCCCCTCCTACGACTACAAATCCTACGACTACAGCTCCTCTAACTACTACTGCTCCTCCTACGACTACAATTCCTCCGACTACTACAGCTCCTCCTACGACTACAGCTCCTCTGACTACTACAGCTCCTCCTACAACTACAGCTCCTCTGACTACTACAAATCCTAAGACTACAGCTCCTCTAACTACTACAGCTCCTCCTACGACTACAGCTCCTCTTACTACTACAGCTCCTCCTACAACTACTGCTCCTCCTACGACTACAGTTCCTCCTACTACTACAGCTCCTCCTACTACTACAGCCCCTCCTACGACTACAGCCCCTCCAACTACTACAGCTCCTCCTACGACTACGGCCCCTCCAACTACTACAGCCCCTCTTACGACTACAGCTCCTCTTACTACTACAGCTCCTCCTACAACTACTGCTCCTCCTACGACTACAGCTCCTCCTACTACTACGGCTCCTCCTACGACTACAGCTCCTCTAACTACTACAGCTCCTCCTACGACTACAGCTCCTCCTACGACTACAGCTCCTCCGACTACTACAGCCCCTCCTACGACTACAGCTCCTCTTACTACTACAGCTCCTCCTACTACTACAGCCCCTCCTACGACTACAGCTCCTCTTACTACTACTGCTCCTCCTACGACTACAGCTCCTCTTACTACTACAGCTCCTCCTACTACTACAGCCCCTCCTACGACTACAAATCCTACGACTACAGCTCCTCTAACTACTACTGCTCCTCCTACGACTACAATTCCTCCGACTACTACAGCTCCTCCTACGACTACAGCTCCTCTGACTACTACAGCTCCTCCTACAACTACAGCTCCTCTGACTACTACAAATCCTACGACTACAGCTCCTCTTACTACTACAGTTCCTCCTACTACTACTGCTCCTCCTACGACTACAGCTCCTCTTACTACTACAGCTCCTCCTACAACTACTGCTCCTCCTACGACTACAGTTCCTCCTACTACTACAGATCCTCCTACTACTACAGCCCCTCCTACGACTACAGCCCCTCCAACTACTACAGCTCCTCCTACGACTACAGCTCCTCTGACTACTACAGCTCCTCCTACTACTACGGCTCCTCCTACGACTACAGCTCCTCTGACTACTACAAATCCTACGACTACAGCTCCTCCGACTACTACAGCTCCTCCTACAACTACAGCTCCTCTGACTACTACAAATCCTACGACTACAGCTCCTCCGACTACTACAGCCCCTCCTACGACTACAGCTCCTCTTACTACTACAGTTCCTCCTACTACTACAGCTCCTCCTACTACTACAGCCCCTCCTACGACTACAAATCCTACGACTACAGCCCCTCCAACTACTACAGCTCCTCCTACGACTACAGCCCCTCTTACGACTACAGCTCCTCTTACTACTACAGCTCCTCCTACAACTACTGCTCCTCCGACTACTACAGCTCCTCCTACGACTACAGCTCCTCCTACTACTACGGCTCCTCCTACGACTACAGCTCCTCTAACTACTACAGCTCCTCCTACGACTACAGCTCCTCCTACGACTACAGCTCCTCCGACTACTACAGCCCCTCCTACGACTACAGCTCCTCTTACTACTACAGCTCCTCCTACTACTACAGCCCCTCCTACGACTACAAATCCTACGACTACAGCTCCTCTAACTACTACTGCTCCTCCTACGACTACAATTCCTCCGACTACTACAGCTCCTCCTACGACTACAGCTCCTCTGACTACTACAGCTCCTCCTACAACTACAGCTCCTCTGACTACTACAAATCCTAAGACTACAGCTCCTCTTACTACTACAGTTCCTCCTACTACTACTGCTCCTCCTACGACTACAGCTCCTCTTACTACTACAGCTCCTCCTACAACTACTGCTCCTCCTACGACTACAGTTCCTCCTACTACTACAGCTCCTCCTACTACTACAGCCCCTCCTACGACTACAGCCCCTCCAACTACTACAGCTCCTCCTACGACTACAGCTCCTCTGACTACTACAGCTCCTCCTACTACTACGGCTCCTCCTACAACTACAGCTCCTCTGACTACTACAAATCCTACGACTACAGCTCCTCCTACGACTACAGCTCCTCCGACTACTACAGCCCCTCCTACGACTACAGCTCCTCTTACTACTACAGTTCCTCCTACTACTACAGCTCCTCCTACTACTACAGCCCCTCCTACGACTACAAATCCTACGACTACAGCCCCTCCAACTACTACAGCTCCTCCTACGACTACAGCTCCTCTGACTACTACAGCTCCTCCTACGACTACAGCCCCTCCAACTACTACAGCCCCTCTTACGACTACAGCTCCTCCTACAACTACTGCTCCTCCTACGACTACAGTTCCTCCTACTACTACAGTTCCTCCTACTACTACAGCCTCTCCTACGACTACAAATCCTACGACTACAGCCCCTCCAACTACTACAGCTCCTCCTACGACTACAGCTCCTCTGACTACTACAGCTCCTCCTACGACTACAGCCCCTCCAACTACTACAGCCCCTCTTACGACTACAGCTCCTCTTACTACTACAGCTCCTCCTACAACTACTGCTCCTCCGACTACTACAGCTCCTCCTACAACTACTGCTCCTCCGACTACTACAGCCCCTCTTACGACTACAGCTCCTCTTACTACTACAGCTCCTCCTACAACTACTGCTCCTCCGACTACTACAGCTCCTCCTACGACTACAGCTCCTCCTACTACTACGGCTCCTCCTACGACTACAGCTCCTCCGACTACTACAGCTCCTCCTGCTACTACGGTTCCTCCTACGACTACACCTCCTCTGACTACTACAGCTCCTCTGACTACTACAGCTCCTCCTACGACTACAGCTCCTCCTACTACTACAGCTCCTCCTACTACTACGGCTCCTCCTACAACTACAGCTCCTCTGACTACTACAGCTCCTCCTACGACTACAGGCCCTCCAACTACTACAGCCCCTCCTACGACTACAAATCCTACGACTACAGCTCCTCCAACTACTACAGCTCCTCCTACGACTACAGCTCCTCTGACTACTACCGCTCCTCCTACGACTACTGCTCCTCCTACGACTACAGCTCCTCTAACTACTACAGCCCCTCCTACGACTACAGCTCCTCTTACTACTACAGCTCCTCCTACGACTACAGCTCCTCCTACAACTACAGCTCCTCTGACTACTACAAATCCTACGACTACAGCTCCTCCGACTACTACAGCTCCTCCTACAACTACAGCTCCTCCTACGACTACAGCTCCTCTGACTACTACAGTTCCTCCTACTACTACTGCTCCTCCTACGACTACAGCTCCTCCGACTACTACAGCTCCTCCTACGACTACAGCTCCTCCTACGACTACTGCTCCTCCGACTACCACAGCTCCTCCTACGACTACAGCTCCTCCTACTACTACGGCTCCTCCTACGACTACAGCTCCTCTGACTACTACAGCTCCTCCTACGACTACAGCCCCTCCAACTACTACAGCCCCTCTTACGACTACAGCTCCTCTTACTACTACAGCTCCTCCTACAACTACAGCTCCTCTGACTACTACAAATCCTACGACTACAGCTCCTCCGACTACTACAGCTCCTCCTACAACTACAGCTCCTCTGACTACTACAAATCCTACGACTACAGCTCCTCCGACTACTACAGCTCCTCCTACAACTACAGCTCCTCTGACTACTACAAATCCTACGACTACAGCTCCTCCTACGACTACAGCTCCTCCGACTACTACAGCCCCTCCTACGACTACAGCTCCTCTTACTACTACAGTTCCTCCTACTACTACTGCTCCTCCTACGACTACAGCTCCTCTTACTACTACAGTTCCTCCTACTACTACTGCTCCTCCTACGACTACAGTTCCTCCGACTACTACAAATCCTACGACTACAGCTCCTCTTACTACTACAGTTCCTCCTACTACTACTGCTCCTCCTACGACTACAGCTCCTCCGACTACTACAGCTCCTCCTACGACTACAGCTCCTCTTACTACTACAGCTCCTCCTACAACTACAGTTCCTCCTACGACTACTGCTCCTCCTACGACTACAGCTCCTCTAACTACTACAGCCCCTCCTACGACTACAGCTCCTCCTACAACTACTGCTCCTCCTACGACTACAGTTCCTCCTACTACTACAGCTCCTCCTACTACTACAGCCCCTCCTACGACTACAAATCCTACGACTACAGCCCCTCCAACTACTACAGCTCCTCCTACGACTACAGCTCCTCCTACTACTACAGCTCCTCCTACTACTACGGTTCCTCCTACAACTACAGCTCCTCTGACTACTACAGCTCCTCCTACGACTACAGGCCCTCCAACTACTACAGCCCCTCCTACGACTACAAATCCTACGACTACAGCTCCTCCAACTACTACAGCTCCTCCTACGACTACAGCTCCTCTGACTACTACCGCTCCTCCTACGACTACTGCTCCTCCTACGACTACAGCTCCTCTAACTACTACAGCCCCTCCTACGACTACAGCTCCTCCTACAACTACTGCTCCTCCTACGACTACAGCTCCTCCGACTACTACAGCCCCTCCTACGACTACAGCTCCTCTTACTACTACAGTTCCTCCTACTACTACAGCTCCTCCTACTACTACAGCCCCTCCTACGACTACAAATCCTACGACTACAGCCCCTCCAACTACTACAGCTCCTCCTACGACTACAGCTCCTCTGACTACTACAGCTCCTCCTACGACTACAGCCCCTCCAACTACTACAGCCCCTCTTACGACTACAGCTCCTCTTACTACTACAGCTCCTCCTACAACTACTGCTCCTCCTACGACTACAGTTCCTCCTACTACTACAGTTCCTCCTACTACTACAGCCCCTCCTACGACTACAAATCCTACGACTACAGCCCCTCCAACTACTACAGCTCCTCCTACGACTACAGCCCCTCCAACTACTACAGCCCCTCTTACGACTACAGCTCCTCTTACTACTACAGCTCCTCCTACAACTACTGCTCCTCCTACGACTACAGTTCCTCCTACTACTACAGTTCCTCCTACTACTACAGCCCCTCCTACGACTACAAATCCTACGACTACAGCCCCTCCAACTACTACAGCTCCTCCTACGACTACAGCCCCTCCAACTACTACAGCCCCTCCTACGACTACAGCTCCTCTTACTACTACAGCTCCTCCTACTACTACAGCCCCTCCTACGACTACAGCTCCTCTTACTACTACTGCTCCTCCTACGACTACAGCTCCTCTTACTACTACAGCTCCTCCTACTACTACAGCCCCTCCTACGACTACAAATCCTACGACTACAGCTCCTCTAACTACTACTGCTCCTCCTACGACTACAATTCCTCCGACTACTACAGCTCCTCCTACGACTACAGCTCCTCTGACTACTACAGCTCCTCCTACAACTACAGCTCCTCTGACTACTACAAATCCTAAGACTACAGCTCCTCTTACTACTACAGTTCCTCCTACTACTACTGCTCCTCCTACGACTACAGCTCCTCTTACTACTACAGCTCCTCCTACAACTACTGCTCCTCCTACGACTACAGTTCCTCCTACTACTACAGCTCCTCCTACTACTACAGCCCCTCCTACGACTACAGCCCCTCCGACTACTACAGCTCCTCCTACGACTACAGCTCCTCTGACTACTACAGCTCCTCCTACTACTACGGCTCCTCCTACAACTACAGCTCCTCTGACTACTACAAATCCTACGACTACAGCTCCTCCTACGACTACAGCTCCTCTTACTACTACAGTTCCTCCTACTACTACAGCTCCTCCTACTACTACAGCCCCTCCTACGACTACAAATCCTACGACTACAGCCCCTCCAACTACTACAGCTCCTCCTACGACTACAGCTCCTCTGACTACTACAGCTCCTCCTACGACTACAGCCCCTCCAACTACTACAGCCCCTCTTACGACTACAGCTCCTCTTACTACTACAGCTCCTCCTACAACTACTGCTCCTCCTACGACTACAGTTCCTCCTACTACTACAGTTCCTCCTACTACTACAGCCTCTCCTACGACTACAAATCCTACGACTACAGCCCCTCCAACTACTACAGCTCCTCCTACGACTACAGCTCCTCTGACTACTACAGCTCCTCCTACGACTACAGCCCCTCCTACGACTACAGCTCCTCTTACTACTACAGCTCCTCCTACTACTACAGCCCCTCCTACGACTACAGCTCCTCTTACTACTACAGCCCCTCCTACGACTACAGCCCCTCCAACTACTACAGCTCCTCCTACTACTACAGCCCCTCCTACGACTACAGCCCCTCCAACTACTACAGCTCCTCCTACAACTACAGCTCCTCTGACTACTACAAATCCTAAGACTACAGCTCCTCTAACTACTACAGCTCCTCCTACGACTACAGCTCCTCTTACTACTACAGCTCCTCCTACAACTACTGCTCCTCCTACGACTACAGTTCCTCCTACTACTACAGCTCCTCCTACTACTACAGCCCCTCCTACGACTACAGCCCCTCCAACTACTACAGCTCCTCCTACGACTACGGCCCCTCCAACTACTACAGCCCCTCTTACGACTACAGCTCCTCTTACTACTACAGCTCCTCCTACAACTACTGCTCCTCCTACGACTACAGCTCCTCCTACTACTACGGCTCCTCCTACGACTACAGCTCCTCTAACTACTACAGCTCCTCCTACGACTACAGCTCCTCCTACGACTACAGCTCCTCCGACTACTACAGCCCCTCCTACGACTACAGCTCCTCTTACTACTACAGCTCCTCCTACTACTACAGCCCCTCCTACGACTACAGCTCCTCTTACTACTACTGCTCCTCCTACGACTACAGCTCCTCTTACTACTACAGCTCCTCCTACTACTACAGCCCCTCCTACGACTACAAATCCTACGACTACAGCTCCTCTAACTACTACTGCTCCTCCTACGACTACAATTCCTCCGACTACTACAGCTCCTCCTACGACTACAGCTCCTCTGACTACTACAGCTCCTCCTACAACTACAGCTCCTCTGACTACTACAAATCCTACGACTACAGCTCCTCTTACTACTACAGTTCCTCCTACTACTACTGCTCCTCCTACGACTACAGCTCCTCTTACTACTACAGCTCCTCCTACAACTACTGCTCCTCCTACGACTACAGTTCCTCCTACTACTACAGATCCTCCTACTACTACAGCCCCTCCTACGACTACAGCCCCTCCAACTACTACAGCTCCTCCTACGACTACAGCTCCTCTGACTACTACAGCTCCTCCTACTACTACGGCTCCTCCTACGACTACAGCTCCTCTGACTACTACAAATCCTACGACTACAGCTCCTCCGACTACTACAGCTCCTCCTACAACTACAGCTCCTCTGACTACTACAAATCCTACGACTACAGCTCCTCCGACTACTACAGCCCCTCCTACGACTACAGCTCCTCTTACTACTACAGTTCCTCCTACTACTACAGCTCCTCCTACTACTACAGCCCCTCCTACGACTACAAATCCTACGACTACAGCCCCTCCAACTACTACAGCTCCTCCTACGACTACAGCCCCTCTTACGACTACAGCTCCTCTTACTACTACAGCTCCTCCTACAACTACTGCTCCTCCGACTACTACAGCTCCTCCTACGACTACAGCTCCTACTACTACTACGGCTCCTCCTACGACTACAGCTCCTCTAACTACTACAGCTCCTCCTACGACTACAGCTCCTCCTACGACTACAGCTCCTCCGACTACTACAGCCCCTCCTACGACTACAGCTCCTCTTACTACTACAGCTCCTCCTACTACTACAGCCCCTCCTACGACTACAGCTCCTCTTACTACTACTGCTCCTCCTACGACTACAGCTCCTCTTACTACTACAGCTCCTCCTACTACTACAGCCCCTCCTACGACTACAAATCCTACGACTACAGCTCCTCTAACTACTACTGCTCCTCCTACGACTACAATTCCTCCGACTACTACAGCTCCTCCTACGACTACAGCTCCTCCGACTACTACAGCCCCTCCTACGACTACAGCTCCTCTTACTACTACAGTTCCTCCTACTACTACAGCTCCTCCTACTACTACAGCCCCTCCTACGACTACAAATCCTACGACTACAGCCCCTCCAACTACTACAGCTCCTCCTACGACTACAGCTCCTCTGACTACTACAGCTCCTCCTACGACTACAGCCCCTCCAACTACTACAGCCCCTCTTACGACTACAGCTCCTCCTACAACTACTGCTCCTCCTACGACTACAGTTCCTCCTACTACTACAGTTCCTCCTACTACTACAGCCTCTCCTACGACTACAAATCCTACGACTACAGCCCCTCCAACTACTACAGCTCCTCCTACGACTACAGCTCCTCTGACTACTACAGCTCCTCCTACGACTACAGCCCCTCCAACTACTACAGCCCCTCTTACGACTACAGCTCCTCTTACTACTACAGCTCCTCCTACAACTACTGCTCCTCCGACTACTACAACTCCTCCTACAACTACTGCTCCTCCGACTACTACAGCCCCTCTTACGACTACAGCTCCTCTTACTACTACAGCTCCTCCTACAACTACTGCTCCTCCGACTACTACAGCTCCTCCTACGACTACAGCTCCTCCTACTACTACGGCTCCTCCTACGACTACAGCTCCTCCGACTACTACAGCTCCTCCTGCTACTACGGTTCCTCCTACGACTACACCTCCTCTGACTACTACAGCTCCTCTGACTACTACAGCTCCTCCTACGACTACAGCTCCTCCTACTACTACAGCTCCTCCTACTACTACGGCTCCTCCTACAACTACAGCTCCTCTGACTACTACAGCTCCTCCTACGACTACAGGCCCTCCAACTACTACAGCCCCTCCTACGACTACAAATCCTACGACTACAGCTCCTCCTACGACTACAGCTCCTCTGACTACTACCGCTCCTCCTACGACTACTGCTCCTCCTACGACTACAGCTCCTCTAACTACTACAGCCCCTCCTACGACTACAGCTCCTCTTACTACTACAGCTCCTCCTACGACTACAGCTCCTCCTACAACTACAGCTCCTCTGACTACTACAAATCCTACGACTACAGCTCCTCCGACTACTACAGCTCCTCCTACGACTACAGCTCCTCCTACGACTACAGCTCCTCTGACTACTACAGTTCCTCCTACTACTACTGCTCCTCCTACGACTACAGCTCCTCCGACTACTACAGCTCCTCCTACGACTACAGCTCCTCCTACGACTACTGCTCCTCCGACTACCACAGCTCCTCCTACGACTACAGCTCCTCCTACTACTACGGCTCCTCCTACGACTACAGCTCCTCTGACTACTACAGCTCCTCCTACGACTACAGCCCCTCCAACTACTACAGCCCCTCTTACGACTACAGCTCCTCTTACTACTACAGCTCCTCCTACAACTACAGCTCCTCTGACTACTACAAATCCTACGACTACAGCTCCTCCGACTACTACAGCTCCTCCTACAACTACAGCTCCTCTGACTACTACAAATCCTACGACTACAGCTCCTCCGACTACTACAGCTCCTCCTACAACTACAGCTCCTCTGACTACTACAAATCCTACGACTACAGCTCCTCCTACGACTACAGCTCCTCCGACTACTACAGCCCCTCCTACGACTACAGCTCCTCTTACTACTACAGTTCCTCCTACTACTACTGCTCCTCCTACGACTACAGCTCCTCTTACTACTACAGTTCCTCCTACTACTACTGCTCCTCCTACGACTACAGTTCCTCCGACTACTACAAATCCTACGACTACAGCTCCTCTTACTACTACAGTTCCTCCTACTACTACTGCTCCTCCTACGACTACAGCTCCTCCGACTACTACAGCTCCTCCTACGACTACAGCTCCTCTTACTACTACAGCTCCTCCTACAACTACAGTTCCTCCTACGACTACTGCTCCTCCTACGACTACAGCTCCTCTAACTACTACAGCCCCTCCTACGACTACAGCTCCTCCTACAACTACTGCTCCTCCTACGACTACAGTTCCTCCTACTACTACAGCTCCTCCTACTACTACAGCCCCTCCTACGACTACAAATCCTACGACTACAGCCCCTCCAACTACTACAGCTCCTCCTACGACTACAGCTCCTCCTACTACTACAGCTCCTCCTACTACTACGGCTCCTCCTACAACTACAGCTCCTCTGACTACTACAGCTCCTCCTACGACTACAGGCCCTCCAACTACTACAGCCCCTCCTACGACTACAAATCCTACGACTACAGCTCCTCCAACTACTACAGCTCCTCCTACGACTACAGCTCCTCTGACTACTACCGCTCCTCCTACGACTACTGCTCCTCCTACGACTACAGCTCCTCTAACTACTACAGCCCCTCCTACGACTACAGCTCCTCCTACAACTACTGCTCCTCCTACGACTACAGCTCCTCCGACTACTACAGCCCCTCCTACGACTACAGCTCCTCTTACTACTACAGTTCCTCCTACTACTACAGCTCCTCCTACTACTACAGCCCCTCCTACGACTACAAATCCTACGACTACAGCCCCTCCAACTACTACAGCTCCTCCTACGACTACAACTCCTCTGACTACTACAGCTCCTCCTACGACTACAGCCCCTCCAACTACTACAGCCCCTCTTACGACTACAGCTCCTCTTACTACTACAGCTCCTCCTACAACTACAGCTCCTCCTACTACTACAGCCCCTCCTACGACTACAAATCCTACGACTACAGCCCCTCCAACTACTACAGCTCCTCCTACGACTACAACTCCTCTGACTACTACAGCTCCTCCTACGACTACAGTTCCTCCTACTACTACAGTTCCTCCTACTACTACAGCCCCTCCTACGACTACAAATCCTACGACTACAGCCCCTCCAACTACTACAGCTCCTCCTACGACTACAGCCCCTCCAACTACTACAGCCCCTCTTACGACTACAGCTCCTCTTACTACTACAGCTCCTCCTACAACTACTGCTCCTCCGACTACTACAGCTCCTCCTACGACTACAGCTCCTCCTACTACTACGGCTCCTCCTACGACTACAGCTCCTCTAACTACTACAGCTCCTCCTACGACTACAGCTCCTCCTACGACTACAGCTCCTCCGACTACTACAGCCCCTCCTACGACTACAGCTCCTCTTACTACTACAGCTCCTCCTACTACTACAGCCCCTCCTACTACTACAGCCCCTCCTACGACTACAAATCCTACGACTACAGCTCCTCTAACTACTAATGCTCCTCCTACGACTACAATTCCTCCGACTACTACAGCTCCTCCTACGACTACAGCTCCTCTGACTACTACAGCTCCTCCTACAACTACAGCTCCTCTGACTACTACAAATCCTACGACTACAGCTCCTCTTACTACTACAGTTCCTCCTACTACTACTGCTCCTCCTACGACTACAGCTCCTCTTACTACTACAGCTCCTCCTACAACTACTGCTCCTCCTACGACTACAGCTCCTCTGACTACTACAGCTCCTCCTACTACTACGGCTCCTCCTACGACTACAGCTCCTCTGACTACTACAAATCCTACGACTACAGCTCCTCCGACTACTACAGCTCCTCCTACAACTACAGCTCCTCTGACTACTACAAATCCTACGACTACAGCTCCTCCGACTACTACAGCCCCTCCTACAACTACAGCTCCTCTGACTACTACAAATCCTACGACTACAGCTCCTCCGACTACTACAGCCCCTCCTACGACTACAGCTCCTCCTACGACTACAGCTCCTCCTACTACTACGGCTCCTCCTACGACTACAGCTCCTCTAACTACTACAGCTCCTCCTACGACTACAGCTCCTCCTACGACTACAGCTCCTCCGACTACTACAGCCCCTCCTACGACTACAGCTCCTCTTACTACTACAGCTCCTCCTACTACTACAGCCCCTCCTACGACTACAGCTCCTCTTACTACTACTGCTCCTCCTACGACTACAGCTCCTCTTACTACTACAGCTCCTCCTACTACTACAGCCCCTCCTACGACTACAAATCCTACGACTACAGCTCCTCTAACTACTACTGCTCCTCCTACGACTACAATTCCTCCGACTACTACAGCTCCTCCTACGACTACAGCTCCTCTGACTACTACAGCTCCTCCTACAACTACAGCTCCTCTGACTACTACAAATCCTAAGACTACAGCTCCTCTAACTACTACAGCTCCTCCTACGACTACAGCTCCTCTTACTACTACAGCTCCTCCTACAACTACTGCTCCTCCTACGACTACAGTTCCTCCTACTACTACAGCTCCTCCTACTACTACAGCCCCTCCTACGACTACAGCCCCTCCAACTACTACAGCTCCTCCTACGACTACAGCCCCTCCAACTACTACAGCCCCTCTTACGACTACAGCTCCTCTTACTACTACAGCTCCTCCTACAACTACTGCTCCTCCGACTACTACAGCTCCTCCTACGACTACAGCTCCTCCTACTACTACGGCTCCTCCTACGACTACAGCTCCTCTAACTACTACAGCTCCTCCTACGACTACAGCTCCTCCTACGACTACAGCTCCTCCGACTACTACAGCCCCTCCTACGACTACAGCTCCTCTTACTACTACAGCTCCTCCTACTACTACAGCCCCTCCTACGACTACAGCTCCTCTTACTACTACTGCTCCTCCTACGACTACAGCTCCTCTTACTACTACAGCTCCTCCTACTACTACAGCCCCTCCTACGACTACAAATCCTACGACTACAGCTCCTCTAACTACTACTGCTCCTCCTACGACTACAATTCCTCCGACTACTACAGCTCCTCCTACGACTACAGCTCCTCTGACTACTACAGCTCCTCCTACAACTACAGCTCCTCTGACTACTACAAATCCTACGACTACAGCTCCTCTTACTACTACAGTTCCTCCTACTACTACTGCTCCTCCTACGACTACAGCTCCTCTTACTACTACAGCTCCTCCTACAACTACTGCTCCTCCTACGACTACAGTTCCTCCTACTACTACAGCTCCTCCTACTACTACAGCCCCTCCTACGACTACAGCCCCTCCAACTACTGCAGCTCCTCCTACGACTACAGCTCCTCTGACTACTACAGCTCCTCCTACTACTACGGCTCCTCCTACGACTACAGCTCCTCTGACTACTACAAATCCTACGACTACAGCTCCTCCGACTACTACAGCTCCTCCTACAACTACAGCTCCTCTGACTACTACAAATCCTACGACTACAGCTCCTCCGACTACTACAGCCCCTCCTACGACTACAGCTCCTCTTACTACTACAGTTCCTCCTACTACTACAGCTCCTCCTACTACTACAGCCCCTCCTACGTCTACAAATCCTACGACTACAGCCCCTCCAACTACTACAGCTCCTCCTACGACTACAGCCCCTCTTACGACTACAGCTCCTCTTACTACTACAGCTCCTCCTACAACTACTGCTCCTCCGACTACTACAGCTCCTCCTACGACTACAGCTCCTCCTACAACTACCGCTCCTCCTACGACTACTGCTCCTCCTACGACTACAGCTCCTCTAACTACTACAGCCCCTCCTACGACTACAGCTCCTCTTACTACTACAGCTCCTCCTACGACTACAGCTCCTCCTAGAACTACAGCTCCTCTGACTACTACAAATCCTACGACTACAGCTCCTCCTACGACTACAGCTCCTCCGACTACTACAGCCCCTCCTACGACTACAGCTCCTCTTACTACTACAATTCCTCCTACTACTACTGCTCCTCCTACGACTACAGCTCCTCCGACTACTACAGCTCCTCCTACGACTACAGCTCCTCCTACGACTACAGCTCCTCTGACTACTACAGTTCCTCCTACTACTACTGCTCCTCCTACGACTACAGCTCCTCCGACTACTACAGCTCCTCCTACGACTACAGCTCCTCCTACGACTACTGCTCCTCCGACTACCACAGCTCCTCCTACGACTACAGCTCCTCCTACTACTACGGCTCCTCCTACGACTACAGCTCCTCTGACTACTACAGCTCCTCCTACGACTACAGCCCCTCCAACTACTACAGCCCCTCTTACGACTACAGCTCCTCTTACTACTACAGCTCCTCCTACAACTACAGCTCCTCTGACTACTACAAATCCTACGACTACAGCTCCTCCGACTACTACAGCTCCTCCTACAACTACAGCTCCTCTGACTACTACAAATCCTACGACTACAGCTCCTCCGACTACTACTGCTCCTCCTACGACTACAGTTCCTCCGACTACTACAAATCCTACGACTACAGCTCCTCTTACTACTACAGTTCCTCCTACTACTACTGCTCCTCCTACGACTACAGCTCCTCCGACTACTACAGCTCCTCCTACGACTACAGCTCCTCTTACTACTACAGCTCCTCCTACAACTACAGTTCCTCCTACGACTACTGCTCCTCCTACGACTACAGCTCCTCTAACTACTACAGCCCCTCCTACGACTACAGCTCCTCCTACAACTACTGCTCCTCCTACGACTACAGTTCCTCCTACTACTACAGCTCCTCCTACTACTACAGCCCCTCCTACGACTACAAATCCTACGACTACAGCCCCTCCAACTACTACAGCTCCTCCTACGACTACAGCTCTTCCTACTACTACAGCTCCTCCTACTACTACGGCTCCTCCTACAACTACAGCTCCTCTGACTACTACAAATCCTACGACTACAGCTCCTCCGACTACTACAGCTCCTCCTACAACTACAGCTCCTCTGACTACTACAAATCCTACGACTACAGCTCCTCCTACGACTACAGCTCCTCCGACTACTACAGCCCCTCCTACGACTACAGCTCCTCTTACTACTACAGTTCCTCCTACTACTACTGCTCCTCCTACGACTACAGCTCCTCTTACTACTACAGCTCCTCCTACTACTACAGCCCCTCCTACGACTACAAATCCTACGACTACAGCCCCTCCAACTACTACAGCTCCTCCTACGACTACAGCTCCTCTGACTACTACAGCTCCTCTGACTACTACAGCTCCTCCTACGACTACAGCTCCTCCTACTACTACAGCTCCTCCTACTACTACGGCTCCTCCTACAACTACCACTCCTCTGACTACTACAGCTCCTCCTACGACTACAGGCCCTCCAACTACTACAGCCCCTCTTACGACTACAGCTCCTCTTACGACTACAGCTCTTCCTACGACTACAAATCCTACGACTACTACAGCCCCTCCTACAACTACAAATCCTACGACTACAGCCCCTCCAACTACTACAGCTCCTCCTACGACTACAGCTCCTCTGACTACTACAGCTCCTCCTACGACTACAGCCCCTCCAACTACTACAGCCCCTCTTACGACTACAGCTCCTCTTACGACTACAGCCCCTCTTACGACTACAGCTCCTCTTACTACTACAGCTCCTCCTACATCTACAGCTCCTCTGACTACTACAAATCCTACGACTACAGCTCCTCCGACTACTACAGCTCCTCCTACAACTACAGCTCCTCTGACTACTACAAATCCTACGACTACAGCTCCTCCTACGACTACAGCTCCTCCGACTACTACAGCCCCTCCTACGACTACAGCTCCTCTGACTACTACCGCTCCTCCTACGACTACAGCCCCTCCAACTACTACAGCTCCTCCGACTACTACAGCTCCTCCTGCTACTACGGTTCCTCCTACAACTACAGCTCCTCTGACTACTACAGCTCCTCCTACGACTACAGCTCCTCCGACTACTACAGCTCCTCCTACAACTACAGCTCCTCTGACTACTACAAACCCTACGACTTCAGCTCCTCCGACTACTACAGCTCCTCCTACAACTACAGCTCCTCTGACTACTACAAATCCTACGACTACAGCTCCTCTTACTACTACAGCTCCTCCTACTACTACTGCTCCTCCTACGACTACAGCTCCTCTAACTACTACAGCCCCTCCTACGACTACAGCTCCTCTTACTACTACAGCTCCTCCTACGACTACAGCTCCTCCGACTACTACAGCTCCTCCTACAACTACAGCTCCTCTGACTACTACAAATCCTACGACTACAGCTCCTCCTACGACTACAGTTCCTCTAACTACTACTGCTCCTTCTACGACTACAGCTCCTCCGACTACTACAGCTCCTCCTACAACTACAGCTCCTCTGACTACTACAAATCCTACGACTACAGCTCCTCCTACGACTACAGTTCCTCTAACTACTACTGCTCCTTCTACGACTACAGCTCCTCCGACTACTACAGCTCCTCCTACGACTACAGCTCCTCCTACGACTACAGTTCCTCTTACTACTACAGCTCCTCCTACAACTACAACTCCTCTAACTACTATTGCTCCTCCTACGACTACAGCTCCTCCTACAACTACAGCTCCTCCTACGACTACAGTTCCTCTAACTACTACTGCTCCTTCTACGACTACAGCTCCTCCGACTACTACAGCTCCTCCTACAACTACAGCTCCTCTGACTACTACAAATCCTACGACTACAGCTCCTCCTACGACTACAGTTCCTCTTACTACTACAGCTCCTCCTACAACTACAACTCCTCTAACTACTACTGCTCCTCCTACGACTACAGCTCCTCTGACTACTACAAATCCTACGACTACAGCTCCTCTAACTATTACTTCTCCTCCTACTACTACAGCTCCTCCTACTACTACGGCTCCTCCTACGACTACAGCCCCTCCAACTACTACAGCCCCTCCTACGACTACAGCTCCTCTTACTACTACAGCTCCTCCTACTACTACAGCCCCTCCTACTACTACAGCTCCTCCTACAACTACAGCTCCTCTGACTACTACAAATCCTACGACTACAGCTCCTGCTACGACTACAGCTTCTCTGACTACTACAGCTGCTCCTCCGACTACTACACTTGCTCCAACTACTACTACAGCTCCAATGACTACAGCTTCAAATACTACAGCTTCATCCTCTCTACTGCACAGAGTCAGTGTCATCTCCATCCTTGTTGCCGTGGTGACACATGGACTTTAATGCTCCAGCTGAAGGTTTACCTTTCTGTCCTGGAGATGAAGTGAGAAACACTGCAGGATGGGAATGGAGTTCCAAAGAACTGCTGCTTGTGTGTTTGTGATGTTGGTTAATCAGAAAGTCACACATGAGCCGCTCAGAGATGTTGGCCAATTTAACTGGAACATCTATGATGGGATGGTGATGTCATTTCTCTGTCTACTGGTAACGTCCTCACATGTGTATTAAATATGAAACTGATTTCTTTCATCGAAAAAGAAAAAGAAATGAACGTCCTTGATGTTGTTGAATGGGAGCTGAAGCTCCAATTAAAATGATAATTCTATAAACAAAAAACTCCACCTGTGTCCTGACATTCTGACATCCTGACGCTCTTTTACAGCCAACGCACTTTTATCGCATATTTTTTTCTCTTTTTCTTCGTTTTCTGTTTCGCTGTCTGATTTTCATTGCATCGATATTGTTTTCAACTAGAAGTTTGCGACAGTCACAAGAAAAGTCACTGTACATTCCAATATGATATGGATATTCTTAGTTTGTCATATTGACTGATATATTATTATTTATTTTTACACACCTCCATCTCCGGCAAACAACAGTTTGTCAGTGCGGGTCTGTCAGTGTTTCAGTGTCTGTGAACTCATCACCAGAGAAAGAAGGTCTGATGTAACAGATGTGTAACCGTCTCATCTTTTAAGTGAAGAATAAACGACTCCCTCTCTTCTTCAAGCCTGATTTCCATCAACTGAAACTCTCAGAGAAAATGGTCCAGAAGTGGAAGCAGCATCAGTCAGTCATTCCAGTGATGGGGGGGGCTCTTGTCATATAAAAGATGGAACTTTATTATAAACAACAGACCTGAAACAATTTAAATATGGGGCTTTAATGTAAATATTGACCTTTCATATAAAAAATGCCCTTAAATATCAAATATGTTTGACCTTCAATGCACATTTTCTATGTCAGACTTTGAGGAAGAATTGATTAAAATTAAGTCAGATGTCTTATTACTAAGAGCTGCTTTGTTTAGTTGATTCAGACAATAATAGATAAATATAGTTTCTTCTGGTTTCGTAGACCAAGATGGCTGATGGACACATGACGGACTGGAGGCCTGCAGGTCACAGATCACAGACTGCTGTTCTTTTTCTTAAAAAAGAAAATTCAGTAAAATCAATAAATTGAAGGTTCATCCTTTATTTTAAATGTGCAAATGAGGTGAATAGAGTTTAGGTTGGGGCTTCCCAAAGCTTCAGCCCACAAAGTCCCGTTTACTGAGAGGCTCTTCACACTGAGGAGGTTTTATCAGGCACTAAAATAATGTTTCCTGTCTGCAGGGATGTCTTTAGATCGTGCTGCCCACTCAGTCACAGATTGAGCCAGCACATTTTTCTGAAGTGTAGCTTCTTCAAATTGTGTCTGTTCAACCTGCCTAACTGAGCAGAGAGGCACTTTTAAAAAGCCTGACAAGTCTAAAATTCCAGAGCAGATTCCAGTTTCCTCGTTGATGGATTGTGGTGATATCTGACAAAAGTGACGCCTGAGGCACAGTTAATATTTTTATTCGTGGAAATAAAGCAGCCATCAAAAACATGGAGTGTAATGATGAGCCACGACATGATAACACTGACAGGTGAAGGGAATAACACTGATTATGTCATGGACCAGCCGGTCTGTTTTTGCCATCTGGTGTTGGTCCCCCCTTTGCCCCTGTGTGCCTGATTGGAGGAGCAGTTGCAGCTGGACATCCTGCACACCAATCCACCATTAACAATCAAGAGCCCCAGTTTTCTCCTGGTTCTCCCCCACTCATTGCCAGATTGTTGCTCCACCAAGTGTGGTAGATCTCTTGGCCTGGACCTCTTCCAGATCTCCTTGTGCTTCGTGTCGTTTGGTTTTTTTTTGTGCCCCAACCTTGGTTCCCTCTGCTCAGGATCCTCTGGCACCTGCTTCTGCTCCTGCCGTCTCCAGCTCCAGTTCACCCCTTTTTCTACATCGGAGTACCAGCCTCCTGGACCGTTGCCTGCACCCCAACCTTCCTGCCCTACTCCCTGGAACTGCTGTACTAAGCTTGCACTGGACTCCAATAAACACCACCTCAACTTCACTCTGTCTCTGTGTCTGCTTTTGGGTCCTGATTAGCTCTAAACATGACAAGTTACCTGGTTACCATGGATGGATGGTGGAAATGGTGCGATGATTTGGACAGTTTCCTGCTGAGACACATCAAGTCCTTCACTCATGGAGGTTACTTTGATCTGGACCAGGTCAAGACCAGGTGCAGGTCTTTGTGAAAACAGTATTCCCAGATCTCAGTCCAGTCCAGCAGCTGTGGGATGAACAGGACCAACCATTCCAGATCCACAGAGGCTCCACCTCATAACTTCCAGGACTGGAATGATCTGCACCAGATCCCACAGCTCATTTCAGAGGTCTAGCCGAGTCCAGACCTCCAGGGTCATCGTGTTCTGGCTGATCATTGTAATACATTCAAACGCTATATCATTTCTTAGATATTCAGATATATATTTTCGAAAAAATGTCTTTAATATGTGTAAGTTACGCTGAATAGAAGTGTGTGTGTGTTTTGCCTTTGTTAACATGATCACAAATCCTCGTTCAGCTGCAGTGTGTGCTTTACACTTTCATGCTTCATTATTCTTTTAAGAACGAGAGATGGAACAAAAATTATTTATAACTGCAGCTGAATGGAAAAATCTCCAAACTATCAAACCTGTCAGGGCTGAAGAGACAAAGAGTGAGGGAGCTGAAATGAGACCCTGAGCTTCATGATGTGAGGGAGGAGCAGAGGAGGCAGATGATGGTGTGATGTCAGAGTCTCGTGGCTGGACACTCAGTGAACGACTTGGAAACGTTAAAGATCAAATCTGTGGACAAAAAAAGACAAGCAATCAGAGAGTGAGCTGTAGGTGAGTCATGTGACTCAGGTGAGGGCGTTCTGACACCACCATGTGGACAGATGGAGAACATTTGGTGAAGCAGAGTGAACGAGCTTAACTTGGAGTCACTGCCACTCGTCCAAATTAGAGACATAGCAGATATGTTCTGGTTGGAAGAGCTGGAACATGAAAATAAAAGTCAAAAATATGAAAACAAACATCCAAACAAACTTCAAATTCAATGAAATAAATGTTTTGGAAGGAAGGAAAATGTCTAAAGAAGTATTAACAAGCTCTCAGACCGTTTCCTCTATTTTTTTTATTTTCTTTGTTTTTCTGGTTGATGAATTCATTTAGTCTTCCTGAACTTCAGACAGAAGATGAGACGTTTGCGTTCATCAGAACTCAAATGAAATGAAACACTGCCCCCTGTTGGTCGTACAGAGATTTCTCACCAAAACAGGGAGAACGAGGATCATTTTCCCATGGACTTCAATACAGTCTGACTTTTTTTTATAACCCCCCCAATATAACAACATTGGATGTCAATAAGGTTTGTGAAACTGAAACACACTCAATTTACATGATAATAAAAGTTCACAGTTTTAATTCATATTCATATTTGGTAGCATAGCAGTGATGAGAAGTGTGTGTGTGGGGGGGGGGGGTTGTTGTATTGTTTGTGATGCTCAGCTGATCAGGATGTAGCAGGACGAGTTCGGACACACCAAGGTGAACACACAGAGACGCACACATTATGAAGATATATAATGGTACACATACACAAATGTAAATGATGCAGCATGTGTTGGTTTGACCTGTTATACAGCACAGATTGTGTGTGTGTGTGTGTGTCATTAAAATAAGGAGGGGTCAGTGCACAGTGAAGAGCCATCTGTTTCATCGATGGGACGCTCATTCCCAGAGAGGACGGACGAGGGACGGAGGGATAATTTGATCGAGGAGTAAAGATGTTGGATGATAATTAGACGGATTGGACCGTTAGATGAAAACGTTAACAGCTGGATGGATGAGTGATGAGTGAATGAACAGACATGAATTCATGAATCGATAGATGAATACAAAGGTGGAGGATGAGCAGACGGATGACAGATCTTCAGATTTCAGAGTCGATCATCGGAGAGCTGTGGATTTTTAACATCAGACTGTTTCGTTCAGTGCTTTTGCCTGTTTGGAGGAAGAAGAAGAAGAAGAAGAAGAAGAAGAGGGGCGCTGATCCACATGGAGGTCTATCTGCAGACCACAGGGACCTTTAAAATCCTCCATATAAAATACATGAACTCAATGTGAAATACATTTTGTGAGAAATTCAGTTCCTTGATTTTAACAGTGTTCTTAAACTTCTACGGTCCAGTTGAGATTCTGTGAAGGTCCTAGTCATGGTCCTGGTCCTGGTCTGGATTAAATAAAGAGTCAACCAGAACAGGACCTGTGTCAACGTACTTAAGTGAAGTCAGGTTTCCGTCCCTCCCCTGAACGCCACCTGAGGAATCTGGATCTGCGGCTGAAACGTTTGGTTCTTTGTGTTTCTCTAAACCACCCGACGGAGGACTGAAGATTAAATCAGAAGATCAGAGAGGAGGAGCTGCAAAGATGAAGGTGGCCCCTCCTCCTCTTCCTGTGTGAGGTTTTGGGGTTTGGGTTTTTTTTTTCATGGAGGAAGCTCATTATGGATGCAATATCAACTCTATTACAGATTTGATAAATCCTTCAGTTTAACGGCGCCATCAATCATCCTCAACACTGAAGCATTATTTAAAGCAGCCTCAGGCCCCGTTTTAAAGGTTGACTGGATTTTATTTATTAGCTCCAGCACAGAAGTTCTCAGGCCTCTGAGTCTTTATAGGTTAGTCTCCTAATTAGCAGCATGTCTTAAAACCTGAGTTGTGATCTTAATCCTCATTTCAGTCTTTGAGTTTATTAAAATGAGTATTAACAGCAATCAGATGAATCACCATAAAGCTAATTACACTGAAGCTTATGAAGAGTATTACACCAACCACTCAAAGTAAAATAGTAATAATAAAAAGCTTTAGACATTATTTTCAACTCATCTGTCCTTTCTGATTTGGAAACTTTTTTTTGTCATCTCACTGAAACCTGGTCCTGTCTAAAATGCAAAGACAACGAAGGCCGAAGCCGATCTGGAATCAGAGAAGCTTCTTTTTTAAGGCCTGCTCTGCCAGCTGAATGAGCTGAAGGAGGTCAGGTCTGAATGAGTTCAACAGGATTCATTCACATAACATGAAGGTAACACGGAACGTTTTCCAGATGTGACTCTTTTCATTCGTCTGAAATCTACAGAGCAGAAATGGAAGTTATTTCCCGTAGAACTCACTCGGTTCGTTACATAAAGGAGCATTAGAGAGAACAAAGGAGTCATTTCAGCTCCAGATCGGCAGAGTGACATGAAAAGATAACCGAGCAACTCTCTCTCTCTCTGCAGCAGAAAGGTAATGAACTAATTAGGGCACGAAGGCGACCCGGGACTCGGACTCCTGCCGAGATCCCTTTTAATTTCAGCGCTTTGATGTTTGACCAGCGGAAAGAAAATCTGGAAGGTGGCGACTCTCTTCAGACAGAACAGTTTCCTCTTTGAAGATGGCCTTCCTCCCAGAGAGGGGGCTGAGCCGAAGTGACATCGCTACAGGTGATGATCCAGTCCACGTGGAAACACAGACACAGGATTTATGGACAGAACTGATGATTTCTGTGAAGACAAAGAACAAAGTTAGACATCTAGTGGACGTAGTGAAGACAATAGGTGGTCCATCAGATCGACGGGGATAAGCGCTCTGAAAACACACAGCTGTCCATCAAACTGCCGGTGGATTAGCGCACTGAGGCCTAGTCCAGGAACTGGATCTTCTTCAGGTTTTAGAGTCCGGTCTCAGGTTTTCTGTCCAAATTAAATCCACCATTCATTTAGAATGAAGAGAAGTTGACCCCTCGTGGATCCTGTAAACTGAAGAGAGACAGAGCTGCAGCATCTGGTGGATCATTGTCCAGCTAATTGTGTTTCAGTGCTTCCTCCCAGAATGCATCAGTCCGTGTCATATTTGCGCTCCTTTCAGCTCTCGTTCGGTTGGCTCTCCCGTCGCCGTCTGCTCGACTCTTCACCTCAGCTGATGGCAGCTCGCCTGCTTCCATACGGCAGCGTGCCGTCAGCCATATGCTCCTGTCAGGCCGCCACGGCCCACACACACCGACAGGAAGTTCCTTCGGCATATTTGTGTTAATAAGGTATCCTGCATTAGAAGGTAAGAGGCGGGGGAGCAGACAGGGTGGGGGTCTGGTTTTATGGTGCTGGGGCTGATCCGTCACTGTGAGGCAGTGAGGCAGGCAGCAGAGCAGCACGACGACGCTTCGACTTTCAATGCCTTTTTTTTTTTGTGACGATTTGAAACAGTAAGTCTTTTGTTCAGAGATTGCATGGAGGCTTGTGACTGCAGCTTTTTATTAGTGTTGCCATGGAGATCCAGTGGGATAAAGTCAGGTAAAGTCTGTGATGTGTAATCACAACACAACCGCAGCAAACTGACGTCACCGCTTTAACTTGTGATGAACCAAAACTGGTTAGAGTCTGGAGAGGAGGAGGAGGAGGATGAAGATGTGAAGAACCTGATGTGATCTGTTGAAACGAGCAGATTGTGGGGACAAACTCCTCGAGGACACGAGTCCAAACTAAATTCTGATTTAAGAGAGAAGGTTTCCACCAAACGGTCCTTCGTGCTCTGGCAGCACCAGCAGCTGGTCTCCTCTCACTTTCATCACTAATTGACTGCAGATATCTCCAACTGGACCAGATGTGAGCGTCATCTTCACTGATGGATGGATAAAGTTATTCATTCTGATGCGAGCAGAGGATTTTTGGTGAAACTTCAGCCTCTCTGTTCGTCTTCGGCCTCACCTGCTAACTCTCTGTGTCTCCGAGTTGCTGAGCTTTGGCTTCATTTCTAAAGTTGAGCTGGTATCTTGGCGCTGATGTGACTAATCTGTGGTTGAAATCAGGCCTAGAATGCATTAGAGTAAATGTTAGTCACTGCTGGGCGACGGGCCCAGCTCCTCTGAAGTTAGAAGAAGTTAAAAGTTTTCTGAAACAGAGAGAGTTGCAGGGTGGATCCAAACCCGAGGGAGAATCACTCACTGTCAATCTCAGCTTCTTCCTCAGCTATTTCTGAGATTGTTGTGGTGAAAAATGATCTTTTTGCTGGCCATCATTTAAAAGGGGGCACATGCCGATGCAAATGGACGCCAAATATCTGTCGCTGCCCGGGCAGCAGCCAAGAAATCCTCAACTTCCATCCCCGGTATGGTTAGACTCTCTATAGCACTTTGCACAGCTCATTAGCTTTGAATTGATGAGCACTCACAACTTCCAGTTATTTGATCAGAGTTGGCCGAAGACCAGTAATGAGAGCTGCTTCAGACTCCTGTTGTCACACAAAGCAGCTCAAATCCAGCAGTTCAAGCAGGTCCAGCGTCAGTATGAAGGAATGTACAAATAAAGATGGAAGACAATAAAAACCCCAAATCCTCCAACTTCGGGTGTTAAAGTATTTAAAAATGAACCAACTGCAGAAAGAAAGTAAATTAAAAATCATTTTAAATAGAAGATGATAAAAAATACCAAATCAATTCAAATTAAAATCAAAAAGATTTTCAGGAGTAACGAATCTGTGAATCAGGAGAGAAGGAGAGACATTTTCCCATAAACTTCAATACAATCTGGCTTCTTTTGCAATCAGATAGAAAGAAGGTGTCAGGAGGACGAAGTTTTTTGGAATCGTTTGTGTCTCTGACAGTTTAAAATGAAGAGTCGATGTCTCCACGTCACCTGACATCAATGGGAAAATGATCCAACTGCAGGAAGCAGGAAGTGACCATCTTTTCCCAAACCTGGCCAAACCATCACAGTTACTATAGTAACCAAGGCGAAGAAGGGAGGTCGATCAGATGTCGAGCAGACGACAATCAGATCAAACAGCTGCTGTTCTGTGGAACACACTGATGAGTGTGTGTGTCTCCGAACAGACACACAAACACACACAACAGTTTGTGTGGACAGTTTCCTTCACATTAGTGGAACACACATTAATAATGAGCTGCGACTCTGCTCGTCATTCAGCTGACGTGGGACACAGACTGAAACTGGAAGCTGCTCTGAATGACAACACACACAGCCATTAGCATGTGTGTGTGTGTGTGTGTTTGTGGTGGAGTCATTTGAGCAGAATGCTGCCTGATCACGCTCTGTTTGGCCACCGTCCTCCCAACAGTTTGTTGTTCAAGCCCAGCCGGAGATTTAGGACGAGACGGCGGCTATTTGGTGATCCTCCAGACCAGCTGGTGCACAAGATCAAGCTGTTAATGGCAAATTATCGTCCTATTCATCTCTGTGAGTGCTGGGTCTGAGTCAACAGTCAACACTGTGAGAAATATCACAGGACGCTGGACCATCGGCCTCAGGATCAGGTTTAACAGGACTGGCTGACTGGCTGCTCAAAGAGGAAACTTTGAACTGGAAAAAGTCTACGAGCCTCAGAGTCAGAGTCAGACATGTTGAGTTTGGTTTATCTGGTTTCATCTTGGATGCAGAATCAGTTTGAGTCCATTCAAACAGACAGCTGCAGTAACAAGAGGCCAAGAGATCTGGAACCACCACAGGACGTAGAGAACATTATCCTTCAGTTTGCTTACCTGCCTCTCTGTGCGCAGAATCCTGGTCTTCAGCCACCATCCTGCTTCACTCCGCCCCAGCTCTCAACTGCCTCCCCAGACCCCCGAACCTCTGCTCCGTACCCCTGTTGGAATAATATCACATTCCTCTACCTGGATCCCTCTGCTCTGGATTCCATCTTCCCTCACCTCTGTGCCCAAAATAAATCTACCACCAACCTGAGTCAGTGTCCGAATTCCAGTCATTACAACACACAGTCTGGATTCAGAAACTGAACCTTAAAGCCACCCGTCAGGACTTCTGGGACTTTGTGATGTCACAACAAACGGACACTCCCCTCAGGGGGACCCACCATCCCAATCAGCAGGATTTGGTTCGTACTTGAAATGTACAAAACATGGACCTTTTAATATAAACGTGAGTCACTGAGTCCAGCTCAACTTTTCACATTCACATTTACCAAAACTACATTTAGGAGGATTTATTTTATCTTTTTGTGACAGCCATAAATTCTTTTGTAGATCTGTGTGACTCATTGTTTGGTCTATAAGCGTTTAGGAGGCGTCACCCTGAACAGGCACATTTCAGACTTCTCCCTCCTGGACCGGCGGTCCACGTGGAGGGCACTCTGCTGACCCACTTCCTGCTCCAGCAATCATATCACATTCACAGCCTGTGTTCACGCTGCAGGCATCAAATACCACGCATGGGTTGACCCTGAACGCACCCCTGGTCCCGGGCCACATTATGTAACTGCTGTTCAGGAAGCAGAGGCCAGACAGAGACTCATCCTCTGATTTCACAGCTCAGAGCGTCCGAGCTGGAGAAGCAGCATGTTTGTTTTAGAGGGACGCACAAACCCACAGAGGCTGAACACTCATAACAACAGCATGGAGAGTTGAGGGGTGAACGCCGCCGCCCCCCACCCCTGTTCGCTGGGCTCAGAGCGGGAACTGAAACCACTGACTCTCCTAAATTGAAAGAGCTGCGTTTCGGCTCAGAGCAGAAAAATGGAGCTTCAAGGACCATTATGTGACGGGATGACACAGCCGTAAAGATTCATCCAATTTTATGGCCACATGCAGCCGAGACATTAACTCTGTCCTCCCATTCATCCAACACACAGTGCTGTGTGTGTGACTCACATTTGCTCATACAAATTAAATTATCTTCAGTCGTGTATCTAAATAAGTAACTACTGAATGACTTAATGTCCTATTCTGATCCTTCCACTGCAGCCTGCTCGTTCCCCAAACACACACACATTTATATCATGTGATGTAATGAGAATAATAATAATTATCATGTCATCAGGTTCAGTTTTTTAAACTTTTGGCCTGATTGAGAATTTAAAGTTGCAAGAACATTAATTTTCTGACAGATTTTAAATTAAATGTATTTTTCTCAAAAAGTGTTCCTGAACCAAAAGTGTATCATTTCATATCATTTAGTGTCTGTTCTGTTCCTCAGGATTTCTTCATGATTTTATTTCCCAGAAGCCGAGAAGATAAAAAAATATCTGGAGAGAAACAAGTTCACCATCTCAAGATATTATTAGAGCTTTTATTTTCTTACCATAACAAGATTTTAGAAGGACAACAGTTTGGTTTTGTCCTGATAAGCAGATATTATCAGAGGAAATGAGCTTTTTTCGTTTTTCTTATCTCAGAATCAGGATTTTTTGGTTTATCGCGGCGATAAACAGTAAATGATGAGAACAGTTCAGTTGATTATGGAACTCTCACTCTTCTCACAAATCATCCAGGAAACAGGACAAACTGATGAATGTGATGCTGTAAATGTTTTTCTTGGATTAAGGTCACTGTGAGCTAAATGGCATTTCCTCTTTCGGGTGACTGTTGGCTCAAATGTCATGTGAGAACCTCGTCCACGGGAGGAAACGTGAGAGTTCCGTCTTTTAATTATTAAAATCAAAGTGAAATTAAAGCTGCGAGCAGCGATGATCGGGCCCTCGCACAACCTTTGCCACCCAGACCCCCTCGGACGGACAACGCTGACCTCCTGTGTCCAGGAGGTGGCGCTCTAACTCTGACTCAATACTGATACATAGACGGTTTCAGGGGACGCTGGTCATGTGTGGGGAAGTTACACCTGATTGGACGATGTCTGCTAGAGTTATGGTGAAACCTGCCACGCCAAGCAGATAGAACTAGAGCAGATTTCGATGGTTTTACATCTTCGCGGCGTTGAGAAGATGCTGAACGAATATGAAGTCATTTGGATGAAAACAGAAGGAGTTTGTTAAAGTATGAGGCGTGGAAATCGACAAAATGAAAGACTTCCTGTTGGAGGGAGCGTTGGGGTCCTTCGGACGGCTCGTCACGATACATATGTGGACCAGTTTTCATTCATTTACGTCAATCCTGAGCGAGGGGCTCAACAGAAGGTGCTTCTGCAACCAATGAAAATCCCCAGAAAGGACGTTGATCCAGAGGACGGCTCTCACACTGTCGAGTGCTCGGGCCAGATCATACAGTGAACCAATCCCACCAACAATGAGCAGGTTTAACAGGGATCCATTCGGTAAACGTGGGTTTGACTGATGATCCCCGCCGGTCTGTAAATTATCTGAAGTTTTTGGAGAGTTTTGGATCCGGCCTACTTGCCAAAAGACCAAATTTAAGGATCAGCATTTCAATAACTAATGAAACCAGCACGTGAAGTTCAGCTCTGGACCTGAAATATGGAACAGAAAGAGAAACAGACGCCGTGTTTGGGCTCCGTCCAACACTTTGTCAGATTTGTAATAAAACAGTCGCCCAAACTGTTGACTCAGTGTCTTTTTTTAATGGGAATAGGCTGGCTTACTTTTTATAGTGGGCGACGCTCTGCCAAGGCCGGTCGGGGTCATCCTGATCTCAATCATCCCGAATTTGCTCTTTTCACCACGCTCATGTTGGGGGGGGGGGGGGGGGGGGGCACTGTGAATACTTAGAATCATTTTTATCAAGCCAATCACAGCAGAAGTAAAGTGTGACTTCACACAACGCTGCTGAAAATATCTGAACGTGACACATTTAAATGAAGGTCGACAAGCAGGTCGGCCTTTAAATGAATCTGTTGCCGAGTTGACTCAGTTTTTATTTAATAGGTCCATATTTCATAGTTCTTCTGCTTGTGTGCACAAAAAGACAGAAGAAATCAATAGCGGAAAAAGAGAGTTTTATCCAGAACTAATGATCAGGAACAGCAAAAGAAAAATGCTGATATGATCAATAAGAGGTTGTGTTGGTCTCAGCGGAGTGATGTTTGTGTGTCTGACTGTCCTTAAATAGAAATAATAAAAATGAATTAGTGTATTTTTATAATCAATAACGGCTATGATGCTTCAGCACTTTAGACATTTGTGATGAATCAGAGCTGAACTGCTTTTAAAGCATCAGGGATTCGATCTGTGCTCCTCACTAGATGTTTCCTGCCCCCCCCGGCAGAAACATGTCTGTTCCTGATTCAGCTGCTTCACTCAGTCTCAGATGTACTTAGTCTAACAGTCAGTTGCCTGCTAACAACAGTGGGGAGTTCAGTGGGCTATACCTGGTCACCACGGACACCTGCCAGTGGGCGGGGCCTATCAGCCCTCAGGTGAAGTCGATGTTGAAGCAGAAAAACTTTGAGAAGAACCAAACCGTGACGAGCACACGAGTTAGATCTTCGCCAAGCCTGCAGCTCTGAGGGATGATCCTGGTCTGCAGGGACCAGGACCCACCTGAAGGAGAACCACTGGAGACCGTAACCGCTCCTCGATGAGTCAAAGATAAATAGACAGAGTGTCGTGTTGAAGGCGCATTTTTCTCCAACCTGGCAACACACAGGCCGGTCTTATTACAACTGATCGGGTATCAGCTGATGATTTATTAACCCACAAACAGACAGCACAGCCTGAACAATCAGTCATCAGCAGTCAGATGTCGTCAGCTTGTCTCTTAGCAACGGCTGCCATGGAAACGCCTCCTCTGAGGTCCAGTTTCCAAAAATATCTTAAAAACACGAAACGCGGTGAAACCACATCGATTTATTTCTTGGTCCGACTTCCTGTTGCAGCCTCACGTGGACAGCGATGGCTCGGATCAGATGATGGACGTCCTCAGGTCCGGCCCCTCCCTCTGACCTGAAGGAGAGGCGTCAGACAGACGGACCTAAACAAGCTGCTCAGTCAGAAACAACTTCCTGTCCTGAAATACAGAAATAAAACCAGACAAACTCTCCTCGTTGGGCAGAAAGTCGGTTAATGTGTGTGGACAGCAGCTTTAGTGCACGTATGTGTGTTTGTGCGGATATAAAGAGCTTTTTGTGCGTTATGTGAGGCCTCTAATAAATCTAATTAACCTCTGTTGGAGCGGAGCTGCAGAACATGGCGGCCTGTTCTGCTGCTGTTTAATTCCCATCAGCCTCAGCTCTACTCTGTTCAGGGCTTTTACAGCTGGAGGTTAAAGTTAAATCATTTGGTTCTTTGTTCAAGTCTCTGGGTTAAAGTAAACTACGACTCCCATGATGCATTTCGGGAAGAAGCCAAACTCTACTCTGATGAGCAGCAGGGAAAAGGTCTTTGCCCAAACTGCCTGATCCTGGACCTGGACTCCAGCTTAAACCTGTGTACCTTCTTCTGACCGTCAGGTGGCGACTCCACTGGCTGTCAGATTGTGTTGAAGTCGATGGGAAAATGGCCCAATGACGGTCCCACTTAGAGGAAAAGAAACCAATAAACCCTGTTTCTATTAAAATTCAGTGTGTGTTCTTGTTTTCTGGGCTCCTGTCCCAGACCACAGTGAGCAGAATGAGCTCAGATTGAGCTGATTCTGAAGATGTGGAGGTTCAGTGACATTTTGAAAAAGACAGAAAAGCCTTAATGAGGCTCTAAACGGGTGAAATCACTCTCACATCATGGTTGTGAATTTATTATAGATGAAACTGTCACAGTCACAGATGTGATTGCTCCTCCACATTTTCAGACATGAGTGAAATGAGAAGATGAGTGTTTTTTTCTGTGACACCGTCAGCTGATGGTCTAACACTCTGCTACTGTACCGTCGGAGCCGCCGCCCGGACCAGAGCTGACAGGAGTCAGCTGGGGGTTAAATAGTTCCTCCCCTCATCTGTCGCTTCCTCTCAGCCTCAGCTCCTCCCGGAACCGCGACCAGCTACGATTAATCGAGTTTGTCCTCCTCTCAGCCTCAGCTGTCACAGGAATAACGGCGGCCTGAACGACCGCAGGCCTGATCTCCACGCTGCCTCGTCCACACAAACACACACACCGACACAGCGCAGCCACGTCCACCCAGACAGAATGCAACGATAACAGAGTGTCATTTTGAGATGGAGGATGACCTCAGAGATGTCACTTTGATTCACTCAGTGGCTCCCGGATCAGGCTGGGGGGACCTGAGTTCAAACCCCCCCACTGAGGGAAAACTTCAATCTCACTTTAACTAAGTTCAGTTCAAATTATCCACAAAAAAAAAAAAAAAATCATCATCACGGAGCGCAGAACCTGCCGGTCAGTCTGACACAGAGACTCAGGGGTGGATTAGATGAGCTGATGTTTAAATATCTGTTGGGATGGCTGATGACAAGCTGTTGGTGGAGCACGTCGTCATGGAGATCGTGGTGACGTCAGGTCCTCTCCTCTGACTGGCTGACTCACCTGTTGTACCTGAAGCTTCGGTTATCAGTCTGAGAGGGAATAATGTAACTTTGATGGATGTCAACCTTTCAAAATAAAAGTCAGACCTTTGAGTACGACGTTAAACTCTAAAATCTTTCAGCAGAGTTTGATCCTCACAGAAGTCTCGGCTCTCTTAAGGCCGCAGTATGAAAGGCTCCATTCAGGCTCATAATCAAAGCTGCTGTAATCTCCGATGACTCACTGAACCTTGTCGGAAGCACATGTTGTCGTCCACACCGAGGACGTCTGAAAAGGCTTCGGGGAGAGTCACCGCAACAGGAATACAAGTCAAAACACTGCTGCTGATGTCTGAGTCCACATCCCACAGCTCAGCGTCGGAGGTGTAGAGGAGTCCAGACTTCCGGGATCAGGAGGTCATCAGGTTCTGATGGTCTAATGTCTCCTTATGTTTATTTTTATTGTGTCAAATACGAACCTCGCTGATCAGCCGCTCTGTGAGGTGACTGAATGGGAGTAAAACCAAATGTCTTTGTGGAGATGAATATAGAGGTGTATGTGAGTTTCCTGTTGGTACCTCCTGTATTACAGGAGGAAGCTCTCAGAGTTTTACTCTTACATCCTCCCTTTCTATATGAAGGAGGCCTGAATCCTGGTCTCTGCTCCTGAATCCCCGTCCTTGGTCCTGGTCCTGGTCTCTGATCATCAGTAATCAGTGTAGTTGGAGCTGAAGTCGGCACGTGGCGGTCACGCTGCCAAACGACCTGCGTCGACGTCTCTCTGAGCTTTATCTGTCATTAACCCAGTTTCTCAGGCGACGTGTTCGTGACATTACATTTGCATTAGACTGTGCAGCTGTTTAACTGATGCTGTTATCAGAGCAGCTCTATAATCCTCGGCACTTTAACAATGTGTGATTTATGTTTACAAGGGCAGAATAAAACTGCAGACACATATTGAAGCTGTTTCTCATGTTTTGTCAGAGCTTTTAAACCCCAAGGAGCAGCTTTATTTCCACTCAGCCTGAAATGAAAGAAATTCTCATCTTTTAATTATGCAATATATATATAAATATATACGTGTGTGAGGACGTCGACGAAGATCTTTGAAAAGCCGCTCTTTAACCCGTCTGAGCTCATTGAAGCTCAGACCTTCAATGAACATTTTTGAACAGCCTGATTTATCGTGTGCTAAACTGATTTCAGCGATAAACTGATGAAGGAAGTTAGTTCAGATCTGGATCAGTGTGACGTTAGTTTACAAAAAAAGAACTAACTAAAAACACACTCTGAATGTTTCCTTCTTTTCCAAAGAAAAGTTCCTCTCATGTGTTTGTGTTGTTCTAGAGCTGATCTGAAGTTTCTATCTTTATCTGATCAGGAGTTCTGCTCATTAATGATGAAAAATCAGCTCCAAATATCTGACTGTCTTTATTCTGTCAACACAATAAACTCAGAAACATACAGGACTGATCCAGAGACTCTGACAGTGAAGTCAGTTTCACAGGGCTCATTAGAACGAGCTGATTCTCCAGTTTAAGGAGAAAAAGTGGATTTCTGCAGCTCAATCCGAAGCTGTTGGACAAGAGAAGGAGATTGTGAATGATGAAGTGGCTGTAATCTCCCTCCAGTGAACATCAGCAGGATCTGAGGGATGACAGTGGAGGAAACCAAGAGCGCTCAAAGAAACAGAAGAAAGAACTGCAGGCAGCAAACAAATGGGAACAAACCGGGGGGGCTTTTTAAAAGAGGATCAATAGCAATCAGGTAGCGAGGATGATGAGGCGTGACGAGGGAGCAGAGAGGCCGGCTGAGGAGGGAAGCATCAGCCGTGATCAGAACCGGGATCGTCTGTTTGTCCAGCTAAGATACACAAAGTTAAAAACAGAAGCTGAGTCATCTGTTTATATCAGGAACATATTGGAACAACCACTAACGTCCGCTAACACATATCTAACCCAAAATGTGACTCTGCTCTGACTGGGTGGTTCAGTCTGTAGCCCCGCCCCCTTCCCGTTCTTTAGAGAGAGGGAGGTGAATTGAAACTCCACCCCGATTCTCGCCACTCGCCAGCAGAATAAAGATTAGCTGCTTGATATTCTGGTCACATCACCCCCCCACTATCAATGAATGAGTGAGAGAGAGAGCATGAGAGTGACAGAGAGAGAGAGAGAGAACAAGGTGGACGACGGAGAGGGAGGGAGAGGGTGCGGACGAACGAGGTAGAGAATGAATGAAAGGTGGGTGAGAGAGAAACAGGAAGTGGAATAAAGGGAGGAAAAGGAAGACATGAAGGGGAGTGATGCTGGGGGGGGGGGGGGGGGTGGTGATGAATGAAGATCTATAGGAAGACAAACACACAAACACAAACACACACACACACACTGATTTGTTATATTTTTATATAAAGAAGCTTTAAATCTAAATGTTTTCTCTCCATTTAAATGGGGCGGGGGAATCAGCCTCTGTTCCAGCTTCTGTTCCAGAGCTCTGCTGGGCTCAGATTGTATTGAATTCTATGGGAAAATGGCCCTACTTCTGCTTTGATTTCTTCTTCACTCAGTAAAAGTTTTGAAGCTCAGTGATTGAAAGCAGGAAGAAACCGAGCTGCCTTCAGTTCAGGCCAGAACAGAGAAGATGGAGGTGTGAGTGACGTCTGAGAGACGATAAACTGGATTTTATTTGGCGTTTGGTGTGATGATCAAAGCTCAGGTTTACGACCATTTGAGGCCCAGAGCCCAAAGGGACACCGAGAACGGGAGCGATGAGGTTCGCTGGAAGAAACTGTTTTATTACGGACGAACGGCGGCGTTGACGTTCAACGACCCCAACGACCTCTGCGGTCTCATTTAGATGCTCGTTAGCAAATGGCCTTTTTTTTTCTAACAGAGAGAGATTGAGGAAAAATAAATGAGCTATTAACGGTCGCTGGATGCACGGTGCGTTACATCAGATACAGAGATCATCGTACTCTGCTGGTTTTTCTGCTGTGGGAGGGGCCCTCTGTTTAAGGAAAAGACTGAAGAAAATGGCAGAGATGGATGGATGGGCGGGGGGGGGGGGGGGGGGGGGCAGACAGAGATAATACAGTGTAAGAAAGAGAGAGAGGAAAGGAGCGGATTAAAGAAGACAAAGGCAGGGGGGTGTTGATTAGCTCAGTGTCCGATCAGCTGATTCTGACTCTCCATCAGTTTGTTAGCTTCACTTTTTTCACAAACAAAAGCTGAATATTTCCACTCTGACTTCATCAGCCATCTTCTCCCCTCCTTCCTGCTCTGTCTCCCTCGAAATGGAGCTTCATTAAAAAATGAACATCATGTTGTGTTGAAGACTGTAAACTAGAGACTGAGACCATAAACTCATCAGGAAAACGTTACTGAGGAGGAGGAGGGACATTTTCCCATAGACTTCAATATAAAGGAGGAGGGACATTTTCCCATAGACTTCAATATAAGGGAGGAGGAGGGACATTTCCCATAGACTTCAATATAAAGGAGGAGGAGGGACATTTTCCCATAGACTTCAATATAAAGGAGGAGGAGGGACATTTTCCCATAGACTTCAATATAAAGGAGGAGGGACATTTTCCCATAGACTTCAATATAAAGGAGGAGGAGGGACATTTTCCCATAGACTTCAATATAAAGGAGGAGGAGGGACATTTTCCCATAGACTTCAATATAAAGGAGGAGGAGAACATTTTCCCATAGACTCCAATATAAGGGAGGAGGAGGGACATTTTCCCATAGACTTCAATATAAAGGAGGAGGGACATTTTCCCATAGACTTCAATATAAAGGAGGAGGAGGGACATTTTCCCATAGACTTCAATATAAAGGAGGAGGGACATTTTCCCATAGACTTCAATATAAAGGAGGAGGAGGGACATTTTCCCATAGACTTCAATATAAAGGAGGAGGGACATTTTCCCATAGACTTCAATATAAAGGAGGAGGAGGGACATTTTCCCATAGACTTCAATATAAAGGAGGAGGGACATTTTCCCATAGACTTCAATATAAAGGAGGAGGGACATTTTCCCATAGACTTCAATATAAAGGAGGAGGAGGGACATTTTCCCATAGACTTCAATATAAAGGAGGAGGGACATTTTCCCATAGACTTCAATATAAAGGAGGAGGGACATTTTCCCATAGACTTCAATATAAAGGAGGAGGGACATTTTCCCATAGACTTCAATATAAAGAGGAGGACATTTTATGGTTCACCTTAAACGCACAGAGATGATGAAGTTTTAAATGGAGTTTTTCTTTCTTTGTTTTGGTTCACAGTCTCTCTTCCACTCTGTTTATCAGCCTGTGGAGGTTTTTCTGCTCCTTCGGCCAAAAGAAAGAAAGAAGAACACATTAAGATGGAGATTTTATTCAGTGACTCATATGCAAAACACACACAGAGAGAATGCAATCACTAACTGAGACAAATGTACACACAAACACACACCAACACACACCAACACACACACACTCAGAAGGAGAGAGATTCCCTGGTGAGTGATTTCTTCCTGCAGCTCCGCCGATGGACTGTTTACCTTGAAGAAGTCACTGTGGACCGGCTTTAGTGTGTGTCTGTGTGTGTGCAGTGGAGTGTGTAATTGTGTGCTTCATGTGATGTGGGAATACTGGAGCTTTGTCTGAACTTTATGATTAAAACGTCTCTGTGTTTGACTGTTTGGAGGAAAAACACATAAAATAACGTGTTAACGTGGAAAAAATGACAGTTAGACAGAAACAGGAGGTGAAATTGACTTGAAAGTGATTAAATTCATAAAATGAAGGTTTTATCGGGGGCGGTACCCGACAGTGTTAGCAGGGGGCACCTGTGACATGAAATGAAGGTGAAAATGTTTCTGTTTGTTTGTTTATAAATCGGTATAAACCATCTTAAAAATATGAATAATTGATTTGATTGTTTTTCATCTCTACGTGGAGCTTGACTGTGGAGGCCCCGCCCCCTTTTACCGACACTAAGTGATAAATTGCCTTCCGGTCTGAGCCGGAGGGGGCGGGGCCACAGCGATGGCGGCGGAAGAGGAACAGTGACGGACTGTGGAGGAAACGTTCAGCGGATAATTAGTGAAGTGAAAAATTAAAGACAATTAAATCATTCATGACATGACGACATCCTGCTGACGTCACTGGGAAAATATCTGACGTGGCTCCAGAGGCGGATCTGAAAAAAAAAAAAAAAAAAAACTCCGCGAGATTTGAAGGTAAGAAAATCACTGAACATATTTAAACACACCTGGGGCAGTAAAATACACCTGAGGGCATTAAAATAGACCTGAGGGCATTAAAATACACCTGAGGGCATTAAAATACACCTGAGGGCATTAAAATACACCTGGGGGCATTAAAATAGACCTGGGGGCATTAAAATACACCTGAGGGCATTAAAATAGACCTGGGGGCATTAAAATAGACCTGAGGGCATTAAAATAGACCTGGGGGCATTAAAACTTTCTAATAAATACCCAAAAATCTTCATGAGGCTTTAGAAGGTTTGTGTGTCCACTCTGTGATGTCACAGCTCATGCTGTTGTGTTCAAGTACGACACAAACATCAATGTGTGTTGAACAGAAAGGGCAGACACACACAGGGGGGACACTGAGCTCATTACCCCCCCCCCCCCCCCCCCCCCCCCGTTAACCACACTCACTCACCCCCCCTCACCTGTTTCCTGGAGACATAAAAAAAAACTTTATAGAAAACAACACTTAAAACCAGAAGAGACTTAATGAGGCTCTGAGGGAGTTAATTCAGATTAATGTTAAAACACACTGAGGGACTGATGGGGGGGGGTTGAGACTGGGGGGGGTTGGCTGAATGCCGGAATGAGTCCGGCTCTGCATTGTGGAGCAGCAGCCAGTCGGTCTGATACTGAAGGACACGCAGAGATCCAGCAGCAGAAGAAGAAGAGCAGCATTTGTTCTCTCTCTCTCTCTCTCTCTCCCTCTCTCTCTTTCTCTCTCTCTGTCTCTCTCTCTCTCTCTCTCTCTGTCTCTCTCTCTCTCTCTCTCTCTCTCTCTCTCTCTCTCTCTCCCTCTCTCTCTCTCTCTGTCTCTCTCTCCCTCTCTCTCTCTCTGTTATTGAGCGGCTGGATACAGAGGAGGGGGGGTGAGTGGGGGGAGGAGCAGGAGGAGGTCCCTGTGATTGTTCCTGCGCTCGCACCGTCAGCCCGAGGAGGCTGACAGCCGACGGTGTCATTGCGACAGCTCGCTGTGTGTTGTTGTGTGTCTCTCTTTGTGTGTGTGTGTGTGTGTGTGTGAGGACTCGTCCCTCAGGTGGATTTGGAGTAAACCTGGATTCTGGATTCTGGATTCTGGTCTCTTGCTGGTGTTTTCCTCTTTCCCCCTCCTCCCCTCCCTCCTCCGGTGCAGAGGTGTGTGCCGGCGCTCTGCTCCCTCACTTGCTTGCTGGCTTCGCCACCGCGTGGTCGAGGGACTACAGCTGCACTCTCTCTCTCTCTCTCTCTGCCCCCCCCCCCCCACTCCCTCACTCCTCTCCAGCGTTCAGCCGGCTTTGCCGCGACTGTGCCGGGACTATCGTTCACCGGCTCCCCCACGGAGGGGAGAAGCAGAAGGGTGAGTGAGTGTGTGTGATTCAGTGTGATCGTTTTTTAGGGATGGGGGGGTATGTGTGTGTGTGTGTGTGTGTGTTGGGGGGGTGTTGCTCTTCTGCTGATATGTGCTGTTCCTTCTCCTTTCACCTCTTCTCCCTCTTCCTCTCTGTGGCCGTTCTCATTCATTCCTTCATTTCCTTCCATCCATCATGACCGCTGTGTCCCGTCTTGTCCCCCCTCACCCCCCCTCGCCCCTGCACCCCCCCACACCTTTGGCTGCCGTTGTTTTTTTTGTAGTCGACCGTCCATCAGACATTTTGTGCCCCCCTTTTCCTTTTGCAATCGCTGACCTTCGTTTGATTTTCAGTGTTTCCCATCTTCTCTTCTTTCCTGCAGCCATCGCTCATTCACACCGTCAGCCAGGCAGCCAGACAAGTCTCACACACACACGCACACACACACACACACGCACACACGCACACACACACACACACACACGCACACACGCACACACACACACACACACGCACACACGAACACACGCACACACGCACACACACACACACACACACACACACTTTGGCATTTACACATTCATGCATCATAACCTGGAGATTGTCAACACTCCAGCACTTAAAGCTGGGAGGCGTCAGGCTCGACATAAAATCGACAGTTGTGGGTTGAACCCCAATAATCCCTCCGGCCCTCTCTTCATCCATCACTGTGCTGCCTCATCATCAGCAACACACACATACACACACACACAATCCTCCAACTCTCTCAACTCAACAACAGACAGAAAAATGGCCTCAAACACACTCAGACATCCACAAGTGGTGCTGCTGAAACACACAAACACACTAAACACACACAGTCACACACACGTCCTGATAAACGTCATACTACAGTTAGTTTGGTGTTACGAGCCGAACATCAGGAGTACATGGAGAACCTGATCACTGCTGTTACACAAAAACACACACACACACACACACACACACACGGCACGCAAGAAGTTAATTCATTCACATGATAAATTATTCATCAGATGAAAAGTGCTCACATCCTAAAACCTCCCATGTGGTCTAATTTGCAGTCAAAGTGTTTATTAATTGTTTGGCTGATCAGCCTGTTGTTAATGGAGCATTTGGCGGCGGCGGCGGCGGCGACGGCTTCATTACGTCCGTTCGAATCCACGTGAACAAAGTGTGTGTGGCAGATGTTTCCGTTGTTGTAGAGAATTGACCTGAATTCAGGACTGAGGCCGAATCTGTGAAGGTGTTTGCGTGAAAGTGTGTCTGACGTCAGAGTGTGATCTGAAATTGACTTTTAGTTTTTAGTTTTGATAAAAATAACATCTGGAAGCGAGCTTCCTTCTGAGCTCTTACCTGCACTTTGTGGTTTTCATGAATTCATCTAATCAGAGTTAGATCAGCTGATCAGGTCTTCAGTCGATGTCACAGGTTTCATGATGAGCAGTGAAGATCTGTGAAGTCAAAGCTGAACTATAATAATCTGTTAGAGCCACATTAAGTCGAATCTGTTTTCATTTTTAAAAAAGTCTCCACATATTGAGAATCAGCTGATTCCATCTGTGACTCAGTACTGACTCAAAACGAACCAATAGGAGCGTCCGACGTAGAGCTGCACACACTTCATTGGCTTCATAGGTTTAATTATTGTTAATTGGCTCCAGGCTCTTTAAAGTGATCCTTCATTAAAGCTCATATCTTAATGTCCGTTAATCAGCGAGCAGCAGCTGAAGAGCCGGATGTGGAGGAGAACAACCATGGAGCTAAAACAGCAGCACCGCCGGACTGAGACTCATCAGGTGACTGAAGAGGAAGTAGAGAACCGCTTTTTGATTGTTGATAACGATCCAGTGTAACAAAAAAAGTGGAACATCTATTTTTTAGCCATCAGCCAAGGTGACAGGATCGGATCAAACGCTCCCCTCCGCTCCTTCAGAGCCAGCGAAGTGGGGGGGTTAAAACAGAAATGGCTCCAGATGATGATGGCTGGTTCTCTGCCAGACCAGACAAACCTGCCAGTGATACATTAGAGATGATTAAACCCCCCCACAAATCTGCTAATTCCTCTGTCTTTATCTAAAAACATCATTTAGCTGCATTCCCAGACAAAGACACAGATTTTTGGGATGTGTTCAAAGTCCGACGTTGATGTTTCGCCTCAGATACTTTAATTCTGGTGGAATCTGAAGGACTGAGCTGGCCTGGGTGAAGAGGCCTGCTATCTAACTGCTGGAGGAATTCTTACTTGTTTGACAGTTTTTAACTGCAGTCTTTGTGACTAATGTTTTAAAGGTCTGTGCAGTTGGGGTGAAAATACCTGTCAGCTAATGGTGCAAAAGCAGCATCCTAACTTTCCTTTCATTGTTTCTTGCTTTTTATGTTTGACATTTTTAGCCGCAGTAGCTAACAGCCGGCCTCGTTTAGCCGTATTTTGGCTAAAATTCTTTTATCTGTGACAAACATTGGAGACGGGGGATGACGCGTTTTTCATTTTCTGCAGCCTTTAATGTTATAAATGTCTCCGCCCACAGTCCTGCCCCAAGCCCCGCCCACTTGACCCACCTGGACCTCTGTGAGTGTTTCACCTGAAGTATGCTGTTTTTATTGGATCAGTCAGGAAACATTCAGACTGACCTGTTGACGTTAAACGTCACTCAGGTTCCTAAACGCTCAAAGTAAAATATCGATCTCCAGTAAAGAATCTGGACCCGTAATATAAAACGTGGACCTTTTAAAGTGGCCGATGTCGCTCAGAGAAAACTGAAAAGTGGATGAAATGGATTTCCTGTCAGCAAACAGGCACTCAGGAGATCTTTTATTTTATTTTATCCAGAAACAAAAGGCAGGTGTTGGTGCTGAGGAATGTTGGGTGGTGTTTGTTAATGCAGCTCTGAGCGGTGAAGAAGAACCCCCGTCGGATCAGACCTGACGGTCTGCGGGGTGGCGGTTCGCGCTCCGAATGCCTGAACGATGAGTGTGATGTTATTCTGAGAATCCGAGTCAGATGGACGAGTGGTGGGTGGAAAGATAATGAGACGAAGGCCGGGCAGTTAGTGTGTGTCTGTCTGTGTGTGTGTGTGTGTGTGTGTGTGTGTGTGAGAGAGCCGCTGCTGTCACTGCAGGCTGACGGAGCCGACACTTCAGCTGCAGGTGTGCGTTTGAATCCCGCCTAACAGAAAAGTGTGTGTACATTTGGAAAAAATCATGTCTTCTGGTTGGTTTAATGAGTGTGTGTGTTTGTGTTTGCATATGTGCGTCTGCCCACACACCTGTAGGTGCCTGTGTGTGAAATTTAATGTGTGTGTTTGTGAAAGTTTGTGTAGTCAGTACAACACTGCAAGCGATGCGAAGTAAAGAAAAATATATTCAGTCTGTTTCATATAGACCCAAATGTTTGCTGCAACCCACACCCACACACAGACACACACACAGACACACACACAGAGACACACACGGAGACATACACACAGAGACACACACACAGAGACACACACAGAGACACACACAGACACACACACAGAGACACACACGGAGACATACACACAGAGACACACACACAGAGACACACACAGAGACACACACAGACACACACAGAGACACACACACACAGACACACACAGAGACACACACAGAGACACACAGAGACACACACAGAGACACACACAGACACACACAGAGACATACACAGAGACACACACAGAGACACACAGAGACACACAGAGACACACACAGAGACACACAGAGACACACACAGACACACACAGAGACACACACAGACACACACACAGACACACACAGAGACACACACAGAGACACACACAGACACACACACAGAGACACACACGGAGACATACACACAGAGACACACACACAGAGACACACACACAGACACACACACAGAGACACACACGGAGACATACACACAGAGACACACACAGAGACACACACACAGAGACACACACAGAGACATACACACAGAGACACACACACAGAGACATACACACAGAGACACACACACAGACACACACACAGACACACACAGAGACACACACAGAGACACACACAGAGACACACACACAGAGACACACACACAGACACACACAGAGACACACACAGAGACACACACACAGACACACACACACAGACACACACAGAGACACACACAGAGACACACACAGAGACACACACACAGACACACACACAGACACACACAGAGACACACACACAGACACACACACACAGAGACACACACAGAGACACACACAGAGACACACACACAGACACACACAGAGACACACACAGAGACACACACACAGACACACACACAGACACACACAGAGACACACACAGAGACACACACAGAGACACACACACAGACACACACACAGACACACACAGAGACATACACACATCAGCAGCATCTTTTCACATCCCAATGCACCATGACTGAACTGAGTGGAGTCAGTAAAAGCTGTGTGTGTGTGTCTGTGTGTGTGTGTTCAGGGTTATTGATCAAAGTGATCAGGTCTGTTGATCCTCTCTGACGTTTTGGATGATTATTGTTTGTTCTCTGTATTTAAACAGAACCATCAGGACTCTGGTCTCCATCAGCTGCTCTCTGATGGTTCTTCTGTTTCCTCCTTAAACTGATCAGATCTGGATCAGTCTGACTCTCTGACTCCTTCTGTGTGTTTATCCGTCCATTCTCATCCTCCATCTTTGATAGTGACGTCCTTCCTGGTTGGATGGTGGGTCCAGGCGGGTTGGGCTTTGTGGGCGTGGCTTAGTGTTGTGTCTGCTTTGTTGTGACATCACAAAGTCCCAGAAGTCCTGACGGCTGGTTTTAAGGTTCAGTTTCTGAATCCAGACTGTGAGGGTTTCTCTGAGGACTGAGACCTCTGAGACTTTAACTGGATTAATACAGAACCTGGACCTGATTCAGAGTCAGAGACCAGATGGAGGTCTACCTTTAGATGGACCTTTAAAGCTTTAGACCGTAATATTTAGATGCTGTTTGTGTTTCCTGTCGGTGTTAAATGTGGCTCCCTGAGTGTGAGGTGGTAGTAATTCTCTGAAGTTTGTCCTAATACAGACACCATACAAACCAAACCCCTGACAGTGTTTTTTTTCCCGCTCTAAATCCATCGATGAGGAGATGTAGATGGTGACATTGTGTCCTCACAGTGTTTGCGTCTTTGTGTTCTCATGTTTGATGACCTGATGAAGGAGAACAAAGAGAGACCCTGACTGAGATGATCCTGAGTGAAGGAAGGACGGCTCAGAGGAGATGGTCACAGTGACTGATGGAGCTGTAGATTCTCTATCAGCTCCGCCCCCCTTTGTCTCTGGCTGACTGCTTTGTGAAAGTAAATGACGCCAGCAGCCATACATCACTCCTCCGCCCGCTCGCCTCGTACAGGGCGGGCATTCGTCACGTCCCACACATCAGTTAGAAACTTGATCACCGCCGTCACAGCGGAGAGAAGGATGTCAGGCCTCGCACTTTTATGTTGTAATTAAAGTGTGCGTGGGCCGAAGAGGCTGTGCGGGAGATAAAATGGTGGCTTCTTTTATTGGAGGCAGTTTCCTCTCAGACTGACTGGATGACACAAAGGAACACAGACACACAAAGAAATGAGGGTGTTTCTCTTTTTTCATTTTCAAAAATGTCTCCAGGTCTCCACATAATAAGCTAATTCTATCTGAGACTCAGTTCAGTCTCTGAAATCGGGGAGAGAAGCTCAGAAAACACTCTGAATGTTTCATTCTTTTCCAAAGAAAAGTTCCTCTCATGTGTTTGGGTTGTTTCTATCTTTATCTGATCAGGAGTTCTGCTCATTAATGATGAAAAAAGTTCCAAATATCTGATTGTCTTTATTCTGTCAACACAATAAACTCAGAAACATACAGGACTGATCCAGAGACACTCTGATTGGCTGTGACATCATCCAATAGGAGCGTCCGATGTAGAGACGTGACTCCAGACTGTAAACTGTTGTGGTTTTGGAAGTGTGTACACTTATTAGGGTTAAAGGTTTCCTATTTTCTGCCTCTCCACGTTGAGGTTATAGGATTAGATAAATAAGAAAACACACTTTTCTTTCAGCACAGATCAGATATCCAAAGCTTCAGGTGCATTTCTCACCCTCTGTGAGCAATTTTTTATGATTCACAAGGAAATAATTTTTACCATCTGCTCCACTCTTTTGGCTCCAGCAGAAGTAGAAGAGTTGACCTCAGTCTTTGTCCCTCAACCTAACGAGCCTCCGAGGCAGAACTCAGCGGAGTCAGACCAGTTTGAGCTGCTGCGACTCTCAGAAATCTGGACCCAGACCAAGAAAAAAATATCCCATCTCTTCAAAACTCTCCCGTGGAGGCTGTGGTGTCTTCTCTGTTCCTGCATTTCCTCAGGGTGCACAATACTTTCAGGACACATTTTAATTTGGCTTTAGTTTGGCTTCTTCTTCTGTGGTTTTCTCCATGACGACCAAACAACCACAGATCAGCCATCGATAATAACAGAGCTTTTTCTTTTAAACCATAGAAACCAGATTTAGAGGAGAAGGTGGATCTGACCTGCTCTGTTCTACATCCTTATTGGGTGGTTCAGTCTGTCAGTCACACAGTAGCCCCGCCCCCTAACCCCTCCCCTCCTTCCTGGTCTGTTTCCCTCTAAATGGAGCTTCATTTAAAAAATTAACATCATGTTGTGTTAAAGACTGTAAACTAGAGACTGAGACCATAAACTCATCAGGAAAACGTTTACTGAGGAGGAGGAGGGACATTTTCCCATAGACTTCAATATAAAGGAGGAGGAGGGACATTTTCCCATAGACTTCAATATAAGGGAGGAGGAGGGACATTTTCCCATAGACTTCAATATAAAGGAGGAGGAGGGACATTTTCCCATAGACTTCAATATAAGGGAGGAGGAGGGACATTTTCCCATAGACTTCAATATAAAGGAGGAGGAGGGACATTTTCCCATAGACTTCAATATAAAGGAGGAAGAGGGACATTTTCCCATAGACTTCAATATAAAGGAGGAGGAGGGACACTGATGGTCAGCAGGTAGAATTCACTTCGTCCATTTTTATAAACAGTTTTCGATGGCGTCTTTGTTCCCATGATTCATTGCTTCTCTCGACGCCAACATTGTGGAGATGTGACAGAAGTCGATGCTGCTGTGTCTGATGTGAGAGCTTTGTTTAAAACAACAAAATGAGAGCGACCTCAGAATTGACTGCGGTTCACAAAGCGTGACAAATGAGGCGGGGGCGACGGTTCGGTCGTTCGTTTTCACAGTCACAGATGGTTCGTGTCTCCGATGATCAGAGCCAAACAGAGCAGCAAAGTTTAAATAGGACAAGTGCTGGTTAATGTGGCAACAAACTCAAAACGTGTCGTCTGGAATAGAAACGTCGACGGGACAGGAAACGGGAAATCTGATCTGCCGCTGATGTGCACAGCTGGAGGAACCAGACTGCACGCCGCGCAGCCCGCCGTCCTTATTCTCCCACAATTCACCCTTTTTAATCTCAAGTCTTCGTATCCATAAGAAGAAATCAGGTTTTCAGTCGATGGGATCGATATTTGTTTCGTCGGCTCGGTTCCTGCTCGTTCTGACTACGAGGAGCCATTTTTAAAAAGTGGAAAACACAAAAGGATGAAAGCTAAAACGGTTAAAGCTGAACATTAAGAAGACGTTAAAAAATGAAAGCAGGTCTTTTGTTCTGAGGCGGAACAAAAGGCAGAAAACGAAGAACTGGGATGATGGAAAAGATGAAATGATGACGTGTGTGATTTATGGATGAGCTGCAGTCCGATCACCTGGGGGGTCCAGACGCCTCCTACATCCCTTTAAGCAGTATGATTTTTAAACTTCCATCCCTTTATCGTCTGTAAATATGCTCATTTACGAACAAGCCTCAGTCTTTTCCACCGGTGCATGCTGGGAATCAGCCTCCTGTGATGCCAGGATAAGCAGCTTGAGAGGATGAGTCATGTTTTTTTTTTTGTCTGGATGTTTATTTCCCTGATAAGAAACATTTTGGCACTTCAGATGTCTGCTGCTGCTCAGAAAAGCTTCCAGAATAAAAGCGCAGTGAGTTTCTAACAGTTGCTTTATAATGTCTGCACTCTAAGTTGAAACACTCTCCTGTGCTTTAAATGAAATAACATTTCTAGCAGAGTGCTTTTTAGAAACCTGCCGCAACCCGACTGCTCCGATGTGACAGCGGCCGCCCTAATGAATGTCATACGGCTCCTTAACAAAACCAACATTTATACCGAAGTGTTTCAGCCCCAAGTCAGAGAATAAGTAAGAATAAAGTGGACTCTGCTCACGTATTCATTTAAACACACCACGGATCGACCGCGAGGCCTTTGAAGAGGACAGGCCGCTCACACCTGAGCTGCAGCGGCGATTAGATGTTCTGTGTCACAGGTAAACAACGAACACAGTGAGTTTGGCTGTAACACAAATGAAGTTGTTTCTTTTATCTCAAACGTTACTGAGCTAATAAATCAGGAGAAATAAGATCATTCTCCCATAGACTTCAACGCAATCTGACTTCTCTCTTGGGCAGATGTTGATGTTCCTCACAGGATGAGCTTTGATCATCCACCGTCATCAACATATTGGTCTGTTTCCCATCAGCCCCGGCTGCTCTTTGTGGTTCCTGGTAATTAGCTGGCGTTTAGCTGCCGTACATCAGCTCCGGTAACGTGTGGGCCGTCATCACGGCCAATCTGATCCTTTGACTCCCGCAGCAACGTCTCTGAACGCAGTCAGGAAGTATCTGAAACAGGAAGTGTGTCAGCAGGCAGCGTCAGTTTGTTGCTATCTGCAGCTGAGATGATGCCAGAATTTAGTGTGCAGCCATAAAACGACACATTTCCTCCGTGATGCAGATTATTTAGAAAGACGGCGGTCGTTGTCGTTGAGCAGCTCTTCCTGCCGTCCTCCGTGTCCGGGTTACGTTTGCAGGGGGTGGAGCCAATGAAGGTCGCCTCTTACGTTGTGTTTGCAGTGTGTCTGTCGGTAGAAACCAGATTAGGAGGAGAAGGTGGATCTGAGCCGCTCTGTACTCTGTTCTGATTGGAGGATACAGACTGTCAGTCACACAGTAGCCCCGCCCCCCAATCCAGCATCATTTAAAAAATGAACATCATGTTGTTTCAAAGTGTTTTGAGACATTTTTATTTGTTATTTGGCAAAAATATCTTTTTTGAGGAAAATGACTGAGAGACGAAATCATCTTGTTTTCAATAAATAAGAACAAACAGACAAGAAACAAAATGAACAAAATGGAGGGAAATAACTTTAGTGATTTGGATTTCTTATCACATCATTTACATTTAGGATTTAGTAAAGAGTGACGGCTTCAGTTTTAAAGTCGGAGGAGAGTGAATGTTTAAATCTGACGTGACATCATTGTCAGCATTTCTTGTGTTTCTTTACATTGATATTTTCAGTGCTATGATGAAAACATGTGATAGTAGTCCTCTTTTAAATGTGGATCTCACCCCCCACCTTTAATACCCAGACTGCAGAGACTCTCATGTGTTGTCGTCTTTTTCACTCTCAGAAACTAAACTCTGCCCTTTTTCAGCAAATAAGATGAAGTGAAATTGAGCAGAAACACCTTCTGAACCGACTCGTTCCTCGACCACTGAAGGACGTCTCTGCCTTCCCAAAGTCGGGGCAACAATTTTCTTTATAGAGACATGAAAGCGAGTCGTCCTGCAGCGTCGGGGTCGGCGCTGCGTAATGGAAACTGACGGAGGAACGAGTCCCACTGTGCCGCCAGACGGTTCAAACCTGATCCTGTCAGGTGTTTCCATCAGGTGGAGCTTAAGGTGGAGGCTAGTTCACCACAGGGTCCCAGTGTCTGCAGGTCCTGGTCCAAGACTGCAGGTCCCGGTCCAAGACTGCAGGTCCTGGTCCATGAATGTAGGTCCTGGTCCTAGACTGCAGGTCCCGGTCCAAGACTGCAGGTCCTGGTCCATGAATGTAGGTCCTGGTCCTAGACTGCAGGTCCTGGTCCAAGACTGCAGGTCCTGGTCCATGAGTGTAGGTCCTGGTCCTAGACTGCAGGTCCTGGTCCATGAATGTAGGTCCTGGTCCAAGACTGCAGGTCCTGGTCCTAGACTGCAGGTCCTGGTCTTAGACTGCAGGTCCTGGTCCTAGACTGCAGGTCCTGGTCCTTGAATACAGGTCCTGGTCCTAGACTGCAGGTCCCGGTCCAAGACTGCAGGTCCTGGTCCATGAATGTAGGTCCTGGTCCTAGACTGCAGGTCCCGGTCCAAGACTGCAGGTCCTGGTCCATGAATGTAGGTCCTGGTCCTAGACTGCAGGTCCCGGTCCAAGACTGCAGGTCCTGGTCCATGAATGTAGGTCCTGGTCCTAGACTGCAGGTCCTGGTCCAAGACTGCAGGTCCTGGTCCAAGACTGCAGGTCCTGGTCCTAGACTGCAGGTCCTGGTCCATGAATACAGGTCCTGGTCTTAGACTGCAGGTCCTGGTCCATGAGTGTAGGTCCTGGTCCTAGACTGCAGGTCCTGGTCCTTGAATACAGGTCCTGGTTTTAGACTGCAGGTCCTGGTCCATGAATACAGGTCCTGGTCTTAGACTGCAGGTCCTGGTCCATGAATACAGGTCCTGGTCTTAGACTGCAGGTCCTGGTCCATGAATGTAGGTCCTGGTCCTAGACTGCAGGTCCTGGTCCAAGACTGCAGGTCCTGGTCCATGAATGTAGGTCCTGGTCCTAGACTGCAGGTCCTGGTCCAAGACTGCAGGTCCTGGTCCAAGACTGCAGGTCCTGGTCCTAGACTGCAGGTCCTGGTCCATGAATACAGGTCCTGGTCTTAGACTGCAGGTCCTGGTCCATGAGTGTAGGTCCTGGTCCTAGACTGCAGGTCCTGGTCCTTGAATACAGGTCCTGGTTTTAGACTGCAGGTCCTGGTCCATGAATACAGGTCCTGGTCTTAGACTGCAGGTCCTGGTCCATGAATGTAGGTCCTGGTCCTAGACTGCAGGTCCTGGTCCAAGACTGCAGGTCCCGGTCCAAGACTGCAGGTCCTGGTCCATGAATGTAGGTCCTGGTCCTAGACTGCAGGTCCTGGTCCATGAATGTAGGTCCTGGTCCTAGACTGCAGGTCCTGGTCCAAGACTGCAGGTCCCGGTCCAAGACTGCAGGTCCTGGTCCATGAATGTAGGTCCTGGTCCATGAATGTAGGTCCTGGTCCTAGACTGCAGGTCCCGGTCCAAGACTGCAGGTCCCGGTCCTAGACTGCAGGTCCTGGTCCAAGACTGCAGGTCCTGGTCCATGAATGTAGGTCCTGGTCCTAGACTGCAGGTCCTGGTCCAAGACTGCAGGTCCTGGTCCATGAATGTAGGTCCTGGTCCTAGACTGCAGGTCCTGGTCCAAGACTGCAGGTCCTGGTCCATGAATGTAGGTCCTGGTCCTAGACTGCAGGTCCTGGTCCAAGACTGCAGGTCCTGGTCCAAGACTGCAGGTCCCGGTCCTAGACTGCAGGTCCTGGTCCAAGACTGCAGGTCCCGGTCCAAGACTGCAGGTCCCGGTCCTAGACTGCAGGTCCCGGTCCAAGACTGCAGGTCCTGGTCCATGAATGTAGGTCCTGGTCCTAGACTGCAGGTCCTGGTCCAAGACTGCAGGTCCCGGTCCAAGACTGCAGGTCCTGGTCCATGAATGTAGGTCCTGGTCCTAGACTGCAGGTCCTGGTCCTAGACTGCAGGTCCTGGTCCAAGACTGCAGGTCCCGGTCCTAGACTGCAGGTCCTGGTCCATGAATACAGGTCCTGGTCTTAGACTGCAGGTCCTGGTCTTAGACTGCAGGTCCTGGTCCAAGAGTGCAGGTCCTGGTCCATGAATGTAGGTCCTGGTCCAAGACTGCACGTCCTGGTCCATGAATACAGGTCCTGGTCTTAGACTACAGGTCCTGGTCCATGAATACAGGTCCTGGTTTTAGACTGCAGGTCCTGGTCTTAGACTGCAGGTCCTGGTCCATGACTGCAGGTCCTGGTCCATGAATACAGGTCCTGGTTTTAGACTGCAGGTCCTGGTCCATGAATACAGGTCCTGGTTTTAGACTGCAGGTCCTGGTCCATGACTGCAGGTCCTGGTCCATGAATACAGGTCCTGGTTTTAGACTGCAGGTCCTGGTTTTAGACTGCAGGTCCTGGTCCATGACTGCAGGTCCTGGTCCATGAATACAGGTCCTGGTTTTAGACTGCAGGTCCTGGTCCATGACTGCAGGTCCTGGTCCATGAATACAGGTCCTGGTCCATGACTGCAGGTCCTGGTCCATGAATACAGGTCCTGGTCTTAGACTGCAGGTCCTGGTCCTAAACCTCAGTCAGCTGCAGTGTTTCCTGAAGGAGCTACATATGACCTGTTCTTCTGTTGTTGCTTTGATTGTTGTGCTTTATTGTGTTTTTCCTCTTCTTTGTTTTTGTTTTGTTGTTTTGGCTTGAAGAAGTTTGGACTCTGTGATCCTCTCTGTTGTCATCTTCATCTCGTCTGCGGTTCGGTTACCTGCGTCGTCATTTTTCACTTTTTAATCTCCTCGCTGATCTTTGAGAATAAACACACGACATGTTTTTATCCTGAGCAGCTTCAGGGAGAGAAAAACCTTCAATCCGCTTGTTTCCTTTCAGTCTGAATGGCAGAGGAGTGAAGGATGCAGACAGCAGATTTAAGTGGAATAATTAGCTCCTGTGATGAAGATAATCAGGATGATGATGACGATGATGAAGATTAAACTCTGAAATCAGTCTGTTTGATGTTTTGAGTTTTTTTTATGGGAAACAAGTTCATATAGAAAAAACCAGGAACAAACACACACACGGACAATTTAACAATAACAGACTAAACAATGAACTTGACACAAAGGCCAGAGCGGGCCGTCCACTAATTAGGCCGGTAGTTCGATTCCCGACTCCTTCGTGTTCAAGTGTCTCTGTTTAATACATCAGTATGAATGAATGAATGGGTGAATGTCCCTTCACTGTTTAATTAGAATGATATCATAACTCTTATTAATTATATCCAGTAAATTCATGTAATGGCTGAAAAGTCTTTGGAATAATGTCGTATTATTATATTTGTTCATTATACCATGAACGAAGTGACTGAAGTTGTTTTTGTTCGTGAAGGTTTCACAGTAATAATGAACCGAGTCCATCGGTGTGTCCACGGTCCTTCACTGAAGTCCGGTCTTCTTGGACCTGGACCGTTTAGAAAGAGTCCGTCAGGGACGATCTGTGGCAGAACAGATGAAGATGCAGTTTGAGGTCTGATGATTTCAGACTTCTGCCACTAAAACAAAATCCTCTCCGTCTGATTTTAACCCACTTCTCTCATTTGTCTGCTGATCAAAGAACAAACCAAAACTCTTCTTCCTGTCCTCACAGGTCTCTTCACGTCCAAATACGTCACTTCCTGTGATGCCAAAGGTGCGAGCCGCCCGCCACGTGACCTCATCAGTGCCCCTCCCGACTCCCGCCTCCTCACCAGTCAATCAACACCCCCTCCTTCGAGGTGCCATGGCAACCACGTGTGTTCAAAGGCTTGGCGCTCCCCAGCTGCTGCAGTGAGGACGCCGAGGAAAAAAGGTGACGAAGAAAAGGGCCGTGGATGTTTCTGAGCCTCGGAGGATTGTGGGAGTTTATGGGAGGATTTTCTTTTTCCTGGATCCGGTTCTGGTTGTGAGACCTGGAGCGCCGACACGGAGGACGTGATGTGATTTAAAGGACCTGAACAAAATCAGAAAAGGACCGACTTCTCTATCTTTGGTTTCTTTTTTCAAGATGTCGACTCACAGGAGGTGACGCTGCCATGTAGCGACGACGACCAGCTGAAACTGACCGTCCATGTGTTCCAACGGCTGGATGTACAACCACACACATACACACACACACACACACACACACACACACACACACACACAGTTATCAAACCGAAGCAAACATACTCGATAAGCTGAGTGAGGAGTTACAAAGTGCTATCAGGTTATTATCGGCCCCGGCGCTTCCTATTTTCGTCTTTAATCTTTGTAGTCTGAGTAATCATCTTTTTAATTAATGGCAACGGCGGCGTGAAATCTTCCCCGCCACCCCTCCCTGTTCTCCTTTCCCGCCGCCGCCAGAGACACCTGAAACCAATTAGCAACAGCAGATCGAGATGGGGATTAGACACAGGAAGAGCAGGAGAGATTAGATACAAACGCAAAGAGGGGGAGCAGAAGAAGAAGAAGCAAAAACTGGAGGACTTAAAAACAGAGCTGTCAATCAGAGCGGCTGATCGATAGGGGGGCCGGAGCAGAGGGACGGTCGCTGGGGGGAGGGGGGGAGCATGGCGAGAAGGGGGCGATGGCACGCAGCAAAGATAACAACTGTTTGTGAGTCAGCAGGTAGAGTAAGGTTGACTGTACGAGCCCTGAGTGACTGACAGGCGCTCCGGCCGCCTCGGAATCCAAGTCATTCCCCAAACGGGGGGAGAGAGAGGATAGAGAGAGGGGGACACTCTTGGCCGGTCGCCACCATCAGGGCCAATTAAGAGAATTTGATTATATGCCTTAATCTTGGCAGTCAGGTGGAAAAGCAGACAGGAAGAGGAAGGGGAGGCAGAGCAGGTGCTTCCGACACACACCATTATCTCCAGTCTGATGTAACAGAGTCGGTTTCTGGCCCAGTCGGGTGTTTTTCCTTCATCTGTCCTCCAGAAGAAACCACGTGGACAGGACAGGCTCCTCCTCCTCCACGTCTGCGTTGTTCGGTCGCGAAGGCAAACACACTTTGGGCCGAGCGCCGTCGTCCCGTTCTTCAGATACTTCCTTCCTGCCTCCGTATAAAGTCTGAGATAAAAGTGGGACTGATAGACGGCAAACAGAAAGGGACTGAGTCTGGGAGGACAGACTGGAGCCGCCAACTGTCCCAAGAGCTTCACGTCCTCCCTGTAAAGTTCTTCTTCTCCTCGGAGCTTCTCCCTGTGGATCCTAAACTCGGGATTACACCGGCCTCCGTCATCCCAGGAAATCCTTTGAAATCGGCTCCTGGTGTCGTCATCTTCATTCTGTGAGTACTTCAACCCCTTCTTCCTCTTCCCCTTCCTCTTCCTCTTCCTCTTCCTCTTACAGGTGGCGTCCTCTTTCCCTCTCTGGCTTTATTCTTTCTGTAGAATCTGAGAGATCGTTGCTGCTGATAAACAAAACTAAAAGTTAACGGTTACAGCACGATACAGAGCACCCGTGGTTCCTTGTGTTAGCTTTGTGTTCAGTTTGTGTTCAGATTGTGTTCAGATTGACTCATCTGCTGGTGAGTCGCTGCATAATTCCTGCCTTTAGTTCAGGGATGGTGATTTTTGACGTCCTTATTTTTTGATTTCGACCCTGAAAGCTGAAAAACAAACTGCAGCTCTTCTGTCTGAATCCAAACACACATCTAAGTTTCGTTCGGTTGTCGAGTCCACGAAGTGAAAGTCACTCAGAGGTGCTGAGGTGCTGTGTTCTGTGTTTTAATGTTCCAGCCTAACTCACAAAAAGGGAAAGTCAGACATTTTGGAAACACAACAGGGTTAGGAATCAGGAGCCGTTTTAACGAAGAGAACGTGGACTTCCTGTTTCCTGTCTTCACACCTCTGGGCCTCCAGGTTGGGTTTTTAGATCTGTAAAGAGCTTTAGCGTTCATTCTGTCTAATGACCATCAGAATGTGTGACGTGTGGGAAAATGTCCCTACTTCAGAAAATGGAGGCTTCCAAGCAGCAGCTTAAAAACTGACGGATGACGTGTTGGGCCTCAGAGCGCCTTCAGGTCCAGGCTCTGGTGGAGCAGCCGGCGGATCAGGCGGCACATGAATTAGTGACGAAACACGAATGAGGCAGCTAATGAACAGCAGCCAAAGCAAACACATCAGTGTAAGTTATATTTAATTTATATCGCATCATATCAAACACTCTGCACTGACTGACGATGAGCTGAAAGGCCAGGTTGTGATGTCGACGTCGACAGTGACAGTGTGAGCGAGTACAGAGGACATGGTTCTTCTCCTGCAGCGCTAAAGAAGAACTTTTAATGGGACCAAATGTCTGTATTTCGAGTCCCCTGGGAGATGTAATTCACAGTTTCTCCATCATGTCTTTGACTGATTTTCTTCCTACTTTAAAATCATTTTTATGAAAATCAAGCTGCACAGAGATAATCCATCTGGCTGGGCAGCAGCACCTTTGTGTTTCTGATTTTCACTCTGATTAATAAAAGAAAATTTCTGGGTAAAGTTATTGCATTAAAAAAGTTTTTCACTTTTTGTGAAGGTCGTTCATCTCCGCCCGTTCTGGGGAGACATTCTGCTGCAGTAGAGCAGCCGAGTGTTCAATAAATAAAAGGCGTTAGAGGTTGTTTAGATGGGATATTCTTTACCTTTACTCCATCACCTCTCCCTCTGCCCCCACCCGGCGTGTCGGAGTGCGTCATCATGGGTGTTTGATCTGGCAACGCGCTCCATCTTTTTTATGTCTGATGAAAAGTACGAAGCTCAGAAGTAGATGTTCCTGCGTAGGAAGAGAGAATGAAGAAGGCTTTATTCAGCTGCTGCATTCCTGTGTGTGTCTGTGTGTGCTCAAACATGCCTGTATGCGTGTGTATAAGTAAATAATGTGTGTGAGGCTGTGCGATGAGCTGTGTGTGTGTCTGTGTGTGATTTGAATGTTGATCAGGCCGAGCTGTGTGTTGAGACGAGCCCCTGCAGGACTTGATTGGTTGATTGTGGGGGATTGTGCGTTTTGTGTGTTTTCTATCTGCAGCCGGTTCGTGAAGCTGCAGAGCTTCAGATGAAACATCAACCGTCACAGATTCTTTATCAGCAATGAGCCTTCTTTAGTTCAGTTCAGGAAACTGCTTCAGTGTGAGGAAGTACCTTCATGTTTTCTCAGTGGAGGTCTACACCTAAACCCAGGACCTGGTCCTCTCTTCTGATTGGCTGTTTCCTGAGTGAGCCAATAAAAATACAGAAGATTTCAGGTTAAACGCCAAAACCTGCAAGATAAACAACATCTCAAGGTGGGCTGACCTTCAGACTTTTAGACCTTTAGACCTTCAGACTGTCTGGACCTTTAAACCTTCAGACCGTCTGGACCTTTAGACCTTCAGACTGTCTGGACCTTTAAACCTTCAGACCGTCTGGACCTTTAAACCTTCAGACCGTCTGGACCTTTAGACCTTCAGACCTTCAGTCCTTTAGACCTTCAGACCTTCAGACTGTCTGGACTTTCAGACCTTTAGACCCTCTGGACCTTCAGACCTTCAGACTGTCTGGACTTTCAGACCTTCAGACCGTCTGGACCTTCAGACCTTCAGACTGTCTGGACTTTCAGACCTTCAGACCGTCTGGACCTTTAGACCTTCAGACCTTCAGACTGTCTGGACTTTCAGACCTTCAGACCGTCTGGACCTTTAGACCTTCAGACCGTCTGGACCTTTAGACCTTCAGACCGTCTGGACCTTTAGACCTTCAGACCTTCAGACCGTCTGGACCTTTAGACCTTCAGACCGTCTGGACTTTCAGACCTTTAGACCGTCTGGACCTTCAGACCTTCAGACTGTCTGGACTTTCAGACCTTCAGACCGTCTGGACCTTTAGACCTTCAGACCTTCAGTCCTTTAGACCTTTAGACCTTCAGACTGTCTGGACTTTCAGACCTTCAGACCGTCTGGACCTTTAAACCTTCAGACCGTCTGGACCTTTAAACCTTCAGACCTTCAGACCTTCAGACTGTCTGGACTTTCAGACCTTCAGACCGTCTGGACCTTTAAACCTTCAGACCGTCTGGACCTTTAAACCTTCAGACTGTCTGGACTTTCAGACCTTCAGACCGTCTGGACCTTTAGACCTTCAGACCGCTCAGGTTCGTCTGGACTGGACTGGCCTGTTTCCTGGGACTCGTCCTCGCGGGGACAGTGCAGGATGTATGTGAAGTAAATCTGGGTGAAGCGGGGACATTCCAATAAAGCTTATGGGCTCTGTCTCTCAGCCATTAAACACACTATCATGGAGCGGCTTGGACTCGGACCGTCTTCGCCTTTCGACGGGCCACATCCATCCTGACTCTTTTAGACACAGCAATCAGCTGCAGCCCTAAAGAGCTCCTGTCTGGGGACGCTATTACCTGCAGTAAGTAATGACGGAGGAAGATAACCATTATGGAGCCTCCGTCGTTTTCCCTCCACCTCCTCTGTGGAGACGGAGGGTCTCAGGGGGTCAAACCTCCTCCGTCACTGTCCGGGCTGAACGCTGCATCTCACCAACAGCTGAGGGAGCCGCGCTGATATCCTGTTCAGCTGCGATGAAGGAAAATCACCCCATTTACTGATAATGGCTCCAAGAAGAGACGGATGCTTCAGCCTTCAGCCGAGTTCAGCAGCTTTCTCCGTCCGGATCCAGCAGGAGCTTCAAACTCGAGCCGGAATGACAAAGTGGAAGTCAAGCTGAATGCGCTCCTCGTACAGAAGGGCCCTCTCTTTGTTTTCTAATTACCTTCAGCGATAAAACAGGTGAAGAAGAAGAGGCGGCTCAAACAGAAAGCTCTCATCAGGAGCCAACAGCTCCTGATTCCACCGAGACCGAGCAGCTGCCCCATGACGTCGACCCCCCCGGCTCATTCAGGAGGAACGGTGACGGGGGGGTAAATCTACTTAACCTGAAGTGTGATCAGGAAGTGAGGTGAAAACAATTTAAAACCACATCCTTTAATAAGAGGGGCGGGGCCACAGAATAAGGAGGAGCCATTGGTGACCCCACCCATTTGTTTGTTCACTGCCATATTGGCTACAGCGGTTGAAGCCTCATCCAGAATCCCTCTGATTCAGTCCACCATGTTGGAGGTTAGACCCTGAGGCTGTCTCAGTTCAGGGTCTGGGTCCTTTAGAGGACCTGGTCTACGAGGGAAGGAAGGACATGAGGGCCAAACTGTTGCCAGGCAACCTTGACTTTTTTTTTTTTTTTCTGAAACGTGGAGCTTTAAGGTTTTAACAGTCGTCCTTTTATTTAAAACACATTAAAACATCGGACAAACTTTCATCAGCCTTCTGAGCTGACCTGTCAGGTATGTTTCACTTTTTGTTCTGCTGGTCTGTCTGAGTGGATGATCCTGCTGCCGCTTGGTGCTGTAATGACATCTGATTTAGTTTTTCCAGGCTGCTCTTTTTAAAAAGGTCATCTCCAGAACGCAGACAGGCAGAAGAGAAGAGATCAAATTTGTTTCGGACGTTGATTTATCGTTTACCATGAAAATGTAATGTCTCAGTTATGGCGAGTTGTGTTGGTAATAAGACGGTGTTTGAATTATTCATACGGTTCCATATAAATCTGAAGGGCTGTAATGTTTGTTGTGTGCTGCTGGAAGCCGACGTACGTTGACTGATTGCTCCGGCGGAGTTTCGGGGTGACGCTGTGAATGTTGTGCTCGCTGATGAATGGAGGCCTTTTACGGGTCCGCCGTTCTGCATAAAGGTTCAGAGCAGGCAGGTTTTTTATCGCTCTTTAAATTAGTGTCATCGTGTGTTTTGTCTCAGATAAAATCACTTTGTTCAAGGTCACTGGGTTTGATTCTCACTGCGAGTGTCTCCTCTTTAGCTTCCTGGTTTCCCCGTCTTGTGTCTGAAGGTAGTTTCCAGCCAATGGCAGACGGGATCCGGCTTCTGCCTCCTGTCTGTCGGTGTTGGTTGTTTTATTTTGAAAACCCAGGGACCGACCCCTTCCCCCACTGAGATGTTCCAGTTAGATGTTAAATACAAGAAAACTTTCTTCATGTAAACAAAACAAGCAACTTGTCAACACGTCAGCAGACTCAGTGTCGGTTCTTCGTGGCGGACATCTTGACCAGCTCGACAGGAAGTGACTTCATAAAAATCATCCTTTTGCATGGTGTTCATTTACGAAGCATCTAGTTCTCTCAGTTAGCACGCCTGCTTCTAACATGCTACCTGTGATGTCATCACCATGAGCTGCTAGCCGCCGTGCTGATTTAAAGTGTCGCAGCCTCAGTTTCAGACTTGTGTGTGTCTGAAACACACTCAGGTGTGTTTACATCAGCAGCCGGTGAACACCTGAGTCTGCCGCAGGAGAAGGAGCTGGTGTAAGACGGAGCTGCTGCAGCCGTCTGAGCGTGGCCATATTTCTCCGGCGGGTGGAGTAAACACAGGGAGATGAAGTTTTTAGAGGGAGCGTGGGGGCGTGGCTCGGACCTGCTCGCCTATCTGTAAACGTCAGCGCACGGCCCAGATGTAGAGCCCGTCTGAACCGACCTCCATTAATTAAGTGTTAGAATCAATTCCAGATATTGTTCCACCTCCACTGACGCCGCAGCAGCAGCTTTAACAAACAGCTCCTGCCGGCTTCAGGACGCCATTTGGCCCCCCTGACAGATTTGTTTTCAATCATCTAGCTCCGTATGAAGTCATATCCATTTCTACAGAGCGCCATCACTGCCGCTCCGTAGAGACATCTATCAAACTGTGTGTGTGAGAACATTAGTGCACCTGTAGATGTATAAATCTCTGCTCACACCACCCTGACCTTTCCATGAAATGCAGCGAATCCTCCTGGAAGCTCTGATCTCTTATCGATTCTGCTTCTTTAGTGTCTCTTTAGGTACGGAGGCAGATGGGGGGGGGTAAAACAACTGCAGCTCAATATATGTTAAATTGTCCAGATTGTTGTGTTGACCAGGCAGGAAAACACAAAGCGCTCCTGAAGCTTCTCGACCCGGAAACTGAAAAGATGAACAAATCTACACCTGAAGAAAAAAAAAGGGAACTGTTTTCTACCAACATCGCCGTGCTGTTTCGGATTCTCTCTGAAAGCTTCTCTGTTTTCATACATTTGTGTTCCTCCTTGTTGAGATCATCAGGAAACGTTTCCGGGTCCGGCTGAGTATTTATTCTGCTCAAAGATAAACAAGCAACAAGACGGTTCGAAATACGGCAAACCTTTATGTGTGAGCTGGTGGTCTGGCCCTTTAAGACTGAGTACACGATACACAGTCTCTAAAACACACACACTGTGCAACTGCCAGTCCGCTGTGTGTGTGTGTGTGTGTGTTAGTCCTTTAACAATGACAAACAAACACACTCGGTGAGCTGCTTAGTCAACGATGTTCAATGGAGCGACGCAGCACTGCTGCCCGCTTTACTGCAGCACATGGAGAACGACTGAAGCAGCACTGCAGCACACACACACACTCCTGGCTGTGCTGCAGGCAGAGGTGTGTGTGTGTGTGTGTGTTGGTTTGTGTGTTAGTGGTCAGAGCAGCTGAAGTTTGTCTTCTTCCTCTGTTGGGACAACATGTGCATGTGTGTGTGTGTGTGTGTTTGTGTGTTTGTGTGTCTTCTGTCAGAATGGATTTGTGTTTCCTGGAGAAACGCCACACCTGACACACACACACACTCACCTGTCACTAATGAGATGATGGAGCTCTGAGAACTAAACCCTCCAGAGTCCGGATCACTAATCATCTCCATCCAGTCAGAGACACTTGGAGGAAACGAACCGATCCATCTGGAAACGTCTCGCTGTAGACCACCTGGACCTTTAAACCTGTAGACCACCTGGACCTTTAAACCTGTAGACCGTCTGGACCTTTAAACCTGTAGACCGTCTGGACCTTTAAACCTGTAGACCGCCTGGACCTTTAAACCTGTAGACCGCCTGGACCTTTAAACCTGTAGACCGCCTGGAGGGTCCAGAGGAGACCATCTGGACCGTTCAGGTCAACAGAGCAGATGATGCCGAGCTGCAGAGCTTTGTGATTGATGATGTCATCAAGTGTAAACAAATGAAATCATAATGAAGCCTTTTCAATCAGTAAATGGTTCTTAATGTTAGAACCTTTTTGGGAATAAAAATCCTCTGCTGGCCTTTTTTAACTCAACAAAAGACACCTCGTTCACTTAGAGAGACGTTTTGAATCACGCTGAAGTCACAAACACACAGACGGATCCTCATTACGGATCTCCGTCTCTTTTTAATTTGTCATTGGTGTGGAGGGAATAACGGTTCCTGTGCCTCCACAGCAGGGAGGGACGACTTCTGGGAATGCCTCGCTCCCGCTCTCCGTGTGGCGGGATGGAGCTCCACGTTTTAAAGGAGGCTCTGCTCTTGGAAAGTTTGACCTCGTGTTCCTGCTTCCTGTTTGTTTTAGAGGAAAACCCAGAAGCTGCTTTAGCCGGTTGGTTTGTTGCTCTTTCATTTCTGTAATCCGGATCCTTTCAAGGTTTTTTTTTTTTTGTTTTTTTTTTATTTCCTGGACTTGACGAGGTCAGAGCCCAGACGGAGAGGTTTCACTCCGAAGGCTTTAAAACACAGACCTTCAGCTGTGAGCAGAATGTTCGACATCTTCGTGAACTCCTTTCTGTGTCAGGCTGTTTTTGGGAGGTTATTTTGGTTTCAGTGTTTTTATCCAGACTTTTAAAAATGAGATGAAAATAAGAAAAGACTGATTTTGGCTCCAAAAGGTTCAAACATGGAGAAGAACTCTAAATGTTGTATGACCTTCAGCCTTTAACTAACGAGTTTTAAAGCTGGTTGTTCCTCCTTCTTCTGCTTCACCCACCGATCCAGCTGTCAATCAGAGCTGCCGTTTATTCGCCAACGGTCAAGTCGGCCACATGAGCCGCTCACAGCTTAGAGCTCATTCCAGACAAAAATCATTTCTGCTTCTGCCGTCGACTAAAACTTCACAACAGCTGGCTTCATTATGTTTAATGTAAACAGCTGTGATGGCGGCGCGGCGCCCCAGAAAAGCCGCTCACACCCGGTTCACTGATTGACACATCCAGGCTGCCGTAGCTTCACTTCTCGTCATTCCTTCATCTCGGTGTTTCTGCAGCGGATTGTGAGAGAAAGGACGGATGTCTGTCAGGACTCTGCTGGGTGTCGGTGGAAAAGCTCTTTGGCTGAGAGGCTGCAGGAGTCCTGATGAAACTTTGTTATTTTAAAATCAGCCCGTTTCAAATTAAATTAGTTTTTTGTTCTGGAAGCTTCATCACATTCAGACTGTAGATTGAAGTCTATGGGAAAATGTCCCTCCTCCTCCTCAGTAAACGTTTTCCTGATGAGTTTATGGTCTCAGTCTCTAGTTTACAGTCTTCGACACAACATGATGTTCATTTTTAAATGATGCTCCATTTAGAGGGAAACAGAGGGGAGGGGTTGGGGGCGGGGCTACTGTGTGAGTGACAGTTGACCACCTGTTTGCTGGCAGCTTAAAATCTTCATGGATGACCAAAGATCCAGATCCTGATCCTGATCAGGCTCAGAGTCTCTGGACAGGATTTTCAAACTGTTGAGTTCCCCATTAATTCAGGACTGGTGGTCTCAGCACATCAGCATAACACTATCGAATTAGTCCAATCAGGTTTATTGTTGCTTGGCTGCCAGAGAGGCCTTTGGTGTTTATCTGTGTGTGCGTTTGTGTGCATTAGTGTGTGTCCTGTTGTTGTTAATGAGCGTAGCTGCATTCACCCCCGGCTCCTGGTAAATTGTAAATCAGGAGCTTTGAGTAACAGCTCTGTTCAAAGTTAATAGAGTGTATTTAGGGACAGGTTGTTGTTGTTGTTGTTTGTGTTTGGCTCCCTCGATGTTGCTCACATGGGAACGAACAGACGGCAGACGGCGGCGCGGCTGCAGCTGCAGGCAGAAGCTGGCAAAGATTCAATTAGACACTTTGTTTCAGTTTAAACAACTTCCGGAAAAGGTGGAGAGGAGTAAAGACGGAAGCTTCAGCAAACCACAGACCTGAAAAAGTTCACGGTGACTCAGTTTGGACACAATCAGCACGTCTTCCAGTTAATCAAGAATGTTTTCAGTCCTTCCAAAACCCCCTTTGTCAAAATATTGTTGCAGCAAGGAATTATGGGTGAACATCTTCTCTCCCGTCCAGTTCGACCATCTTATGAGCTCATCAAATGTTTTCCTGATTCATTCTGTTTGGTGATTTATCTAAAAATGGAAAACACGAAGGGATGAAAAATCTGATCAGAAGCACATGTTGTCATGGCCTCACCTTCCAGAGGTCTGCGGCGGCGTCATGGCGGCGCCTGACCATCATCAGACTGTTACGGCGGCAACACACGTGGACTTTATGGTCCCAGGATTCAGTGACAGGGCTAATGAGGGAGGCTCAGAGTTCAGCCGGCTACACCGGACGGCTCTAACGGCCAATTAGCGCCGACATCGGGTGGAGGAGTCACACACGTGGAGCAGATTAGTCACGACGGCGGGCGGGCTGCCGGTCTGCTGGGAGAGGAGGAAGTGGGTGTAACGCTGCACAGAGGAAGACGTGCTTTGATCCATCCAACGCTTCCCCTTGACATATATTCTTCCTGTCAGTCGTTCTCTGCAGCGACCTGTTTAAAGTCAAAAACGTGTGAATTCTGCCGTGGAGCCTTTTTTTATAGAAAAGGTGAATCAGACTCAGATGTCGCTGTGTGACATCATTCATCTTCAGACCAATCAATGAAAAGACAGAAACCTTTTTCAGTGTGAGAACATTTAGAAGTGAAGGCGGTTTCAAACTGATGGAGGATTAACTCCACGTTAATGAAGCAAAGACAAAGTGAACTTAGTGATGTCACAACAAACAGCCAATGAGATCAAAGGAGCTGCTGTTGTGTTTTCACTGACAGGTGTTCGTGACTCACACATACACAGAATTTGCCGCAGTGCATCGTGGGATCGTTGACAGAACTTTTCTTGCCTCAGGCAGTGAGACGGGGGGGGTGAATACAGTCGGACTGTACAGAAAGAAAAACAGCAGCACCTGAACGGCTGAAGCTGCTTCGATAAGACGGCGCTGTCAGAGATTTAACCTGAAAATGAGAGAACTGCAAAGATCTGGACACAAACACTGTTTACCTCCACTTTTCTGTTTTCTGCTTTGTGTTCCTCATTTTTAAAAACCTTCTTCAGACTCATCTGATTCTGTCTGATCAGTTCAGACTCTGTTCTCTGTAATCAGGGAGAGAAGCTCAGAAAACACAGAACACAGAAAGTTCCTCTCATGTGTTTGGGTTGTTTCTATCTTTATCTGATCAGGAGTTCTGCTCATTAATGATGAAAAATCAGCTCCAAATATCTGATTGTCTTTATTCTGTCAACACAATAAACTCAGAAACATACAGGACTGATCCAGAGACACTCTGATTGGCTGTGACATCATCCAGCGGAGCCAATAGGAGCGTCTGATGTAGAGACGTGACTCTAGATGAAGAAAAAGTTGCAAGAGGTCCAAGATGGCTGACAGAAGTTCGATTAGTTGTTGGTCAGCTCGTTGTGATGTTGACTTCCTCTCTGCTCTGTAGCCACTTCTCTCACTTCCTTTTCCCATTTCTGATCCTTCCTTTATCTCGTCTCTGTTTCCCGCTCTCAGCCTCCGTTTAATTTCCTTCCTCAGGTCTCTCTGTCCTTTAACCTGCTTCTTCTCACTTTTATCTCTCTCAGTTATTGCAGCTTCTTATCTACTTCCTTCTTCCCCCGTCCTTTCCCTTCCTTCCTTCTCTCTCTTCCTCTTTCCTCTGCAGCCATTTCACCTTCTCTTTTTTTAAATCCGTCTGCTTTGTGTGCTCCATCCGATTTTCTTTCTCTACCAGCTCAATCTCAATTTTCTTTCCATTTTCTCCTGCTCATCAGTCTTCCTTTCAGCCGCTTCCTTTTTTCCCTCCGTCACTTACCACTGCTCCTTTTTCCTTATCCCCCCCCCCCCCCCCCCCCCCCCCCCGCTCTGGAGGTCTTTTGCTTTTTAATAAAGGTCTGGTTTCTCAGGACTCTTGCCCCCTCCCCAGTTTGCCACTCTGGCCATCAGCGACGGCCTTGACAGCGGCTTCGGCTGAACGACTCCTCCCCTCCTCCAAGCACACGGCCTGTCGGTTGGAGAAGGATGGGGGATTTATTTTGTCTTGTTGAGACCTCCATTCTGTAAAAACGGGATTCAGAGTGAAGACGCTCAGTTTCCCCGCAGAGACCGCGATGAGCCGGATCACATGATCACTCCTGGTTCACACCGAGTCCCAGATTTCATTTTGGAGGATTTTCGGCTCGTGTCTCAAGAGCCGGCTCTTTTGTCTCTTCATGCCAACAAGATTGGACTGAAATCTGTTTTTGTGTCTCGTCTGAAATGAAAATGTGTATATTTATTGTCACAGTTCTTTCAGCTAAAGTTCAAACCGACTTCACTCTGTCGGGGTCTATAAAACAACCAGATCTGGTCTGACCTGGACTTCCTTTGATCCAGCTCAGTGCAGATTAATGTAGAAGGTCATCCCCCATCATGGTCCTGAAGACATCAGCAGACGGTGAACTGACAGATCACAGTTGAAAAGCCGAAATCTGCTGGAATGTCTCAGAGGACAAAGCTGGGACCAACGTCCTCCGTAGACCAGACCGGACCCTTTTGGTGGATTTGATGGATGATCCGGATCATGAATGCAGATTCATTTAAAGAGAGCAGTTAGTTCAGATCCACTTCAGTGATGACTTCATCTCACTCTGATTTTAGAAAAGTGTTTAATTGAGGCATTAATTTAAAATCTTGAATCATGCTAACGGTTAGCAGCAGGTTAGCAGCTAGCCTGCTAACGGCAGCTGGAGTTAGCTCGCCTCTAATCGACGTGTCCTTTAGATAAAGTGTTGTTGTGGTGCCGACCTTTGAACCAGGTTTCTGTGTGACAGCAGAATCGGTCAGTCTCCTTCGTGTTGGACGGATTGGGGGGAAAACCGCGACCAGATTGGAAACCGTCGGCCAGCCTGGATTTGTATGTTTCAAACATCATAAACCTTCGCTGGTGTTACTACTCTGGTTGTCATGGTAATGGCTCGGCACACTCCGGCTTGGCGAGTCAATCACAAACCAGCCTGTTGCAGATTTAATGTCATTTCTTTTTAATTTTCCGACGATGAGCCGATCGTCTGTGTTTGTTTTTCTGTCTCTGTGAGGAAAAACGAGGACACATAACTAAACCATTTGCTCTGTGAGATTAAAGCGAAAACGTTTCCTGAACCCGACAAACAAAGCCAAGCGGCGGATGGATTGTAAATGTCATTAGGTACACAAAGCCATCCGCCGAGCTACTTGCAGGAGGCGCTAAATCAGGCCACAGGACAATATTTGAGTATGTGAGCCTCCTTCATGCATTAAATCAGGAGTGCCCCTCCAGGACTTCCTCTGGATATCTGGGTTCGTTTTCAAGTGCAAATGTGTGCTGAGAGATGCAGAGCTCAGTCTGGGGGGGCTGCCGAGCGCCGATGAAGGCTGAAATGTGTTGACGGCTGTTTTCCTGTTTTCCTCACAGGCAGCGGTCCGGTCCGAAGGGGCAGCTCGTCGCTCTTTACACTGTTCACCCCGGACGCTGGAGCTGGTGCTCCGCTTCAGTTTCAGACTGATGTTCGTCACTGCTGGATTCAAAAGCTGATGTTCAGTTTGTGTGACAGGCAGATGGGAGGCTGGAGGAGGAGGGGGAGTTATTTTTACCTCAGTGGATGTTGGTGGTTAATATATGGGGGCGGCTGCCGGAGTACGACCGAGGGAGGAGGGGAGCGATAGATCAAACACAGATAGATGAGCAGCCATCTTCCACCCGCCCCCCCCAGAAGTCTTTCCCAGAGGTCATTTCGGAATAACAACCGCAGAGAGCGCCGCCTCCTAATTGTCTGTCGCTGCACTCCACTGGTCAAGAAAAACGCAACTTAATCAGCTTCTCCGGCTCGGAGTCTCCCTGAAGACGAATTTGTGCTGGGAACAAAAAGATGGCGGCGGCGGGGGGGGGAGCACACATCTCATACAGTAGTCTCTCATAGCTCTTTTCAATATTCTGCAAATGAAACTTGAATTTTTACACTTTTATTTAGAAGAGCAGATCAGATGAGGAAGCTGCAGTTTCCCTTCTTTCAGGACTTTGGATCTGTGGAGGATGAAAATGAGGAAAAGGTTTGTCACTCTTTTGAAAATCAACATTGGTATCCATTAAACAGTCCAAAGTCATCTCATTCAGCGGCTCAGCAGACGAGCGTATCGCAGCTTTCAGACATTATCGGGGTTATTCAGCTCTTGTTTCAGGCTTTGATGCTGCTGTTTTTAGTAAATGGAGGAAAATGTGTTGAGTTTGAACTCTGCAGAAAAACAGCAGCCAGAAAGAAATCAGGTTAAATGGTCCAATATAAAGACCACATGATGGTTTTCAAGTCACTTTCTCTTTATTAGACGACAACACAGTCCTCCAGACCCAGAGACCCAGATTCCAGACTGGACCGAGTCCAGACCGGACCGGGTCCAGACCGGACCGGGTCCATCGTCCGGACCGAGCGTTTCACTTCATCTGCACAGAAAAGGCCTCTGACAGGGAGCAGATGTTGGTTTATACCTGTGAACTTTGATTGAGGAGTATTTTTATTAAGTTTGGATTTTTAAAAATTAAACAAATCTAAATGTAGTGATTGAATGAAATATTCAGTCATCCCTCCCTCAGTGGAAATATTCGACACATTTCCTCAAAATTCAGCCTGACAGATTTGGCACATTTGAAAACTTTGGGCTTTCCACCTGAATATAAAATAAGATCCTGTGCACCTGGAAAAAAAAAACAACCTTCCACACTCATTTCTGTCTCTAAATAATAAGTGAAAAAACTGTCAGTGAAGCAGGAATATTTAACCTGCACTTCACACCAAGTTACAACGAAAAAGTTCATATTTCTTCTCCAAATCTTCACTGTAACAAGAAAGACTCTAATATACAATCATTTAAATAACTCTTTTAGACCCACAAAAGAAAAACTTTGAGTTGTAGAGATAAATAATACTTTCCAGAGGTGAAGTGTTTTCTGTTCTCACACCGACTTTGTGCTGTTTGATAAAACGTTTAAAGTGTCGGATGTTTCGGCTCATCCAGGTGTGATTGTGGAGCTGATGAAGGCGTCGGAGCAGCCTAACCACATCTGCTGCGAACCGGCGAAGGGCGAGATGACGCAGCGATATTGACTTTCCTGTGAAATGTTTTATCAAACATATCAAACAATCAAACGCACACAGACAGAGGACACAATCGCACAATTAAACGGCCAACGGTGACTCATAACAGCCGACAGAAGCTTTGTGATGATAAGATCGAACGCTGTCAGACCTTCTTCTTCTTGTCTTCAAACATCTCCAGGCTTCCCGAGATCCACCGAGTCCCAGCTGAGCCCTTCTGGGAGCGCCTTGTCGTCGTGTCCACATCTGGATGGTTTGATTAAAACCGTGAACGATCGTTCAGTGTTTAAAGGAAGGTAAAGATGATGGCTGATGGTTTCTTTGGACTAATTGTCACCGTTATCGTGGCTGTAGATGTCTAAAAGTAAGCAGAGGAAGTGCCTGTTGTTTGTTAGTCTGTGGGATTTGAGAGGTCTCTGGTGTTTGTTTGGTACGACAACAACACCATGTGAGCAAACTGAATATTTGCGGTGATAATTAGATTTATTTTGGAGATCCTGCTGATAAAAATGTGTGATGGGCTCAGATAAGAGTCGGCCTCCTGATCCGTAGTGAAGACGGAGCTGTCGATTTGCTGTCGGGGTGAATCCTCAGAGATCTGCCTACCTGAGCTCATTCTCAGCAGCTGATTCGTGCTGATAACGGCGTGCGCCGAGGCCAAAATGCAAATACCGGCTTTGGGGCGAAGCACACGGCGCCTGTTTGTTCTGCCGTCTACAGAGACGACAGAAAAACACCGACTTCCCGCCGCACAGGCAGACAGCGAGTACATGAACACACAAACACTTTGAGCATGTCGTTTTGCAGCGGCAGCATCTGCTCTCGCAGTTCTTAGCGGCCTCGGCAAGGACGTGTTTTCCAGGCGAGGTGCTGATCGGGAATTGATGTGGCATCTGGATTCCCACCGGGCGGCTCGAGCTATAAATGTCTCGGCTCGCAGCGCTGTCAGACATCGGGGCTGAAAGCTTCCAGCAAACAGACCTGCTGCTGCTGCACACTGTTGATTTCTGCAGTGAGACGCAACATGTCTGAAGTCTGATATCAGCATTCATTCAGGTTCACCACGACGCAGACGTTTAAATGGAGCCATCGTCATCATCTTTAACCCTTCAGACTGAAGCCTGGACTCCCCACACAGCTTCTCTTCCTCCTGATGGTTCTTCCTGTTTCCTCCTTAAACTGATCAGATCTGGATCAGTCTAACTCTCTGACTCCTTCTGCGTGTTTATCCGTCCATTCTCATCCTCCATCTTTGATAGAGTCACGTCTCTATGTCGTCGCTCCTATTGGCGCCGGTGGGTGATGTCACAGCCAATCAGAGGCCTAGCTGTCAGAGTCTGTGGATCAGTCCTGTATGCATCAACAAAGACATCAAAGCGATGACGAGTTCTTAGTTTTTAGGTTTGAAGGATTTGGTGTCGTCCTGGTTTCGTTGGATCTAATTTAGCGACCCGCAGAAAACCTCAGGGAGGGTCCTCCTCCTCCTCTTCTCTTTTTTTTTTTTCTCAAGGCTGGACAATTCTTTGAAGTGCTTCATATTGGCATATCATAAATAAACATAAGGCTGCCTGTTTGGAGCGGGAGGTCTGCTGTGTGTGTGTGAATTCTCTGAGTTTATGATAAGGGTGTGTATGAAAGTGTGACCATGAATGTTTCATCTTCATTTAAAAAGCGCTGCTGAAATCATTCTGTGTCAGAACGGGGAAGCTAGCTCTACTCTTTGATCTCACTTTAATTAATTACAGAAAGAAAAAATTGATTAGATATTGTCGGGGGTCACGGAGAGCTCAGAGGAGCTCATCATCTCAGAGCTAATTGTATGAAGAACATCAGCCTCAGAGTGAAACAGGGAAAAGTAACCAGGCGTTCACATCGCAAACAACAGAAGAAGAAGAAGAGGAGGGAAGTTTGTCAGAGACGGCGATGACGACCGTCCATCTTGTTATGGCGATTATAGGTGACATACTGTCTGCTTCGCCCAAGGGCGCCATCTGCATAGGCGACAGAAATAATTTGATTAATTTCAACTTGCCGCCCTTTCCCTCTGCCCCCCCAGCAAACCTCAGCTGACCTCGTCCGCCTCCACGCTGTCCAGAGATAATGAAAAAGTGTACGGTGCCCATGAAGTGGCTGAAGTCACATTCATATGCCCCCACCCAGAAGATTTAAGGCTACAGTCTGTCGCTCTGCATAATCATAAATATTTAAAGGCGGCCAATACTGACGCAGTCGACGATCATTTTGACAAGGTCACAGTGGGGGGGGGTTATTAATATGTTTCCCTTAAATGAAAATATTCATATCATGCTGTCAGTCACGGAGGAAAACAGCTGATCCTGGGCCAGAAACTATGATCATAATAAGTATTCTTTAAGTTTCATCCAGCATGAAAATCTTTATTGTTCCAGCAGATTTGTTGACGGTTTGAATGTTAATTAGTCTGATTGTTAGTTAGCATGATCAGCTAACATGAACATGATGTTCGTCTTTGGGCACACGCCTGTTTCTCTGGTCCACAGCTGGTCCACAGCTGGTCCACAGCCGGTCCAGTTCTGGTCCAGTTCTGGTCCTGGACGCTGTGGCGGCTGGAATCAGACTCCGGTTGAGGATTCAGGGATCTGTTGTGTTGGGGATAATGATGTTGGTCCGAAGCTCATCAGTCTGACTTCACGATGTGATGCTGAACTCAGATCTGATGCTGGCGGCTGTCAGACTGTTGTTTTTTCCTCCCAGCTCTAAATTGTTCTGCGTTAATGGACGCTGAAGCAAACTGTCCGTCTCTGCAGACTTTGACGTTGATTCTAACTGCAGCCTGCTGAGACTGAAAACACTGGAGTCTTCTGCCAGATTCCATTTTTGAACTCTGAAGTCCAGGACTTAGTGACATGTCCAAAGCAGACAAGTCAGCCTCCTTTATTCGCTCTCACGCCTCGTCTGTCTCCGTGTTTCATCAGCAGACTTTGATGAATGTTTGTGCTGCTTGATGCAGCTGGATACGGAGAATTACTGCTCATTCTGTGCCGCTCACCTTCAGGAGTTGCAGGCTTGTAATCATATAACAGCCAATCAATTCGCTACAAGAGCATGACAGTGTTGAGCCTTAGTGCTACACTCTTCAGTCCAGCTCATCCATGTGATGTGAAGATCAATGAATCCAGGGAGGCCCCGGTGTGAGGCATTGATTCTGTAGATGTAAGAATTTCCCCCCAGGTTGATGTTGCATCCCCCCAGTGTGTCCGAGCTGAGGTCACCGCCTGCACACACTTCCTTTTACTCGTTCCTGCTGAGGCCAATCAACAGATGAGAGACGGGATCATTAATGTTTCGAGGCCGGCGTCACTCAAAAAGACTTCAGTTTCGGTGAAAAGCGTCTAATTGGATGTTGCACACGAGTCAACGAGCGGATTCTAAAACTGACTGTGGCTTTATTATGCGTTTGTGTCGACCAGAGCTTCATTACTGCTGCGCGGTGCGTTCAGGAGCGCTGCTGAGAGCATGTTGGTCACTTCTGCCTTTTAACTAACACGCTGTTCAGAAAACTCAGCCTGTTGTGTTAAAGAACCTTTTTGTAGGAAAGAGGAATCACGTCAGTCTCTGCTGGAATCACCAGAAGCTGACAATTCCTGCAGCTGCACCGAGTCAACGGGATCATGGCTGAACGGTGAAAATGCATTTTCTCTGCTGGAGACAATAAACCAAACTGACTGACTTTTCAAAAGGAAACGTGTCTGACAGACTTCAGAGGAAAAGGAGATGAGCGGTGAAAACAGCAGAGATGATGTTGGTGTTGTGTTTTTATGATTGGTTTGGGTTAGCAGTTTAAACCCCCCTTCAGTCTTCAGGGGTTCGGTGGATGTTTCATCAGTCGTCAGAGGTCGTCGGTCTAATTAGATGATTGTAGATGATCTGCGGGCTCCCTGATGGTGGTCCAACCCTTCACCTGTCTGTGAGCAGACTAATGAACAGAACGGAGGGAAAAATGTGATCCGAGCGCTCCAGGCAGAGAGATCATACATAACATTATTCCACCCCGCCGACGCAGGAAGTCCGATCCAGATCCGGGCCGGGCTGAAGGAAGCCTGGTCTCGTTTTGGAGGACTGACAGGTTTGACGGCTGCACTCGCTTCGTGACAAAGGAGCTCTGTTTTTTCCTCATTCAAGGTCGAACGCTCGTGGAGGGAAAAGAGAAGGAGATAAAAAGGAGATTTTCCTTCTGCCTGTTTTCACTGAGACGCTCCGACCTCGAGCTGTTTGGAGTAAAAAACGTCTCAAGACTTAAGCGGCGTTGGTAGTTAAATTAAAAGCCGTCTGTTTGCCCTCAGCCGGGGTCAGAGGTCGCTCATCCCTAAATGACCTGTTGTCATGGTTACAGTGACTAATAAGTGGTTAAGATTTTGGATTAAATGGATGAAAAGCGACGCAGATCTCCAGTTTTAGTTCCTGTCCTCAAGATTTTAAGGCTTTTTGGCGTCGACAGCTTCTTTTTATCTCTTTATTTTCAAACTTTGTTCAAAAGGCTAACGGCTCCATGTGTGCAGAAATTTATGGGTTTATTTCAGTCTGGTGAGTTTATAGAACAAACGAACAGTTGAACCAGATCTACATCTGCTGTGGGGTCACATTTATTTGATTAAAAAGTAAAGCAGGCTGTTTCAGGAAGTGGAGTCTGTCCTGATTGTCAGTCACACTGTAGCCCTGCCCCCTAACCGCTCCCCTCTTTCCTGATCTGTTTCCCATAGACTTCAGTACAGTCTGAGTCCTGACCACCAGAGGAGTCGCCCCCTGGTGGTCAGGAGTCAGAATGAATGTTTAAAGCTCTTCAGATCAGAGTCCAGAGGTGGCCGGCCTGACGTGGCTAAAAAAAGATGGCCGACTTGACAAATTACAAGATGGAGGGTTCAAAAGGAAACTCACAAACTGATGGGCGATGCCTGTTTTAACGTCTCAGTCTGTTGCCACGGCGACCGCCTGGTGCTGTCTTGACCACGGCAGACACTCCACATTTGCATATTAATGGAACATCACTGAGTTTACAGCTCATTTTAAAATGTGAGGAGAATTTTTTTTAAAGCACACTGACATTAAAATATTAGCTTTTTTTAATCAGCTTGATTAACCTCAATTAATGAACCTCTGCTTCGTCCTGGGGGGGGGGGGGGGCGAGTGAGGTAGAGAGCAGGAAGTGAGAGAGGGAGCAATAACGAGAAGGCCGAGAAGAACCCAGCAGGAGTGTGTTGCTGTGTTTCCACAGCGCACACACTGTCTGTTTGTGTTCTTCTTCAGGGTTCTCTTCAGGGATCTTCTACCTCCACATGAAAGAACTCTGAGCTCCGGCTTTTGTGCGAATTTACACTTTACAGTCGAGGTTTTCTGATTTTGGAGGAAAATAAACTGTACCAGGAAGGAGGAAATGAACTTCCTGTGCCCCCCCACATGAAAATCACCTGTTAGCACGATCTGTCATCGTGAATCTGCTGAAGAACCGTCTGAGAACGAAGAAGTGCAGTTGAGGCGTCTGTTGAGTGCTGCATTGTGGGACTTTCTGTCCAAAGTGTGATGACTGATGTTAGCTGGAGTTAAGTGTCCAATTCATTGGAGGCGTGGCTTTGCTGTGACATCACAAAGTCCCAGAAGTTCTGACGGCCGGTTTTAAGGTTCAGCTTCTGAATCCAGACTGTGAGGGTTTCTCTGAGGACTGAGACCTCTGAGACTTTAACTGGATTAATACAGAACCTGGACCTGATTCAGGGTCAGAGACCAGATGGAGGTCTACCTGTAGACCAGAAGGACCTTCACATCGACTCTTTTAGTCTTGAGCTCCGGTTTCAGGACACATTTTCTCTGATCAAACTGCCCAACATCGTGTGCTGCCTTTTATTTCTAACAGAGTACGATGACACATCACAAACCAGAAAAGATTCTGAGCAGCTCCGCTGTTTTCTGATCATTTTCAAAACGTTGTTTTCTTTTTTTGAAGCCTGCTCTTTCTGTTCGTGCTGTTTTAAGGCGTCCGTTGTGCTGCTTCCTTTTGAACGTCTGCGTGGAGATTGTCAGCCGATGAGCTGCGCTGAGGCGACACTCAGAGACAAACAACAAGTGAGAAGCTGTGGGGACGGGGGGGGGGGGGGGGGGGCTTCTTCTGTCCCGGTTTTTTGAGCGGCCTTGAAAGCTGCAGAAACAGTCCGGTGGTTAGAGTCTTCTCTGAGCTGGTTTGTGATTTAAAATCGCTTAGAGCCGGCAGCCAACCAGATCCGTCCGAGAGGTTTTACGTCTCCTAGCAACAGCAGAAACCGTCTGATGAGGCTGGACATCGGGCCGGCGGATGATGCTCTCTTTTGATTTCCATGGCTGGAGTGTGGAGGAGCGAGGAGCTAATGGACCACAAATTCTCCTCTGACTGGATGGAGCAAGAAGAACACACACAGGCTGACTTTGATACACAGGAAGTCCGTTCTTGGTCTCCCGTTGTGTGTCTGTCTGTGTGTTAAGTGTGTCTGTGATCATTAATATGCACGTACAGATCCCAATCTGAGTGCCTTTAATTTTTCAAGTCTCCGTCTATAATAGATGTGCATACATTTTAGGTGATGTCACACACTTTAGTCACCATGTGTGTGTCTGTCCTGGCATCGATGCGGCTCCCTCAGGAGTTCTATTGTCAGACCAGAGACCATAAACTCTGCCTGCTTAATTATCAGAAGAGAAACAGGAGAATTCATTGGTACATATTTTACCTTAAACGGCCTCATTTAAATTCAACGTCCCTTTTTAACTTCTCCGGTGTTTTAAAAGATCAATCTGTGGCTGTAAAAAAGGAAAAGTATCTCAGTGTAGATTTAAACATCCACCTTCAGACCGTCTGGACCTTTAGACCAGCGGTCCCTAACTCCCGGGTCATTTGTACCGGGCCGCACAGAAAGAATAAATAACTTCTATTATTTCTCTTTGATTTATTATCGGAGTCTGAACAACGTTTTATTTTGAGAAATGACCAGATTCTCTCCGTTACTTCCGTCGATGACTCACTCTTGACGCACGTCAAGACGCTTGTCTCAGTCACGTGATACGTTACCGCTAAAATTAAACCCACAAGCTGGCAAAATGAGTAAAAAGCAAACTTCTTTGGAAAGTTTCTTTACGAAGGGGAAAGAACCGATGAGGAGACAGAAGAAGAGCCTGAGACCAAGAAAAAGAAAGCTGCATTTAGGTTCGGCCTCAGCGGGCAGAGAGGATGTTACGAGGACGCTGCTAATAAAGTTTCATACGAGTACACAGTAGATTCATGTTTATTATTATATTTAGAAAATAGCAGTTTTTATGTATCATTTTATTTTGTTGTATTTATCCGCCACACCTTAAAGGCCGGTCTGTGAAGCAGAAAAGGTTGAGGACCGCTGCTTTAGACCATCTGGACCTTTAGACCTTCAGACCTTCTGGACCTTTAGACCTTTAGACCTTCAGACCTTCTGGACCTTTAGACCTTCAGACCTTCTGGACCTTCAGACCTTTAGACCTTCAGACCTTCTGGACCTTCTGGACCTTTAGACCTTCGGACCTTTAGACCTTCAGACCATATGGACCTTCAGACCTTCGGACCTTCTGGACCTTTAGACCTTCAGACCATCTGGACCTTTAAACCTTCAGACCATCTGGACCTTCAGACCTTTAGACCTTCAGACCGTCTGGACCTTTAGACCTCCTCTGGATGGAGGGAAAGTTGGAGCAGCACATAGTGAGGTGAATTGTCTCCTGTGTTGTGTTTCTGTTTTTTTCCTGAATGATCTGAATGTTATCAGTTCCTGGACAGGACGTCCCCTGAAACGCTGCAGCTGAAGACCAGCTGACAGGAAAAGGTCGTCAGGTCGTTCTCTGAAGCTCCTTTTGTTTTCACGTGTGACACGCCTGGTCCCAGACTGAAGACCAGACCGAGACCAGTGGTGTAGAACTGGACTATGTCCCTGGACCAGGGGTGGACCAACTGGAGCCAGGTTATCCGACAAGACGAACAAACGTAAAATAACGGACATCAACGTCAACCTGCCTGACCGCTCAGGCTGCCGGAGCGCTGACGGGTTCATTGGTGGTTCAAATGAACGTGATATTCAGCTGAAGGCAGATCGGAGGTGGAAGGAAAACACTTCAGACGTCAGATCCACATCCTCCCTTTGAGCTTCTCCATGTGAATATGGGGTAGTGTGAGGCGCTCTGACCTCCGGTGACCCCAGTGAGGCGTTCAGGGGCTCGGAGTATTAATGAACTGTATAAAACACATCAGCTCTGAGCGTTCAGTGTTTTCCTCGACCTCAGCGTCACACTGGGCACAGTCGGGGGCTGACATTTGGAAATGCTCAAATTCTAAAGCTCCCAGCTCTGTTTGGGTCAGTGTCAATATTTCCGGCTGTGTCTCGTCTGTTCGTGTACTTGTAATTCATACAGCCGCGACGGAGCGACATCTGAGCTGCGGCCGCCGGCGTGCTGAGACAGCGGGCGGCTGAAACACGACAAAGCGACAGTATGACAAAACGGCTAATAGTTCAAACACCATCCAGACCTGAACTGGTGTGTGGTATGGATTGTGCGTTAGCCGCGTCCTGCTGTGCTCTTGGTCCGTGCAGGAACGTGAATAAATGTCACTGCTGAATTTGGGGAAAGTGACTTTGGGTTTGTTTTCCGGTCGGGGTTCGTTACCGGAGCAGAGCGTGGAGGCGTGGCCTGTAGAGCACAGGCTGGATCGGATGTGTTTAAATTTGTGACGGTCTCATTTCAACGCTGTGACACAACTGGGACAGGAAACACACGAGGGGAGAAAAGCAGAGGATGTAGGGGTTTCAAAATAAAGCAGGAAGTGTGCAAAGAGCAGGCGGATTTGGAGAAGATGCCTTTGGACACGGATCATGAGTGTGTCGGCAGGATGTGGCGACGGGAGAGAGATTTGCTGAGGCTTAACGTAAAGCACTTTCTAAAGAGAGCGAAGAACAGCAGACTGTTTCTGCGTCTCGGCAGAGCGAGCAGAGAAACGGCGTGCCTGCACCGAGCAATATGGTGGAACATTTGGGGGGGAGGGCTGCGGAGCGGGAACCTTGGCACGCTGAGAGCTTTATTACGTACATCGACAAATCTAAAGCAAGCTTTCATCTGATGAAAGGCACGAATGCACACAGCCTGCACTGAGCTCTGTAAACGTGGTGCCTGACATTTCCTTCAGCAGCTGAAAGACTTTTTTGATGTTCAGTTCACCACCCTAAGAATTCCTCTGACAGGCAGACGTATGAGCTTGATAAATATTTGGTGAAGACGCCCTTGTGTTTTTGAGCACAGGAGCCTAAACAATTCGAAGAGCACCCTGCTCACATTTGAAGGCCAAAAACAAAAAGCGTATTCTGCTGTGAAACATTAGAAAGTGTTTTTCTAGAGGAAATGTCAGAACAGATTGGTTTCCTGTCATCGTGTCGATGAACTTTCCCTCGAACAATACGAGCCATGTCACGAATAACAGCGTTTGTCAGAGCGGCGGACTTCAGGAGAGCCTGTTCAGAGCCGCAGGACCAGAACGGGCTAAAAGCTGCCTGGACCTGCAGCGTTGATCCGGCAGGCCCTCCCTGGACCTCAGTGAGGATTTAGACATGAGACGGACGATTGAGACGTCTTCAGCTGTGTTCAGTGGCCAAGTCAGGTTTCTGGTGAACCAGATCCCATCAGTCCAGTCCGGTCCTCAGATCTGTCCCACAGAGTTTCACCTTCAGGCCTTTGGGAGGTTTCAGGTTTAACCGTTCTCACCGCTCGTCTCCGTTTTTGTTGTTTGTCTCATAAAGCAGCAGGACAGTTTGCCACAGCTCAGGGACAAAGGTCCAGAGGGACGGAGTCTGTCCTCTCATTGATCCAGCCCCCCCCCCGTCCGTCTCTCTGTCTGTGCAGTTTCATCTTCTCCATCATGAACTGATGGATTCAGGACTTTCTGTCTTTGTGGGATCCGGTTCAGGGTTCAGGCCTTTCACAGCCCTTTTATTTAAAGGCATCACAGCGTCTGTTCAACAACTGTTCAACAAATAAAATCTAAATCTGATCGACTCCAAAGCAAACCAACGTCCACTGCTGTGACGGGGGGGGGTGAAGGAAGCAGCTCTTTGTTTGGTCTGCAGCCTGAAGTGGAGCTGACAGTGACAACAAAGGGGCTGTGAATCAGAGCCATAATTAAATGTGAGCCTTGGACCAAGGTGAGTCTTGGAATGAAGTGTTTCTTGGAACGCCGGCATGCAGCGTCCAGACGGCGTCCAGCCAACGATAAACAGCACGGGGGGGGGGGCGAGGCGGGACGGCGGCCAACGGCAGGTCATTTACTGGGGGGGCGGGCGAGGGGGGGGTATTTCTATTTTAGCCTTTATTGAAACTGATCCAGGAGCAGATCGGCGGAGCACAGCAACACTTCAACCAGCAGTGACTCACTGTGGGGGGTTCAGGTGCCGCAGGGATTATTAAGGGATGTAAACTGTCTGAACTGGGATCAGTTTCACAAAGACGGATTGGACCTGAACTCCACCTCTGACAGCCAATCAGGTGATCCAAAACTAACAGAGGAAATGTTGATGTGAGCAGTTATTCAGTTTTAACACAGATACATATTAAAAACATAAATATCTCTATGAGGCAGCACGCTGCTTCACTGTTGCCACACAACAAGAAGGTCGCGGGTTCGATTCTCGGCCTGGGGCCTTTCTGTGTATGTGAACTTGTTTGTTCCTGTCCTGGTGCATGCTGGGACCTGATGGACTGAGGTCTGAACAGGACGCCGTCTGGTTGGAGGGAAAACCGTCCTCGTCGGTCTGAGGACGTTCATGTTCCCGTCAGGATGAACGGTCGGCTCCTGATGATGTCACCGCTTTACTGCTATCGGCACGTTAGCATTTAGCTCAGGGCGGCGATGTGAAGTGTGACCTTAAACAGCACGTCAGCTAACTGCTCTCAGAGCCGCTAACTTCCTGACCCATGACCTTCACCGATGTCTCACAGGGTAGCAACGGCCTTGACGACGCCACAGTGATTGGCTGATGGGTCGTTGGCTTCAGGTGCCTTGTCCAGGGTCAGAGTTTATAACTGCCAGTCACACAGTAATGATCCGGTGATGGTAGCGACACAGTTCTTCAGGCGAGTGTCGTCCTCCACCTGGACTCCATCATTCTCAGGAATCAGATGGCTCAACCAGACCTGATCCACATCACCAACGGGATCCGTCTCCAGGTCCACCAACAGCACTCAGAAAAACAGACCTCTACTGAACGCATCAACATCTCAGCAGCTCCGTCAGTCTAATCGTCCATTTCGTTTCTTCTACGTTTAAATGAGCCTCACTGAGTGTGTGTGTGTGTGTGTGTGTGTGTGTGTGTGTGTGTGTGGTGTGTGTGCACGCAGGTTTGACAGCAGCCTAACAATAATATATCAACGTCTCTCTCTCAATTTTACAGAATAAATTCAGTTTCAACCTTTACTGACATCAGACCGAACTTCTTTTGTCACGACTGAGGGGACATTTTCTGCCCTCTTCCTCCTCCTCTTCTTCCTCTTCCTTCCTCAGTCTTCTCCTCTGCTGCTGTGGTAACCGAGGTTGGGGGTCGAAGTGGAGAGGGAGGGGGGAGAAAACTGTTGAAGATGAGGTTGGAGTCTGAGACCAGAGGCTGTGTGTGTGTGTGTGTGTGTGTGTTGCGTAATCCCACTTCAGTTGCTGGTTGAAGCTAAAAATGAATCCAGTTTTTTGACTGTCACACTTTAGTGAGATCTTCTTTTCTCTGTAATGTCGTTACACAATCACCAGCTGCAGCGTGTGTCTGTATGTGTGTTAAAGTTGTGACAAACACAACCTACAGTAAAGTCTAATTTCATGTCCGGACTCAGTTCAGCGTCGGTTAATCTTCTGTTTTATTTCTGTTGTTTCAGCCAAAGGGACGTTTTAATCCTCTCTTCTGACTGGCTGATGTCATCCCATAAAGATAAACACATAAAACACAGAAAGCCAAATCCTGCTGGATGGGGGGTCCGGGTGGGCGGGGCTTTGTGGGGCTGTTTAGTAGTGACATCACAAAGTCCCAGAAGTCCTGACGGCCGGTTTTAAGGTTCGGTTTCTGAATCCAGACTGTGAGGGTTTCTCTGGATGGAGACCTGTGAGACTTTAACTGGATTAATGTAGAGACCACGTGGAGGTCTACCTGTAGACCGGATGGACTGTGTGTGTTGTTTTTTGTTGTTTGATTGTAGTAACTGTAATTTCCTGATGGATCATGTGCGTTTGGTTAATATGTCGACAATCTGATTCAATAACTGAAACTCTTTCGAATTAGAATGTCTTTATTGTTGTTGTACGGGTACAACGAGATCGGATGCAGTCCTGAAGGTGCTGGTTTAAAAACAATCGGTTCATGCTGAGTTTTAGTGACGTTGGATGAAAAGGTTTCATTTCAAAAATGAAGAGAATGGAAGCTGTGACAGTTTTTCTGTTTCGGCTTTACTCAGAGATCACACAGATCAGACTGATAAAATCATATTAAATAATCAACTCCACTTTTGTTCGTGTCTGCGGTCGAGTTCGACTGAGTGGCTCAGCCGAATCCTGAAGCTCCATCTGTTTGTGAGTTCATGCGTTTCGCATCGACATCATGTTTGTGTTGTCCGTTCGTGTAGCTGAGTGCGCAGGAGGACACTAGTCTGTGTGTGTCTGTGTGTGCAGTTCATTTTAATGTACAGTGACCTTTTCAATGTAAATGATAAACTCTCTGCTCCTCCCAGAAATAAGCGATCAAACAGATTCACACTGCTGACATCATGATTCACTGTGTGTGTGTCTGCTCATCTTCTCCTGCAGCTCCATTTAAAGCTGGTAATGTTTTCCACCTTCATCATTTTCATACAGACTTCAGACCTGCAGACTCCTCCAGGTCCAGACCTACACCAGGACCTGGATGTGTCAGTCCCGATGGTGGAGTTCAGTTAAAGGACGGTTGTTTTGGCGATCCTGCCGGCTGATTATTCTGATTTCTGCTGGATTTTTAGTTTTTTATGAGTTTAGCTTTAAATGAGGAGAAACCAAACTGTTGAGGAAAAGGAACTGAAGGAGGTCAGGGTTCAGCCGGAGGGCCAGGACCTGAAGGAGGTCAGGGTTCAGCCGGAGGGTCAGGAACTGAAGGAGGTCAGGGTTCAGCTGGAGGGCCAGGAGCTGAAGGAGGTCAAGGTTCAGCTGGAAGGCCAGGAGCTGAAGGAGGTCAGGGTTCAGCCGGAGGGTCAGGAGCTGAAGGAGGTCAGGGTTCAGCCGGAGGGCCAGGAGCTGAAGGAGGTCAGGGTTCAGCTGGAGGGCCAGGACCTGAAGGAGGTCAGGGTTCAGCCGGAGGGCCAGGAGCTGAAGGAGGTCAGGGTTCAGCCGGAGGGTCAGGAGCTGAAGGAGGTCAAGGTTCAGCTGGAAGGCCAGGAGCTGAAGGAGGTCAGGGTTCAGCCGGAGGGCCAGGAGCTGAAGGAGGTCAGGGTTCAGCCGGAGGGCCAGGACCTGAAGGAGGTCAGGGTTCAGCCGGAGGGCCAGGAACTGAAGGAGGTCAGGGTTCAGCCGGAGGGCAAGGACCTGAAGGAGGTCAGGGTTCAGCCGGAAGGCCAGGAGCTGAAGGAGGTCAGGGTTCAGCCGGAGGGCCAGGAACTGAAGGAGGTCAGGGTTCAGCCGGAGGGTCAGGAGCTGAAGGAGGTCAGGGTTCAGCCGGAGGGTCAGGAGCTGAAGGAGGTCAGGGTTCAGCCGGAGGGCCAGGAACTGAAGGAGGTCAGGGTTCAGCCGGAAGGCCAGGAGCTGAAGGAGGTCAGGGTTCAGCCGGAGGGCCAGGAACTGAAGGAGGTCAGGGTTCAGCCGGAGGGTCAGGAGCTGAAGGAGGTCAGGGTTCAGCTGGAAGGCCAGGAGCTGAAGGAGGTCAGGGTTCAGCCGGAGGGCCAGGAGCTGAAGGAGGTCAGGGTTCAGCCGGAGGGCCAGGAGCTGAAGGAGGTCAGGGTTCAGCCGGAGGGCCAGGAGCTGAAGGAGGTCAGGGTTCAGCCGGAGGACCAGCAGAAATAAACTGCCACCAAGAACTGAAGGTGGAACCAGGTGGCCACAGAAAACAACTAACAAGCAGCATGTCCTGAATCCACCTCCTCTGAACCTCCACCTTCCTCCTTTGCTCCAGCTGAGATCTGATTTGTTTTGCAGATTCGCTCTCTGCGAGCTTTTACATTCCCACCTCACTGGGATCCTTCACCTGCAGACCGAGCGGACGTGGAGCTGATGAGGATGTGAAGCATCGCGGGAGGAAAGGAGGAAGACGAAGCCGAGCAGACAACGGAGGGGAGGAAGAAAAGCCGACAGCTGCTGTTTGTGAACGATTCATGACGGAGAGAAAAGGACCAATTGATCGAGGTGAGAAAACACTAAGGACAGGAGACGAGGAGACGAGAGAGGACGGAAAAGATGGAGACGGAGGTCAGAGAGAGGATGACGAACAAGGACTGACAACATCAACATAAAATCCTGATGAGTGAATCGGCAGCTCAGCCACCTCCGCCATTGTTCCCTCTTTTCTCAACCCCAAAGACGTCCAAGGACACCAACCCCCCGTCCCCCCACCTCCAAACTCTGATCAGAGTTGACAACCCTCGTCTGCGCTGCAACAACACAGAAAAAGAAAATCAGAAGTTACCTCACGTCACCTCCAAACTCCATCTGTGAGAGGAACACCGACAGGAAAACAGTCAGCCTGGTTTTTCATTATTTATCAGTTGATTTAACAATCTGAAGAAAAAAATTCTTTAAGATTCATTCGTGTTTTATTTCACAAAGTCGAAATATTAATTAGCCCGTTTAGATCCACAGCAAGTCTTTATCTGCCGTTCATGTCTGTGTGGTATTTAAGTCTTTATTTGGTCAAATGAAGGAGGTTTGTTAACTTTGAACCTGAATTCTCTCCAGTTGGTGTCGCTCTTTTTTATCCGTGATTTGTTCTGGCATCCCTGCAGCTCCAAATCTGTCCGACCGGCCGAGGGCTGAAGAACAGGAAGCTGGATCTGCCCGAGTCACATGACAGAAGGCGGCGAGCAGCTTCAGCCGGATGAACTCCTCCGCCGATCTCAGAGTCCACATCAAAGCTCGGCTTCCTTCCCTCCAACCGCCACTTCCTGCTGCGATCCTTCCCATCTGCACCTGAACGACAGACACAGCTCCACGCCGACCTGGCTGCCATGGAAACGGGGAGACAGGAAGTGTTTGAGTTGGTCAGAACACTAAAAATAAAACGGAAAAAAAATCCACACAAAGATGAAATGTAGCTGCGTCGAGAATGAAAACGGAACATTTCTGATCACGTTCAGATCAAAGCTGGTTTCCTGTCGGAGGCGTGCACGAGGATCCGTCACCAAACGGACCAATCAGAGGACACGATCTGTCCTCCGACACCAAACGGACCAATCAGAGGACACGATCCGTCCTCGGACACCAAACGGACCAATCAGAGGACACGATCCGTCCTCCATCACCAAACGGACCAATCAGAGGACACGATCCGTCCTCCATCACCGAACGGACCAATCAGAGGACACGATCCGTCCTCCATCACCAAACGGACCAATCAGAGGACACGATCCGTCCTCCGACACCAAACGGACCAATCAGAGGACACGATCCGTCCTCGGACACCAAACGGACCAATCAGAGGACACGATCCGTCCTCGGACACCAAACGGACGTATCAGAGGACACAAACCACTTCTTTTAGTCCGACACACAGAGAAGCAGCGTTTTCTTTGAACGACTACAGCTCCCTTCTTCCCTCCTGGTCTCTGCAGGTCCATCACATAAACCAAAAACCAGTTCCTGTCGGGTCGGGACCACAACAAACACAAACTAGACGGGGAGGCCGCTTCGGTTTTATGGCCATTAGACATTTATACGGTTTTAGGTCTCCAAATGATCATTAACTTTATTTATCGAGCAGCTCTCAGAACAAATACAGACCAGATCCAGACCCAGACCCAGTCCCAGGTCTGGCCCGGGACTCACAGAAACCATGGACACTTCAGGGAGTCTTTTCTGTCCTCACTGGACAAAGCATTTCTGTTTATTTGAGCTAAACCTGTTTGGACTCGTCCATGTTGGTGCTGCAGCTCGCTGACCCTCCGTGGACTCACATTAGACAGAAAGCTTTTATTTTGAAAGCCCCATTTGAGTCCCAGTTGTCTGGACTCCTTTTTGCTTCTTGGCTTTTCCTGGTTTGTCACCGAAGTGGCAGTTCAGATGGTTTCTGGGATATTTGGGACTTAATTGGTCCTTGAGTTTTGTTTTAGTGGTTCAGTCTGCAGAAGTTTGAGGAACTGGTTTATAGAAACTCAGCAGAAAGTTTCAGGAATTGGTCGATATCTCCAATTTCCAGGCTGATCTGCTGCACTGAGAATGAACCCCCCCCCCCCCCCCCCCCCCGCCTTCAGCTCAGAGCCAGTTTTGGTGGAAAAAACTCACAATGCAAATAAAGTGAAGGTGAGTGTGACATGAAATATGAAGGCAGAGCCGCACTAATTGTTCAGATTTGGAATCGTGTAGAGTTTTCCCTCCATTTGTCACTGCGAATGAGATTTGGCTGCGTAATTATATGTAATTTAGTTTAACGTTAACACACCATCATTCTCCTGTGTGTGTGTGTGTGTGTGAGCTGAGGCTAATAGCTTCAATAACACTCCTCCATGAATCACTTCAGTGTCACTGGTGGTTCTCTAAGAGGCACAGCAGCAGTTTTAAAGTGAAGAATGTTTCATTGTGCAACAACAGCTTCATCTCCAACAGCAGCAGAAACTTGATCTTCTGCTTTAATGTGGGAAGCTGCTTTTAAACCGTCTCACACGAAACCGACCAGACGACACATCAGCTAAACTTGTTTACAGGAATCGGAAATATCGAACACTGAAGGAAAATATTCTAAAGAAATAATCTGTTATTAATCTTTCTTTGTTCTCGTTGAGCCGACCTGAATGAGGCCGAGACCAAATTCACGTCACCTCGTCTGTTTGAAAACAATCCTTTTCTTTAGTGTTTTCTGTTTCCTGTCTCTGTGGCTCCGGAGAAATCAGAATTTTTATTTCCTCTTTACCGTTAAAATACCGATCCATCGATCCATCTATCTGTCTGTCTGTTTGTTCTCTTCTTCTCTTTTCTATTCTGGTCAGGCCGAGCAGTTTGCAGCCTCTGGGCAAAGCAAAGAGCAGTCACCATCTGGATGTGTGTGTGTGTGTGTGTGTTTGTGTTTGTGTGTGTGTGTATGTGTGTGTCCACTCTGGCCTTCCTTTGAAGGTTCTGGTATCAAAGACCTCGGACGGACGGTCTCACCCACGTTGTCCTTCTCTCAGCTCGTTCCTGGTTTTCCATCAGGTGACGTTTCTGTCTGAGCTCTCTCTCTCTCTGATCCCTCCACCTCAGCTAACAGTGACAAGGTGTGAAAGGTTTCCTGAGGGCAGACACACACACACACACACCTGGACAGATTCACCTGAGAAAAGAGACAGTGCTTCTCTGTGTGTGATTGGTGAGCATCAGGAAGTGACGTTGGTGATGATGTTTCGTTTGGAGGATCAGTGATCTGATACTGAACAGAAGAGCTTCAGTTTCAGTTTGTAAATGAACACAAAGTGAGCCTTTTTGTGCGCTTGTTGTTTTGTTTTTGTCTTCCTGTCCCTGTCTGTCCTTCGTCTTCTGTGATCCGTCTGTCTGTCCTCCCTCCGGTCGGAGCAGC